>PVHT020000285.1:24541-65294 GCA_004024745.2 Catagonus wagneri | reverse complement strand
GTGTGTGTACATATATATATAAATATAAATATATATGTCCCCCCCCACGACACGCACGGCAGTGTGGCGCCCTCAAGCCCAGCAGCCCAGGTTCTCCCTCCTTGGCTACCTGGCCACACAGGTGCCAGGTGAGATACACACCAGGCTTAAAGGCTCCTGCCCCTCACTCTAGAAGGCCAGGAAGCTGTGCCTTCTGTGGCCTCCGCCATGCAGTCTAGCCCACATTAATGCCTGTTCGGGTGCTGGGTTCTCCCTCTGAGGCCTCGGCAGTGACCTCTAAACTGTTGTTACGCTCTCCTTTTCCTCGTGGCCCCGCTGCTCAGTCTGTCCCCTGTGGTGAGAACCGCCCTCGGTAGCTTCTTCCAAGCTGTTTCTTGCTTGACCCTTGGGAACTGAGTCCCCCAGCCCCCTGGAGAATTAGGAGCCAAAATCAGGCATCTGGCCTGAAAATTTCATATCCCGGTCAAGCTTCTAATTCCTTAAAGCAAAATATTTTCACGACTGTTTTTTTTTAATGGCCGCACCAGCAGCACATGGAAATTCCTGGGCCAGGAACTGAATCCCAGCTGCAGCTGCGACCTATACTGCGGCTGTGGCAATGCCAGATCCTTTAACCCACCATGCCAGGCCGGGGATTGAACCTGAGCCTCCAAAGCAATCTGAGCCACTGCAGTCAGGTTCTTAACCCACTGCGCCACAGCGGGAACTCCTATGGCTAATATTCTTTGAGTGAGTTACAAAAAATTCTGCAATTTCATTGACTTCTTTATTCTAAGCTGGTCCTATTTCCCTGATTTCCAAAACTGGAGATACTCAGGGCAAGAAATAAAAATGGGGAATTGCAAAAGCCAATTCTTATTTAAAAATACTGTCCTTCTGCTGTGTAAACTACTTAGCACAGGACCTGGCATTTATTTGATAAAAGCTCAATAACTGTTAGCTATTATTACTTTTATTAGCATTATACACTTTTTTTTTCTTTCTTGGGCTGCACCCACTGCATATGGAAGTTCCCAGGCTAGGGATCCAATCAGAGCTGCAACTGCCAGCCACAGTCACAGCCACAGCAGATCCTTAAGCCACTGAATGAAGCCAGGGATCAAACCCAAGTCCTCAAGATGCTAGTTGGGTTTGTTATTGCTGAGTCATGATGGAAACGCCATTGTTGAGCTTATTGTATATAAGACTAAAACAGAAGGTAAGGGACAATTGCAGTCATGCAGTCTGGACAAGTGCAGAGAGCCAAGGAGCTGGCGGAAAGTTTTGTTGGGTTGGAAGAGCTATGGAAAGAAGATACATAAATGGAAATTGAAGTTTCTCTGGTCTCGCCTCTTATCACTTCCTTCACACCTCTAATCTTCACTACAGCCTTGCTCAATGCTGTAATCCCAGATTCACTGGGATCCGTACTCTTCCCTGCCTTTTCCATGTTGGGGATCCTCTCTGTCCTACCTCCTTCCCTTCCTCTGGCTTCAGTCTCCATCTTGACAGCATCCTCATGAGAGCCCTTAGCCAGAACCACCCAGGTAAGCAGGTCCCAGGGTCCTGATCCACAGAAGCCAGGAGATGATAAAGGCTTGCTGTTGTAAACCACTAAGTTGTGGGTTAACCTGTTACACAGCAGTAGCTAGCTGATACATCTCCATGTTCTCCCTTGACAATGATGCTCATTACCATTCTAACACAATTTTTTGGGCCCAACAAATAATTCTTTCTTCTTTTTTTCTTTTTATGGCATATGGAAGTTCCCAGGCCACAGGCAGAATCAGAGCTTCAGCTGCAGCCCTATACCACGGCCATAGCAACGTCAGATCTGACATGCACCTGCAACCTACCCTGCAGCTTGGGGCAACACCAGATCTTTAACCCACTGAGCGAGGCCAGGGATCAGAACTGCATCCTCATGGATACTAGTTGGTTCTTAACCTGCCGAGCCACAACTGGAACTCCCCAATAGATAATTCAACAAATGAGAGAGAGGGTTTTGCATTGATAACGGCTGAGGGGAGAAGCCGGGAGATGTAGGTTCCTGGTGCGGTTCAGCCATCCCTGCTCTGCGGGCCTCGGGTGAAGACTTTCCCTCTCTGGGACCTCAGTCTCTCCATTTGGGGATAGGGGGTTGGACTAGACAACCTTTAACTTTCAACTTTAACATGCGATGAAGGTCTGTGAAAATGCTTTCTGACAAATGCCAGTTTGGCAGAGAGGCAGAGACTAAGTCTCAGAACCGGGCACACCTGATCCATGTCTCCTCCCTTTGCCTCAGGCTGCCTGTGAGGCCTGAGGGGACTGGTCTGATCAGCATATGCGGCCCTGAGGGGGCAGAGGAACCCCTCGGGAGAGGCATCAGACCCTTGCACAGGAGCTCTGGCCTGACCTCTGCCCCTCAGAGCCTCGCCTGTCCCTTCAAAGGCCCTGCCTGCCAGTCGGGAACATTCCACGCACTCTCTGGCTCAGCCCCGGCCCCTAGCCTCAGGTACCCCGGGATCACCCACCGCACTAGTTATTTTCTTTTCTGACTTAAGAGGATTATCCAGACGGGTTGTTTCGCTTGTCGGTATTAAGCAGCAACATTTCCTTCACTGCCTCCACTTGGCCTGAGGACCAAGGCCGGCCGGGCTTCCTCCCAAGTCAATGCACCGCAGACCCATTGTTCTGACCTGCCACATTTTTTTTTTTTTGTCTTTTTGCCTTTTCTAGGGCTGTACCTGCAGCATATGGAGGTTCCCAGGCTAGGAGTCTAACAGGAGCTGTAGCCGCCGGCCTTCGCCACAGCCACAGCAACGCGGGATCCGAGCCGCGTCTGCGACCTACACCACAGCTCACGGCAACGCCGGATCCTTAACCACTGAGCAAGGCCAGGGATCGAACCCACAACCTCATGGTTCCTAGTCGGATTCGTTAACCACTGAGCCACGACGGGAACTCCTGACCTGCCACATTTTGATGTCTGCGCCTCAGGATCTGAATGAGCTGAGAGGAGGCTGACCGAGGGGAGAGGCAGTGCGGGATGGGGGGTCCCGCGTGCATGACCTCCTGATCCCTCCGTTCCTGTTGGGGAAACTCTCACCAGGGTAACAGGAGTGCTTTTGGCTACAGGAAGCAGAAAACCAACGACGGTGTCTTAAAGAGCGTTCCCAGAGTTCCCGTGTGGCTCCATGGGTTAAGAACTATGGCTCCAGCATTGCCGTGAGCTGTGGGGTAGGTTGGAGATGTGGCTCAGATCCCGAGTTGCTGTGGCTGTGGTGTAGGTCGGCAGGTGCAGCTCCGATTCAGCCCCTAGCCTGGGAACCTCCATATGCCGTGGGTGTGGCCCTAAAAAGCAAAAAAAAAAAGGACAGAGAGAGAGAAAGAGAGAGAGAGAGATACACCCCCCCATCAAAAAAAAGAAAAAAGAAATATCACGGCAGCTGGGATTAGTGTCTCTAACCAGAGCACCAACCCTCCCAGGTGGGAAGAAAGATATGACCAGCAGGCGTCTGCTGCGTCTCATTGTCTGGACTGTGCCTTGCGATCAGCTGCGAGGGACGGGGAGAGAGCCCGGGTGCTGGAGCCAGGAATGCGAGAAAGCAAATGCAGACGGAAGTTTGCCAGGACTGCGCTGGTTACAAGCGACAGAAACTCAGTTCACACCAGGACAGGCCAAAAAGGAACCGCGTTAGCTCCTGTCACCAGATGTCGGGGAGGCCCCGGTGCAGCTGGGCCACGAGGATGGTAAGGGCTGCTTTTGCGGGGGCTCCAGGGTCCTGCTCTGCCTCCCCTGCACATTGGCTTGGGTCCCTGCCTTCCTCCTCCAGTCAACTGAAACACAGCCGCCCACAGCTCCTGAAATCGCGCCTCACACTTGACCTCCAGGGAGTAGTCCTTGTCCCCAGCCCCAAATTGCAAGTCTCATGAAGGTCTCTGGCCTGCTGGGTTAATAATGCCACCCCTTGCCCCGCTCGGCCTTGGCCAGGGGCAGGGTGCCTGTGGTTGGAGTATGAGTTCAGAAGCAGGGGTGGGAGCCATTCTCGTGAGAAGGGGCAAGGGGGGAGCAAAGGTTGTCCCTATGCCAGGGATCCAGGGACCTGGGAAAACACGGCCTCCAAACTCCAGAGAAGTGAGGTAACTTGGTCTACGATGCCACAGCCGTGGCAACACCGGATCCGAGCCACATCTGCGAGCTACACTGCAGCTTGCTTAACCCACTGATGGAGGCCAGGGGTTGAACCCTCATCCTCAGGGAGACAATGCTGGGTCCTTAACCTGCTGAGCCACAACGGGAAGTCCTCCTGCCTCCTTCTTGACTCTACTATATGTTTCCCAGCCTTGGCACTGCCGTGGAGCCGGATAGTTCTTTGCTGTGGGGTGTCCTGCACATTGTAGGATGTTGGGGCCAGCCCAGCTTTTTTTTTTTTTTCCTGGCTTTTTTCTTTTTAGGGCCTCACCCTCGGCATGTTGAGGTTCCCAGGCTAGGGGTCAAATCGGAGCTGTAGCTGCTGGCCTACGCCACAGCCATAGCAACACAGAATCCGAGCTGCATCTGCGACCTACACCACAGCTCATGGCAATGCCAGATCCTTAACCCACTGAGCGAGGCCAGGGATCCAACCTGTGCCCTCATGGATGCTAGACAGATTCGTTAACCACTGAGCCATGACGGGAACTCTGAAAACCAAGGTCATCTTGTCAAGAAAACTAACCAGGAGTTCCCGTTGTAGCTCAGTGGTTAACGAATCCGACTAGGAACCATGAGGTTGTGGGTTCGATCCCTGGCCTTGCTCAGTGGGTTAAGGACCCGGCGTTGTTGTGAGCTGTGGTGTAGGTTGCAGATGCGGCTCGGATCCCCCGTTGCTGTGACGAAGGCCGGCGGCTACAGCTCCTGTTAGACCCCTAGCCTGGGAACCTCCATATGCCACGGGTGCGGCCCTAGATAAGGCAAAAAGACAAAAAAAAAGAAAAAAGAAAAAAAAAGAAAACTAACCAACCAACCAATCAACGAGCTGATCAACAGGAGGGCGACGCTGTAGAGCAAGATGAGGAACAACGCAGGGCCATGTCAACCCCTAGGCCTTCCTCGCCAGGGTTGAGTGTATATGGAAACCCTGCAAGGGGCCATGCCTGCGGCCTCTCTGGGCAGGGCTGTCCGCTCGAGCAGAGACCGCCATCTGTGTCGAGGGCCAGGCCCAGCCCCCAGGAAGAAGCAAGAAAGAGCCCCTGGAAGAACTGTCAGTTCCACCCCCAAACCCTCCATGGGCTAGGGTCCCTGCCACGTGGTATTCTGGGGGCCTGGGGCCCGGCAGCCGGGGCCCGCGTCCTGGAGGACTCAGTGTTTGGGAGGCCACGTGAGGAGGACAGCATACAGGCCACACGGCATGGTTTCAGTGCCCTCACCTTGACTCAGCTCCACGGCCCTCCCTGTGGGGCGTCCGGGCAGCCTGACGCGCTCCATCCCGATGGAGGTGTGAGAAAGGCTGGAGGATTTCCAGAATGTTTACTGAAAAATCTAAGGGAAGGAAGAAGCATGGGGTGACGCAAGCTGTGCTCCTCAGGTCAGGTTTAAGGGCAGGGGGTGGGGCAGAATGGACTGAACTGAGGCCGAGTTCACGAAGAAAGGAAGGAACTCTGGAAAAGTTCACGCCACAGCCCCTTTGCCCCCTCCTCTGCCAAGAACCTTGAATGGAGGGGAGGGGTGTGTTTGGGGGGGAGGCTGGGGTTCAGTCACTGGTGACGTTTTCTTCCTTTTCCAGCCCAATCCCTTAAGATAGTGCTTTTTCATGTCAAATCTCCTGCTTCAACCAGAAGGTCCTGGATTTCTGATTTGTGTCTTTGATCCTCACCAGTGTTATTCCAAATTTACTCCAATTCTATTAAAGGGAATTTAATAAAAACTAGGAGAGTAGCCAGCCTGGAGGAGGGACTCACAGGAAAGAAAAGCTGTGGCTCCTGCTTTAATTAATGGACAAGACCGATACACAGAAGGACAGTTTAAAAGACTCCATGATCGGGGTTGGGGGCGGGGTTAAATAAAATGGACTGAAGTCAATGATCAACGAAGCGGAATTCGTGTGCTTTGTTTGGGATTCAGTCAGTGTTACGGAGTCAGCTATCATGGAAGGCTTCTTGGAGGAGGCAGTGGGCTGGGGGAAGATACTCTTTCCAGTGGGAGGAACGCCACCTGTCCTGGTGCTGTCCTTGTGCGGCTGGCCAGACTTTTGCCCCTGGCGTTCCCCCTCTTGCCGGCGGCACCTTTCTGGGCACCGGAGGAGGTGGCTCGCCGGCTGATTTGCCGTGGCCGCTTTCCCCCCCGGGGCCATTACCGGCAAGTACATTTCTTTAAGCACAGACAACGTCTCCAGCAATTTCATTTCTGCTCAAGTTCGTGTTTTCACACCAGGCTGAGTTAGCATTCACCTTCACGTGTCCTTCCCCTTTCCCATTTCACGCTCCTGTCCCTAAATAATGTTTGCATTGTCTATTAATAGGACCGTCTTGATTGTGCCTGGTCCAGCTGACCTACTTACATCAGCTCTTTTTTTTTTTTTTGCTTCCAGAAATGGTGGTGCTTGATTTTCTCAGCACCGTCTACCAGTCAGCCATTTATCCCACGTGTGGTTGGGGAGCTCCTGCTGTTTAGAGATTGAAAAAAAAAAAAAGTGTGAAATGCTGTCCTAGGCCCCCAGGCGGCTCAGAATCTAGAAGGGAATTCAAGACAGGTGTCCACACCCCAGCGATCCAGCGGGTCCTGCAGTGCCTTCCGAGGTGCTGGGGTGGCGCTGTCCTGTTGTGTGCGTGTCCTCTGCTCAGACGTGGGTCAGAGCTCAGGACTGGGCAAATCCTGGAAAGCCTCAGGAGGAAGCAGGAATTCGGTGAGTTGTAGTATTTTCCTACAAGAGTGAGATCTCTTGATTCCAGTTCATAATCTTTTTTTTTTTCTTTTTAGGGCCGCACCCGCGGCATATGGAGGTTCCCAGGCTAGGAGTCGAACTGGAGCTGTAGCTGCCGGCCTACACCACGGCCACAGCAATGCGGGATCCGAGCCGCGTCTGCAACCTACACCCACAGCTCACGGCAACGCCGGATCCTTAACCCACTGAGCCAGGTCAGGGATCGAACCTGCGTCCTCATGGATACTAGTTGGGTTTGTTACAGCGGAGCCACAACAAGAACTCCATAGTTCATAATTTCTTAATTCATCGAGGAGAAGTGTCAAGGAGGTGGTCATCAGCTGGCTTGCTACCCACTTATGCCCCCAGCATCATTGCCAGAGACCTGGTGGGTCTCCAGTCTCTGCCTGTTCCACTCACCGCTTCTGTCTGGGTCTCACCCATTCTCTCGGCTGTCCTTCTAGAACAAACTCAGACTAATCTCTTTGCTTATATAGTCCTTCTATGTGGAACAGCTTTCCCTTTTTCTCCATTACCGCAATAGACTTAAACAAATCCACATCCTTTCCGCCCACCCCCACCCTCTCCACACACACATTTTATTTATATATATATATATTTTTTTACCTTTTTGTCATTTTATGGCCGCACCCGTGGCATGTGGAGGTTCCCAGGCTAGGGGTCTAATCGGAGCTGTGGCCACTGGCCTGCGCCACAGCCACAGCAACGCGGGATCCGAGCCGCGTCTGTGACCTACACCACAGCTCACGGCAACGCCGGATCGTTAACCCACTGAGTGAGGCCAAGGATCGGACCCGCAACCTCATGGTTCCTAGTCGGATTCGTTAACCACTGCGCCACGACGGGAACTCCCACACACACATTTTACTTCCCATCCCGTTGAAGTTGAAGTTGGACTTGGCTGTGACCTGTTGTAACTTCACCAAGCGTATGCCTCACCTCCCTGAGGAAGGGCTCGGCCACGTGACTTGCCTTGGTCAATGGGATATGAGCAGTTATGACGTGAACATATCCTCTCGTACTTCTGCTACAGTCAGTGTCCCAACTGACCTGCAGTGCAAGGGGGATACGAGAAACCTATGTATGTGTGCACTTGGATGAGACCTGCAACTTGCAATGAAGCCCAGCCTGGGTTAATGTCCTATAATCACATGGGTGAGAGTGAATTACTGTTGTTTTAAGCCACTGAGTTTAGGGACTGTTTGTTATACAGCACTGATGTGCTGTGTGACTGGTAACAAGTGCCAGTCCAGGAATGCCTGTTTTCCTAGGACTTGAGGACTCAAGAGTTGCTTCCTTTAGGAAGTAATCCTGGATTGGCTGTGCCTGCCTCTGTGCACCTACTCCACGCCACCGTAGCTCCTGCTGGCTGCCTTTTTGTTACCCTCTGAGAGTACTTTCTTGCCATCTCCCATATGGGCTCCATGCCTTAGCACTGGTCTGTGAGCTTAAAGAGGCTGGAGCGGGGCTAGTGTGTCTCTTTCCTGTCACTGTGTCCCTTCAGGAGCCAGGTGCATAGAAGTCTCCCAGGGTGACCCAATGCCTCATGAAGAGTGCATGGCAGATCTGATGGTCCCGGGGTCTTCACCAGGGACTGGCTTGGGCTCCAATGTCATTCAAGTGTCTAGTGTCTAGTCTGTTACCAGGCTGTCCAGGGATATTTAGTGCAGGCATCCAGGGGACAGTCAGGAGTGCACCTGGGACAGTTAGGAGCCACCACCTGAGCTTCAGCAAAGCTACGTCCACCACTAGTCTCATTCCCAGGAAATGCCACGTATCTGGAGTTAGCGGGCTCCACGTCCGAAGCTGTGGGAAGCCCTCGGAGGATGCTGCTGTCCAAAAAATACTCATCCATTTCTTCGACACCATTTCCTAGTTAGAGACAACGTCCCCTCTCGGCACGTCCCTGCCGTGGCCCCACTGCTCCCTTTCCTGCATTGTCCCCATCCCTCCAGCGCACGCACCCTGGCCTGCAGGAGCGTACCAGCTCCGTCCCAAGGCTGCTCGCTCTGGGAAGCCTTCCTCTGGCGCTCAAGCAGCATCTTTTTTTTTTTTTTCCATTTCACAAGCTCCCATAACCCTTGATTTATTCATTTTTGGGGGGACACCTAAAATGGTCAGATTCTAGATATTTGCACAAACACTTTGAACTCTTCTAGACTTCTAGACTCCCACAGGGGCCGGTGGGGGGGGGGGTCCCCTTTTATTTCCCGGTGCACAGAAACTGCTCAGGAGCTGCTCCTGGGACTGAGATGAACTGCTGTCTCCTTCGCTCTCCAGGCCCCTCAGCCTGGTGCTGCCCAGGCCTCCTCCTCCTCGACCCCTGACCCCTGGATCTTTCTCCATCTGGTCCTTGGCTTCCAAGCTTCTCTTTTTCAACCAGAGGGTTTGTCACAGCCCCGCTGTCTCTGGGCCTTCCCGAAGGACGGCCAAACTGCCGATAACATAGCTTCGGGGTCACAAGAACTGAGCAATTCTCTTCCATGCTCTAACGTGAAGGTCAAAGTTTCCAGGCCCAAAAAATTCTGATAGAGGAAAAACTAGGGTGAAGGGCCCTTGACTGTATCTCAGGCTCAGTTTCACAGCAGGTGGCCTTTTAAAGACAAAGTCAATTTGGGCGTTCCCATCATGGCTCAATGGTTAACGAATCCGACTAGGAACCATGAGGTTGCGGGTTCAATCCCTGGCCTCGCTCAGTGGGTTAAGGATCTGGCGTTGCCGTGAGCTGTGGTGTAGGTTGCAGACGCGGCTCGGATCCCATGTTGCTGTGTCTGTGGCGAAGGCTGTCATCTAGAGCTCTGATTCAACCCCTAGCCTGGGAACCTCCATATGCCATGGGTGTGGCCCTAAAAAGACACACACGCACATAAAAAGGCAAAGTCAATCCTTTGAATGAAAATGGCCTCAGGTGTCCCCCTAATCAGAACTTTGGAAACAACTTCCTTCAGAGGGGAAAACACTGCGAAGGGGCCTCGGTGGGGGCCGAGCCCAGCATCCAGCCTTCCCCCAGGCCCCCCACCCACAGCAGGAGACGGGGACGCAGGGAGGGAAACTAACCCCCCCACCCCCTCCGTCCCATCTTCCTCCACAAATATTCACGTGTTCTTTGTCACATGCTAAGCCCATGTAAGTCCAGTGGTGACTGCAGAGGGGAGACCCTTAGACGGGGCCGTCACATCCATTTACATTTCGTTTTTTCCCGGGCTCAGCTGCATGCAGCAGAAAACCCAAAGGGACTGTGGCATCAGCGAGGGGGCAGCTGATTTCTCTCCTACTTGGAAGAAGGCCAGAGGTGGTGGGTGTCAGGCTGGTGTGATGGTTCTGCTTTCCCATCACCAGGGACGCAGTACCTTTCTGATTTCTGGCCGCGCATCTTCAGCTCGTGACTTACAGCGTCAAGGTGGCCGCACCGCAAATGGCCACCAGAGCTCAACCCATCCCTGGCCGTACATTCTAGACAGAAGGATAAGGAGGCGGTAAGTTCAGAAGAGTTCACTCCCCAGAGGAAAAGTGGTGGCGTGGGGGGAGTTGATGTGACTGAAGGGCAAAGTCACTTCGGGGAGTTTCTGAAGAGATAAGGGGCAAGCAGTAGTGACATCTTAAATGAGACGAGGAAAACGGGTGGAAGGGACTCCACAGAGACACTGAAGATTTGAGGATTTGGAAACGCAGTCCTATGTCGCACAAATATCTAGGTATCCAAAGTTGGCATGCTTTGTAGATGGTGGAAAGGGCTAAAACTTGAGTTTCCGGGTGGGCTGAGGTGAATTTCTGGATGAGAGAACTTTTGGGAGCTATTAAGGGGTGCTGCTTGTCAAAGGGATAAGCGACCCTTCCTCTGGAGCCTGGAGCGGAGGTGGCTTTCGGGGCCAGGAAGGTTTTTCTGATGATGGTTGCGGTAGACAGCTCGATGGCCGGCTGGTGTGACAGGGATGGGAGGGAGGGCCTGCCGAGGAAGCCAGCTGTTTCCAGAAAAAGGCAGATCCTCCGGGTCGACTTGGGATCGTAAGATGTAAGAGCCGTTAGGGACCACTTTCTTATTATAGAGTTCAGAGACTGTGTTGTCAAGTTCACCAAATGCATTGCCTCGGCTCACCCGGCTGAAGCTGGTAGAACCAGGACCAGAAGGCAGGCCTTCCGGTTTCTAGGAATTGTGTGAAAACCTATGGGAAAATGGTGGAGGGGTGACTAGGTGCCACGGGACATGAGGGAGAGGTCTGGAGGAAGGCGTGAGGTCAGCTGATGTCGGACACCTGCTCCCTGGTCAGCGTCATCCACAGGGCGGGCTGGTGTGCACCTGCACCGCAGTCAAGGTAACCCCCGGGGTGACCGAGAAGGAGGACACCCCCTTGCTGGACATTTTAATATCTCTTTCTCCTGCCTTTCTCCTTTGCTCTCGCTCTGGAGCATCATCTCCCCCCTCCCCCATCCTTCTGCCTCCATCATATTGAATCACCAGGGTGTGAAATATAATAAAGCATTGTACCGTTCAATCTGTCGGCTATTCCTTAAAGGTGTACTCCAGGTAAATATCCCCTTGGCCTGTGAAAAATGAGCTTACCTGCAACAAATGACTTTGATGAACCTCGGGAGCCGGCCCTCTATCATTCTTTTCCAATTGGCTTCCCCAGCCAAGCATGGTTTCCCCGCACAAATTTGTCTTGATGAAAGGAAGAGTCCCTCTAATTCACTTCCCTCCCACTGCCCCAGCCTCCCTGCCCAGGCGCCCCTTCCTCGGGCTACCTCCGCTCAGAGATGCTTTTCTTCTGGAAGCCAGGGAGCTCCTCCCCGTCATCAAAGGCTTTACCAAGTTGATCAAGATCAGAATCGAAATTGATCCGTCTTTCCAGGAGCGCTTTTCGGATGGGGCGAACCGAAAGTGGACTCCATCCGGATTTGGGAAGTGGCTTTAACCCCAGCTTCACCACTCCTGAGTTCTGTCACCTTGAGAACTGTCTTCTGTACCCCAGTGTCCTCACCTAGGACTGGGGGAAGGATAACAGGACCAGATCTTCCTCCTTCACAGCGTTGTCTGAGTATCCAACACATTGTTACCTGTGAAAATGCTTTGCAACATGTAAATCACCCTGCAAACAGAAAGCTTGCTATTATTGCTGTGGATCTAAACTCTGAGGATGAAAGGGGTTCTCGTTGTGGTTCAGCAGTAATGAACCTAAGTATCCGTGAGGATGCAGGTTCAACCTCTGGTCTCACTCAGTGGGTTAAGGATCCGACTTTGCTGGGAGCTGTGGTGTAGGCTGCAGACGTGGCTGTGGTGCAGGCTGGCAGCCACATCTCCCGTTGGACCCCTAGCCTGGGAGCTTCCATATGCCAAGAATGTGGCCCTAAAAAGACAATCAAAACAAAACAAAAACAAACAAACAAAACCTCTAGCGGATGAAAGAGAAGTTTATTCATTTATTCAACAAATATTTACTGAGTGCCTGCTAGACACTAGGCATTGTGTGAGAGGCACTGGGGGTTGTTTAGGGACTAAAAAGGACAAAATTCCTGCCCGCGTGGGGTTTAAGTATATATTCCTTACAATCTAGTAGTGCTGACAAACTCAATATGCATGGGAACCAACTGCAGGACAGAAGCCTGGACTATGTATTGATGACCTAAATAATGCATCTTAAAGTTGATGTTTCCTTCACCTGGATTCCCTACTATGCGATGATGTGTAATCGTACTTAATTTTTGAAATAACTGCACAAGTGAAGTATCCTTCCAGCAGAGGAACCTGAGGCTCGGGGAGGGAAAGAATTTGCCAAAGAATTTGCCAGTGGGTGGACGCTGGGGCTCTAGGACTGCTCTGAACAACTTCCCATTGTGCCTCTCAGCCGGGGGTCTGCAGATCGAACTTTCTCTGTGAGGTCAGGGGTCACTCTTGTTGCTGCGGTGGTCAGGTGAAATGTCACAGAAGTTGCATCCCACCTCGCTGTGAACGAAAGACTTGGCAACAGCACGGCAGCTGCTCGGGATTGCGGGACCCACGCGGGTAGCAGCGGGGAGATTAGCCTCGCTGGATGGAAACCAGGGTGGGAGAATAAGTTTGGACAGAGGCAGACTATCGAGGGGCTCAAAGTGAAGGCCGGGGCAGCTTGCCGTTACAATAGAATTGGTCTGGCTCTCTGCCCAATAGTTTTATTTCACAGCTTTCTACACAGAAAGTGTAGTTAGCCTGTCACTAACTAGATGAGTGAAACTGGGTTATTTCTGTCCTTCCGCTGGGCCTCAGTTTCCCCATTTGTCAGAGGAAGGGGTTGAAAGAGAAAGATGTTGAGACTCCTTCTAGCTCTGAGATGCCTTGATTCTACGAGTCCATAATGAACTCCAAAGCGTGTGTCTCTGCAGATCACAGCTCTGTACCTGCCAGGGCTTTTTTTTCCCCCTTCTTTGCTGTTGGCTGTTGTAATATTAGATAAGTGCCAAATGCCTCTTTATTCTCCTATATAAAAACATCGAGAAGATTAAGTCACAGCCTGTCTCACAGTAATCCGGGCATCCAATTCCAGACTTGCAATGAAGCCACCACTGTTATAAGAAAATTGGAAAGTTTAATATTTCACAAAAAACAAACACATGATTTCCCCCTCCCCCTACCTTGAATGAAGCTGATGCTTTTTTTGACTTAGTGTCTCTCGTCTCAGGTTCTTGATACGTGGAATTCATTTGGGGACATCAGAGATTCCCGGAGATGTGCTGTGGTTACAGACCCCATTTGGGTCTAGTCTCTTCTTTGCGTGTCAGAATCAGGGAACAGATCTGTGGTGTCCTAGAGGTCGAACCCCCAAAGTCAAACCTTAAAAAGAACTCACATAGCTCAGATTAGTAGTTACAGAACTAATTTGAGCCCCTTGGGTGGACCACTTGTGCAAAATGATGACTGATGACAAGGTGATAATGATGATCAAACACATTTAGGGTTGACCATGTGCCTGCCAGGCAGAGTCCTGAGCACTTGACTTACACGAATTCATTTAATCTTCCCCACAACCCAGGAGATGAGTGCTATTGTCATCATCACTTTTCAGAGGACCAGAGAGGTTCAGACACTTGCCCAAGGCTCCACCGCTAGTCATAGATGCACTTGGAGTCTGGATCTAGTCACCTGGCTCGAGAGCACCGTCTCCCATGATGCTCTACCACCTGGCAAGGACGTCAGTTGCTGCTGCCGGGAATCATTTTCCACTTCTCACCTTCATTCACACCTTGTGGCTCTTCCTTCATTCTTCAAGCAGAACTGCATCAGGCAACAAGCTGAATGACTGACTCAAATGGGCATCTGACAGATAGACACCCCATTTCAACATTGTTGGGTACCTACCTGTGCCACGTGCTAGATGAAGGCTGGCTTTTTCCCTGGGGATTTCACACGCCAGTAGGTGAGTCAAGAGGCAACAGCACAACATGCTGGGGGTACACTGGGCTTAGGCAGGAAGTGACATCCTTTGCAAAGGGCAGTGCAGCCTGGGGGATTCCTCCATCCCCTCTTCCCATTTTGTTACTAGGTCTGATGACCTGTGGATTCCTCCAGCTTGTAGGGCCAGTTGCATCCACTCCTGTTCCCCAATGCCAACTCTACTGCCTTCTTCCCTCCTGTCCCGCAGGTACCTCTTCTTAGTGGCTTTATCTACTTCTCACCCTTCTGTGGTCAGTGGCATGGCCATCCTACCCTGATGCTCCAGTGCTCAGGGCCAGAGTGGTCCTCTTAGCATCACCACATGGATGAAACTGTAGACCAGGAAATTTGAGCTGATATGGGCATATTAGTCAGGGTTCCCCAGAGAACCAGAACCAATAGGATGCACATAGATACAGGACGATTTATTATTAAGAACTGGTTCAAGTGATTATGAAGGCCAACAGGTCCCAAGATCTGCTGCAGGCAACCCGGAAACCTGGGAGAGCTCGTGGGGTAGTACTTCCAGTCTGAGTCCTGAGTCCAAAGGCCTGAGAATCAGGGGTGTGAAGGGCTGTAAGTTCCAGTCCAAAAGCTAGCAGGCTTGAGATCCAAGAATAACTGATGTTCTATCCCGAGCAGTTAGGTAGGAGGAATTCCCTCTTACTCAGGCTTTTTTGTCTTACTCATGTCTTCAACTGATTAGACGAGGCCCACCCTCACTGGGGAGGGCAATCTGTTTTACGCAGTCTACAGATTCAAATGCTAATCTCATCCAGAGACGTCTTTCCAGATCACCCAGAATCACGGTTGACCAAATATCCAGGCAAATTGATACAAATTTAGCCCTCACAGTGGGCATCTGATGTGTGGGCAGAAGAGGGTTGGATGGAATCTTCAAGTGCTCTACGCCCCTTCTGTGAACTGGCTGACCTTGTGAAAATCACAAGAAGACAGGAGAGTGGAGTGAACAGGCATGGGCTGTGTTGGGACTGTCTGTGTTTGTCCCTCATCCCTGCCACTTGTTCTATGTGCGATCTGGGAAGAGGAGCTTCTCTATAGCTTAGTAACCTCATCTCAAAAATGGGACTTATAATTGTAATTACCTTTGAAGACTGCTACAAATAGGAAATGGGCTCAGGCACAATAAAACATCTAGCACAGTGTCCAATAAATATGAACTACATTATCCCAGTTTTCTGCACAGAGGCCCTACAGGCGATCTGGCTGATCTGTTGGAGCACCTTCAGCTGAGGGGTGCCCTGCCATTTTGGGGTTGCTTGAGCAAGGTATTGCTCACTACCACATGTGTGGCTTTCACGGTGCAGTGGCAAGAAACTTAGGCAAGGGATTCAGCAGGCAGACTCCAGCCCTGCTTCCTGTCCTGCCCAACTAGAGAACTTCAGGGTGTTCCCATGTGCCCACAAAAACTGGTGTCACTGGGGAGAGAAGCAGGGAATGGAGTCTAGCTTCTTCGTGCTAGGTTAGGAAAGGAGGTTGGATTTCTTGAACGAAATGCTGGCAAGCCACCGTTGCCACCGATCTAAAGCTGCATCGTCCAGTCTGGCAGAGGGGAAGCTGATTCTCCCTCGGATGGGCTCAGCTGTTTCTGAGTCACCTGTCTGGGAAGAGAAGTATTATTTACTGACCTGTAAACTCTCATCGAGAGTCACTTCCTAAGTAAGGCAGAGGACTGGGGCCAAATCCTTTCAAAGGAGAGCGGCTCAACAGAGTTTAGAAAGGACTAGGCTGTCACCCCATTTCACAGCTAAAAAAACTGAGACTAAGATGAGGAGAAGAGGAGAAAAGTGCTCATTGGCCGCAATACTCCCGATGACCCTCCCGGATTGGCATTTTTACCTGTTTTGGCCAATGAAGAGCTGATAAGACCCACTGGTGACAGAGCTGCGGTTCGAACATTCTCCTGAATCCTTTGTCCATTTGACAAATCCTTTGTGCATTTGAATGGAATGCTGGCAAGCCACCGTTGCCACCGATCTAAAGCTGCATCGTCCAGTCTGGCAGAGGGGAAGCTGATTCTCCCTCGGAGAATCACTGTGGGAGCCACAATTTATAAGCTATATTTCAAAAAAGACTCAGAGCCTTTAGCTAAAGAGAGAAGTCACACTGAGGACCTAGAGGAGCAGCTGAGGGGGTGGAGGACTATTTGAAACCCCAGAATTCATCCCATTTTGGCCACTATCTCAGTCTGTAAGGAATGCTGACCTTGGGCCCTCCCTTCTCTTTCCACCCCATCTCCTGTTTTCCTTCTGGTAGATACTGGCTGTTGTCTCTCTAGTAGCTGTTCAGTTCCATCCTCTTCTCTTCTTGAAAAATCTTTTTGTATGGGAATGACCAACTCGTAGATGCTGCTGCAGCAGTGGGGGTTGATCGGATCACTCGGGGAAAAATGGGTTGAATGAGAAGAGAAGGGACCTGCTTCAGAACCTCGAGGATGAGCTTCCGTTGAGAGTAAGGAGACAAGGAATTGGGAAAGGAAGCTGAAAAGAGGTGGTCTGAGAGGCAGGTGGAGAACCAAAGGTTGGACATGGAGGCCAAGGGGACCAAAGACTGGAGAAGGCTGGGAGGGCTGAGTCAGAATGGGGAGTGAGGAGAGTAAAGTGTGAGGGAAATCCCAGGGTGGGTGGGGGTTCAGGGGAGCCATTGGCAATGCCAGCGAGAGCAGTTTGGTGGCTCGGGGAGGTGGCATCCAGAAGAACTTCTGAGATCTGATAGAAGCTGAGAAAGTGCAGGCAGCGAGAAAGCTTCCCCTGATCGGAAGGTGTGATTCAGGGCGTGGGAGTGGAGAAGTGGGGTGTTGGGAAAAGGCGTTTCCCCAAATAGGAGCCATTTGGGTTTATTCCCCTAAAAACAGTGAAAGCAGCTAGCGTTATCTATATGACATCCATATGCTAGGTGTTTTTTAGGGAGTATCTCGTTTCATCCCAATCATTGTGTGAAGGAGGTGCCAATGTCATTCCAAATTTCTGACCTGGAAACCGAGGAGGTGTAGAGAGGAGAAGCAGCCTGCCCAGCTGGGAAGCAGCAGAGCAGAGGTTCAAAGTCACGCGGTCTAACTTTGCAGAAGGGGAACGAGCCCCCAGGGAGAGGAGATCACAGATCCTAGAGAGCTTGCAGATGATTGATCTAGCGATGGACAGAAAGGGATGGGAAGGGATGGGATCGATAGTCCAGGTGGAGGAGTGCACCTTGGCAAAGTAAAAGAATACGTCTTCCTTTGAGACAGGAGGGAGGCTAAAAGGATGAATGATAATGATGCAGAGAGGCTCTGAGGCAGAGGCAGGAAAGTCAAGGCAGTACATGTTAGATGACCTTGATCTTCCGGGAAAGGATGCAGCAACCCAGGTGAGGAAAGCTGGTCTTTCTCACCACTTTCTTTTTTTTTTTCCTCCCTTCCCTGCCCAACACCCTCCTTTTGATTCCACACGGAAGAAACAACTCAGGTTATATTTTCTCATCTAAGTTGGACATTTATTCGTAAATGAAGATGTAAGCTATTGTGTATAAGCAGAGCAAGGGGGAAATAAATTAAAAGATTGCCCAAGGAAAGACCCTGAGAGTTAAGGAAGAATGTGGAAACGTGAAGGCACGGAAGAGGTAAGTCCTGTTTTGATTTTATTTTAAGGACCACTCAGGGGGAATTACAAATCTTGGTGGCATGAAGTTGTATTTCTCCTCAGAAGGAAAGAAACAGAAATGGGGAGTCCTTGAGTTTGGGGCCTGGGGTTAGGGATGACTCTTACGGTGGATAGATTGGAAAGCAGAATTTCTTTTTTAATTTAGCTTTTTCCTTTCAACAAAAATTAAGGCATCCTATAACAGACCCTTGGAAAGTACAGAAATATGTGAAAAGTCTCCCTAAATCCCCCTACCTCAGAAAAATCATTACTACTGTTGGATTTTTTTCTTCTCTTGTTTTCTCCGTGCATCAAAAAAACCCCCTGAAATCCTGTCATAGCATACTTTTACTGTATAACTGTATCGCAGGCATTTTCCAGGTCATTAAAAATTCTATTAAACCTACTTTTAAGAAAACAAGCTGGGCAACTAAAATTATTGGTAGTTGATTGAGTTACGTGGCTCATGAATGGAAACATGATTTTTAATTCCTGGAGAGCAGTCCTTCGCATGGATTCACTGCATTTTTTTTTCTTTTTTTTGCCCTATCTAGGCAGCATATGGAAGTTACCAGGCTAGGGGTCTAACAGGAGCTGTAGCCGCCGGCCTTCGCCACAGCCACAGCCACGCGGGATCCGAACCGCGTCTGCGACCTACACCGCAGCTCACGGCCACGCCGGATCCTTAACCCACTGAGCGAGGCCAGGGATCGAACCCGCAACCTCATGGTTCTTAGTCAGATTCGTTAACCACTGAGCCACGATGGGAACTCCGGATTCACTGCATTTTTGAAGCCTTTCCCCTCACGCTGGACAGTCGACTATTTCCAGTCATTGGCTTGGGTGTTAATACTCTCAGGAACATTTCTGTGCACAAACCTTTGTTTTGCAGGGTGACTGTTTCTTGGGATAGACGCTTAGAAGCAAATCCCTGAGATAAAGGACATGAATATTTTAAGGATTGTTTCTAGAGGGTCGTATCTGTTTACACCCTATCAGCAGGGGCACGCAGGGTGGGCAGATCTTGGGTGTGTCCAAACCCTGGGAGGTCAGGTCTGAAAGCCGGCGTGCTGACTGGCACTCTGAACTTGGAATCAGTCGAGAGGCTCTTTTGCTTGTTCCTCTGCCCTGAGTCTGAGCGGCCTTCTGTCAAGTGTTCTTGGCTCAAGAAGACAGACCCATGGTAAGTCGTGCCCCAGACGGACGCAAAGGCAGGGATCCCAGGGCTGTTGGAAAGTGCTGGATGCTGGGGAAGCCGAGAAGCCATCCTTGCCGCTCCTGCAAACATTATCAGTATCATCTGATTGGCAGGGAATCGCTCTTCCACAATCATAAACCTTTCAAAAGTCGAATGAATGTGACAAAGCCTCCCCCTGGACGCACATGCGCACACACACACATACACTTGTGCGCTTTCCCCATTTCTGGGGCTTCATTGATCCACAGAGGTCTCGGGTTGATGAACGCCAGGTTAAGAACCTCGGCCTTAGGAGATCATCAGCAGTTTTGGCCTGCTTTCCAGATAGTTTAGCACTTTCAGGCACCCTTTTCTGTACTAGAAATTTCAAGCCACATTCAGGATAATCGTCATGATCTGAGTCCGCCCTTTTTAGATAAAACCCTTGCGTCGAGATCTCCTTAGCTCCTTCAAGCTATGCATTAGTGGCAGAAACTCTTTCTGACTCTCTGCACTGGGGGTCCGGCAAGGATCCGGACCACCTGAAAAGCTGGGGGAGAGCGCATAGGGGTGAAAACACACACGCATCCACACATATCTTTTCCCAGATACACGCATAATTCTATACACGTACAGGCACACACACTCAGATGCACACGTGACTCTCTCGTATCGATCCACACATATCCTTAGACACACCCTCATGCACTCACGCATGTATATTCCCAGACACACATGTACTTTCAAACACACACACCCATCACACTTTCACAAACACCCACCCACGCATAGATCCCCAAATACACACATCCTCCGCCCAGCGCCGCCCTTTGTGACTCTGTCCTCCGTGGCCTCCAGCTCAGCCCTGGGACTTCTCTCTTTCTTCCTTCACGTGGTCTCGGCCTGGGTGCCCGCCCCCCACTTTTCCTCTCACCCAATGGTAAATATACCCTCCTGAGTTCGAGCGAATGTAAAAGAAGCATAGGAGGAAAGTGGTAGATAAATTTAACAAGCATTAACGTTAATATATAATTTAAATATGTATAAATTTATTCCGCGCATCGATTAGAAAATGGGCTGTTGACCGTTTCAAGGCAACAATCAATTTCAGAGTTCACAGGTCAGGTCAAGTTTCTTTCTAATGATCCACAAAAGCAGCAGCATTAGGGAGATAATGAACTCCACGGGCTCGCAGCTGTGATGTATGGCCGGGTGGCCGTGGGGCCGCCCAGCGGCAGGCAGGGCCGGGTCCTCTGGTGGGTGCGCCTGTGTGAAAGCTTGGCTGGGCATCAACCTGTGAGGTCATCAAGGCAGTCTCTGGGACGACTTGTCTTTTTTTTATGAGATCCCGTGGTGGCTGAAGTTCTCGGCTGTCAATGGGCAACTGTGGTAGAACGCGGGGAATGTGGCTTCCACTTTTCTGGGAGGTGAAGTTTGGTCAGGCCCGTACTCTTTGCCACCTGGCCTGGAAGGGCTGGGCAGCTTGGGGGAGGGTGCAGACCGTGGAGACCTGACCTCTGCTCCAGGGGGTCAACTTGTTGGCAGGGACACCCCGCCCCCCATCACTACACCGAAGTTGGTCCAGCCTCCTTGTTATTGTTCGAAGGCAATCAAAAAAGTGCTGCCAGGAGTTCCCTGGTGGCCTAGCAATTAAGGATTAGGCATTGCCACTTCTGTGGCTCAGGCTGGATTCCTGCCGCAGGGGCAGCCAAAAGAAAAAAAGGGTGTCCCCACCCTCTCAAACAGCTCTCAGGAGGGCCTGTTCTTGAGGCCCAAAATTCCACCATTTTAGAGACATACTCATTTTATTAAGCATCACATTCTCTCTCTTTTAGGGTGTAAAGCTCTCCTGCAGGTCGCTGCAGTACTAATCCAGAGGCGCGGTCAATTGGGTGAGAAGTGGTCCAGGGAGGGAGAGAGAAATGCCGGATGAGGATGCGCGGGGGCCCCAGCCCGGAGCTGTTCTCTGCCACGGTGTGAACGGCCGCTGTTGTCCAACCCTTTGAGGGTTTCCTGAAGGTCTGACCCGGCCCTGAGTCTCTGGCCACATTTCCCCTGGGAACCAGTGAAGACAGAAGGAAGGGAGAAGGGGGCAGGTGGGAGAGAGAAAAAAGAAGGAGCGGGCAGGAGGGCAGAGCTAGGGAAAGAGAGTCGCCTTCAAGTTGTCTTGGCCACTTTCAAGTCTCCGTGCATTCATGCATGCGCTTTCCTGGTCCTTCCTGCTGCCCCAGTTTGGCATTGTCTGTCTAGCAAACTCCTGGTGGCGCTTGAGATCTCTCTGCTGGAGAAGCTTTCCTGAGCATCCTTCTTTTCCGCAGTTAGTGATGGATTCTTGCTTCCCACTGGACCGTGTACGTGGATGTACTTGATCAGTGGATGGAGTGACTGCTTTACTCGCTGCTTGAATGAAACCCTCTTGAAAGCACATGGTAGCCTCTCAGAAGTGTTGGCTGGACTGAGCACAGGCAGAGCAGTCTGTTGATGGGGTTTATTCCATTCCATGGGTGCCCAGCCAGGCCTGGGGTGAGCAGATCGTACCTGGAGAGGCCAGAATGGAGGGTCATTCCTGAGGAGGAGTGAAAGCAGCAACCAGGGATGTTTCTAGAGGACCAGGCCTGGGCTAAATGACATGGCATGCTTCTCATTCCTCTACAAGCTTTTAAAAAAGTATTGCATTTTATTGTTATTAGAGTACAGTTGATTTACAGTGTTGTGTCAATTTCTGCTTGGACAGCATGGGGCCCAGCATAGTGGCCCAGCCACACACACACACACACACACACACACACACACACACACACACACACTCTTTTTCTCATACTATTTTCCATCATGTTCTATCCCAAGAGATTGGATGTAGTTCCCCGTGCTGTACGGTAGGATCTCATTGCTTATCCATTCTAAATGTAATTAATTTACCTACAAGCTTTTCAAAAGGACTAAATGAGGCTATAAACACCAAGGCAAATTTTTTCAGGGAAAGAAGAACAGAAGGGCAGCCTGAGTTGCATAAGGGCAGCAGGAGTGCTGTCTCTCTTGTTCTTTTTTTTAGCTTTTTAGGGCTGTACTCATGGCAGATGGAAGTTCCCAGGCTAGGGGTCAAACAGATGCTGCAGCTGCCAGCCTACACCACAGCCACAGCAATGCCAGATCTGGGCCGAGTCTGTGACCTACATACACCACAGCTAACAGCAATGCCAGATCCTTAACCTACTGAGTGAGGCCAGGGATCAAACCCATATCCTTATGGATTTTTTTTTTTTTGCCTTTTGTCATTTTAGGGCCGCACCAGCAGCATGTGGAGGATCCCAGGCTAGGGGTCTAATCAGAGCTGTAGCCACTGGCCTACACCACAGCCACAGCAACGTGGGATCCGAGCCGCGTCGGCGACCTACACCACAGCTCACAGCAATGCCGGATCCTTAACCCACTGAGCGAGGCCAGGGACCGAACCCGTAACCTCATGGTTCCTAGTCGGATTCATTAACCACTGAGTCACGAAGGGAACTCCCTCCTTATGGATTCTAATCGGGTTCATAATCTGCTGAGCCACAGTGGGAACCCCTCTCTAGTCTATCTTGATGAAGGGATGAAGGGCAGCGGGGACATTGCCTGGATGCCTAGGAGCCCCCCCCAGAGGCCCCTTTGTTCCACTTGGCAGATCTCATTCCTGTGCCCTCCGTCCCTGTGTTCTTGAGTCTCTGCCTTGTTCTGGTCTCAGTACATCTTGTTCAGGCTCCTTCCCTGAGGGACTGCTGTGACCCTGGAATGCAGGGCTGGTTCAATCCCTACGAGACAGGCCCACACGGCATCGGGGGGGTGGGTGTGGGGAGATGAGAGAGCTTCCACGGAGCCTGAGAACACTGGTGACTCACAGCCCAGGACAGCCAGTTGCGAAGAGTTGCTACTGAACATGGGATGTCAGGGCGCCGAGGAGGAGTTGACGTAAAATTTCCAAGGAGATTGTACCTCTGCCCCATCGGCCTCCAACACTGCCCACACTTCCATTGACTGTGTTGGCTTAGATGCTGGGAGAGAGGGGCCGCGTGCTGGCTGACAATTTTGTGCCCCGCGCAGTAGTGGGCAAGGCACACGCTAAGAGGTGTAAAGAGCCCCACAAACAGGTTTGTAGCAAGCTCCTCTCCCCCTCATTAATCTCACAAAGCGGAGGGAGGGAGAGAGCCCGGCACGCAGCAATGTGTATATTACTGAATTAACCAGGCATGTAATTAGCGCTCAGGTGCTCAGCAGAGGCCGAACTGCTCACGATTAGTCAAACTGAGCTTTAATGCCCTAAGTTGGGGGAGCCACGTGCTGCTGGGGCACAGAGCTGCCTCATGGCCCACGGTCCCGGCCATGCCCACCCTTGCTCCCTCTCTCACACGCGTGGGATTCGATGTCTGGGGGCATTTGTAGATGTTTACGGAAATTTATGTAACTATTCTGAGCGCTGTAAATCATGTTCTGACAAGGAAAGTCCGTGATCCTGGTGCTTGGATAGCCAGGAGCCTGCAGGAGCCAGTTGTGGGAGCAGTTGGCCTTCCCTTCAATTTTAGAATCTTACGTGAATCAGATGGAGATGAATGCTCTTTTTAATTAAATGTTAATGGGGCCATCTTTGGAATCTATGTGGGGAGTTTGTCTACTGGGTGACACTGTGTTACGACAAAATGCTTTTGCCGTAGAAAGGGATACAGGAGGTCTTAGAACGCAGAGGGACCTTGGAGACTGTCAGGTCCCAGCCCTTCGTTTCACACCTGGGGAAACTGAGGCCCAAGTGGGAAGCCACTGATCTACGATCATGCAGGTAATGGGAGAATTAGGACTTCCGGCTTCTCAAGACCACGTGGCCTTCACACACTCCTTGAGCAGAGATCTGGCCCCACCCGGTTCTGAGTTCTGGTGAAGAGCCAGGGTTCTGGAAGATTTCATTATGTCAACAAGCCCAGCGAGGAGCTTGGCGGGGTTTGTTCTCTGGAGATGGGATGTACCAGGAGAAGAGATAGCTGCCTTCTCCTCTAAAGAAAGGTGCCTTGCTGTGCTCTTAGGACCTTAAAGCACAGACTGTGAGTGAGCAAAAGGAATGCATTAGTTTTTTTTTTTTTGGCTGCACCCACGGCATTTGGAAGTTCCAGGGTGAGGCATCAAAATTACACCACAGCAGCCACATGAACCGTGGTAGCGGCAACACTGGATCCTTAACCTGCCACACCACCAGGGAACTCAGAGAAAGCTTCATATTCTTGAGTGTGGGGAGCTGAACAGTTTCAGATGGAGTGGGGTGACTGTTCCGTGCTGGTCAAATTATGTCTCCTAGAGAGAAGCTAGAGAACACATGGAAGCAAAAGCAGAGACACTTGTCATGTCATTTTTCTTTACTATTTCACCTCTTTTGGGAGAAAGGTACCAGGCGCCTTCAAAGCTGGGTTTCTTTTTCTTTTCTTATTTTTATTTTTTTGTCTTTTTTAGGACCACACCCATGGCATATGGGAGTTCCCGGGCTAGGAGCTGAATGGAAGCTGCAGCTACCGGCACACACCACAGCCACAGCAATGAGGGATCCAAGCCGAGTCTGCAACCTGCACCACAGCTCACAGTAACTCAGGATCCCCGACCCACTGAGCAAGGCCAGGGATCGAATCCCCATCCTCCTGGATACTAGTCGGATGCGTTTCCACTGCGCCACATCGAGAACTCCCTACTCTTGTGTTTAGAATGCTCCTCATTAGCCCAGCCTGGTCCAATTCAAATCTCACCTCTGCCAGGGAGGTGAGGTCTCTACTTAGTGCTTTTGCAGAAAGCTCTCCAGGAACCTGGAAGCTTTCACCTTCCCAGATGTCAAATGGGTTTGACTTGATGGCCTCTTCTGTTGGACTGCCGGCCAGGGAAAGGCATGTCTGAAGAAAGAGGTGGGAGCAGAGAGAAATGGGAAGATGAGGCTTCTTAGGTTTGATCTACGGCTCCAGGCCAGCACATAGCTTTGCCAGCTTCAGACTTTTGAACTTGAACTGTTGCCTCAAAAGGATGGTAGCTGGTGACAACGAGCTTACTCCTAGAACACAGCTGTTCTTAATCAGCTTTGTATTAATTTGCATGTGTTTAAATGTCCATCCCCTAAGGGCTTTAATATTCTTTTAGGTGTGTTTGGCTTATCTCACTATTGAAATTATTCAGAGTCAAACCTCTCTAAGCTTCATGAGTTTGGCCCGGTGTGCTGGTGCTCAGATTTTTCTGGATTCTGCCTGTCTTGCTATTTCACCCTCATCTTCTCTTTTCCCTTGCCCTGAGCTTAGGGCTGGAGGCAAGGGGTGATCAGGCAATATCAGTGATGTGAGATTACCTGAACTTATGCAAAATCATAGTAATAAAATCATAGTAACAAGCCCTACTCCCCCGTATCTGCATCTCTTTAGAAGTGTCCAGTTTTAGGAGTTCCCGTTGTGGCTCAGTGGTTAAAGAATCCGACCAGGAACCATGAGGTTGCGGGTTCGATCCCTGGCCTCACTCAGCGGGTTAAGGATCCGGCGTTGCCGTGAGCTGTGGTGTAGGTCGCAGACGCGGCTCGGATCCCGCGTTGCTGTGGCTGTGGCGAAGGCCGGCAGCTACAGCTCCTGTTAGACCCCTAGCCTGGGAACCTCCATATGCTGCGGGTGCGGCCCTAGATAAAAAGACAAAAAGACAAAAAAAAAATAGTGTCCAGTTTTAGAGCAGTTTGATTTCACTGTCTCTGAGTACCTGGTGTTTGAATCACATCAGAAAATTTCAGTGAGTTCTAAGATACCCAGAGTCCCCCGGCCCCCCACCCCCTTCTCTTGATAAAGCTGGCAGCTTCTATTCGGTTTAGGTTTTAGGTGAAACCATGACAACAGAGTTTCATGCCACCGCAGGATAGGGCTGGAATCTGAGCCTCTCATCTCTGAGCCGTGTGTGCCAAAAGTTTATCATCTGGTTCCTCATTGTTAGCCCTGGTGTCCCATTCCTGAATCTGCTCCTTTTGATGAAACAGATTCTTTAATTACACACCTCCTGCAGATACCACGCAACTCCTCCTTCCTCATTCAGCAGCGGCGATGCTGGGGGAGAGCGAAGGTTAAGGGAAAAGGCTGAAGCCCGTAACTTAATTCCTGTGCATTAGCCTGTCCCGCGCTTGCCCCTTCCAATCTTGGCTTCTCTGCTAGGGAAAACAAGCAGGATTAGCGCATGAGAAGAGAAGCTGGGGTCGCAATTACACCCGGTGCGACGGGGACAGCAGAACCACCAAATAAATCCCTGGACAATTATTAAAATGGCCCAATGCATTACACAAATTAGAACAGGCTGGGACTTTTGGGGAGAAGGGAGGGGAGTGAAGAGGCGGTATTTAAGTGTTCTTGTAAGCCATCTAAGATATTAATGTTGCAAAGCTCCTTATGAATATTTAAGAACATAAAATGGAGCTTCGCTGCGGTCCCCCGTCACCACAGAAGCCTATAATACAGTTGAGCCCACTTAAGAAGGCAGAGCCTGAGTCCCTGGCAGATTGAAGGCAGATGAAGCAGTGCTGGTGCATTTGCGGGGGAAATGCTCGGCACGGGCCCGTTTAATGATGTTGTGTTACATCCTCGTGGAAGAGGATTTAGTTAAAGACTCCCAACTTTCATGGGTGTGACTCCCTAGGGATTATTAACCCATTTCCCATTCCCCAGTGATTTTAGAAAATTGACAACATCCCTGACTGAGTTTTAACACAGAACCAACGAAGCCTGCATTACACATCGGATTCAAATCCAGGTTGCATAGGAGTTCCTGTCGTGGCTCAGTGGTTAACGAATCCGACTAGGAACCATGAGGCGGTGGGTTCGATCCCTGGCCTCACTCAGTGGGTTAAGGATCCGGCGTTGCCGTGAGCTGTGGTGTAGGTCGCAGACGCGGCTCGGATCCCGCGTTGCTGTGGCTGTGGCGAAGGCTGGCGGCTACAGCTCCTGTTAGACCCCTAGCCTGGGAACCTCCATACACC
Organism: Catagonus wagneri; assembly: GCA_004024745.2. Taxonomy (NCBI): domain Eukaryota; kingdom Metazoa; phylum Chordata; class Mammalia; order Artiodactyla; family Tayassuidae; genus Catagonus; species Catagonus wagneri. Next base: position 38,191 of record PVHT020000285.1, on the reverse strand, counting down.
ACGGGTGCGGCCCTAGATAAGGCAAAAAGACAAAAAACAAAAAAAGAAAAATCCAGGTTGCACAGAACCTTCTCGGAAGAATGGAGTCCCTGGGACCTCTTGGTTCTCCAGGTGGTGACTTCTCAGGACTATATCCGTGTCCCCTTTAAGCTGCTTCCTTGTGGGAGACAGTTGACTCCAGGTTCCTCTTAAGAATGGAAGGGGTCCCCCCTGGATTAAAAGAGAAGGGCTGTCGTGCTAGCAGAAGAGGTGGTTTTCAGGATCCAAGGTAGATGGTGTCTTTTTCAGGCTTGCACCTGGTGCGTCCTTGCACTGGGAATGGAGCTATGGGCTCCTCTCCTGTCAGCAGATGGGGACACAGAGTTGGAGGGACGCAGGGGAGGGTTTGGGGAAGGACAGGGAGGCCTTGGTTCTGACTTCAGCTCAGCCTGGTCTTACTGTTTCGCTTTCCCCACCTGTCAAATGGGAATCGTATTCTTGGCAAGTCTGTCCATAAAGGGAATAATAGATGCAGGGACTCTTAGGAAGAAGAGTGCTATAGACCGTGTCATATTCTGTAGGTTCGTGAATAGTATTATGACTTCATTTATTTTGTTCCTGTATTTGCCGGTCCCGCTGTGTTATCCCACTTCAGAGTGCCTCCAGATGCAGGGATAAAAGGAAATAATCCGAGCCCCGCCCACGGCCCACCCCTTCCCCTCCAGACCCATGGACACTAGGAAACTCTGAGAACCGAGGCCCTGTGACCTCTAGTGCAAACAGCCGCTGGGGTGCAAACAAGGGCTTGTTGGGGGGAACCTGAGGACACCTTTGTTGCACAATGGCGCTGGGGGTGGGAGGGGAAAAGAGCCGCCCCTCCTCCAGGAGCTTCAGGCCCCAGACAGGGGACAGGAACACAGCAGAAGGGCAGATGGACAGACAGACTGTGCACGTGCAGGTCAAGGTAAGACTGGCCACAGGAGGTTCTGGACTTTTAGATCCTCCCTGCAGTCCTGGTGGAGAGCAGCACCTGTCTGGGCAGGTTCTGGGCTTTCACACCCGGACGGTCTCAATAGCACATGGGAGGCCATGAATTAGCAAAATATTCATTTTCTCAGAAGCTCACAACAGAATAGTTCCTTTATCCCATTTTTGGGGACTTTTGATCACGGTACCCACTGTCTATAGGGAAACCCCACAACCACCCAAGAGGTAGATATTATTCTCTTCTCTCAACTCGTAAAGCTCGGGGTGAGGGGGGCGAGGGGGTCCATGATGTCCTTACCTCCGTACGCTCTCTCTTTCTCTCATTCAGGTACATGCACATAGGTGTCATCTTCTCAAGAACAGATTTTCTGCTTGGCCCAGATTCTTGGACACCCACTGCCAGCCCTCATGTAAACTTCCCCCCTGGCTTAACCACACAAGAATCTATTAGCCACTGATGACAGCTTTATTAAATCTAAATGCATCAAGCCCTACAAACCAAGTCAGCCAAACTGCGTTCTTTTTTTTTTTTTGTCTTTTTGCCTTATCTAGGGCCGCACCCATGGCATACGGAGGTTCCCAGGCTAGGGGTCTAACAGGAGCTGTAGCCGCCGGACTTCACCACAGCCACAGCACCACAGGATCCGAGCCGTGTCTGCGACCTACACCACAGCTCATGGCAACGCCAGATCCTTAACCCACTGAGTGAGGCCAGGGATCGAACCCGCAAGCTCATGGTTCCTAGTCGGATTCGTTAACCACTGAGCCACGACGGGAACTCCCAACCTGCGTTCTAATCATATCTCCTTACTCACTAGCTATGGGACCTGTACAATGTATTTGTCCTCTTGGAGCCTCAGTTTCCTTCTGGCAAATGGGTGAAGAGGGATGGTCAGAGTAGCCGGTCTTTGGGTTAATGGGAGGATTAAATGAGGTAATGCCTTTGATGTGCCCAGGACGAGGCACAGGTGGTGGGCGCACTGGCTGGGGGAGATCCTTATCTCCATCAGGGGTCTGAGATACCTCTAGTGGGTATTCATTCCACTGAGAGATTAAAACTCAGACACTTGGAGGAAAAAATATACATGTTAAGCCTTTATCTGCCAACAGTGTTATAAATCTAACATCTTGAGGTTAACCTCTATGGGGTCGTTCAATTTTGAGAATAGCTTTTAAATATTTGGACCTCGGAGTTCCCGTCGTGGCTCAGTGGTTAACGAATCCAACTAAGAACCATGAGGTTGTGGGTTCGATCCCTGGCCTTGCTCAGTGGGTTAAGGATCCGGCGTTGCCGTGAGCTGTGGTGTAGGTCGTAGACGCGGCTCGGATCCCGTGTTGCTGTGGCTGTGGCGAAGGCTGGCGGCTACAGCTCCTGTTAGACCCCTAGCCTGGGAAACTCCGTATGCCGTGGGTGCGGCCCTAGATAAAAAGGCAAAAAGACAAAAAAAAAATTTGGATCTTGGAGGAAGGGGACACAAAAGAGGGGACTAGAGACACAGGAAGGAGGAGTCAGGAGGTGAAAGAAATCTGTTGCAAAGAGAGGATGATCTTTAGTGGGAGTGTTTCTGGGCCAGTCTGATTCTTTGCATCACAGTCACTTTGGATGGTTTCCATTACCTGTTTGAGAAAAAAAGTAAGCAAAGGTCCCCTGAATAACATGCAGCTTGCTAGTACCATTGATCAATCTCTCGATATTCATTGCCACTAATATTTCTTGGGCACGGCACTAAATAGTTTGTCATTTAATCTTCATTTGCAATAATTATTGCCACCCTTATCTTATAGTTGGTGAGACCAACCTCAAGGTCCCACGGGGGACTGGTGACACTGGGTTTGACCTCGAAGAGTCTGAATCTAGAGCTCTGCTCTGAGAACACCTGCCTCCTTCACAAATGTTGAGCAGGGTATGATGCTTTCAGGCAGGCTCTGGCCCCAGTTCACTTTGTAGTTGCACTATCCAAGTGGCCCCTGTCCTTTGCGAACTTATCTCTCGGAAATATTAATAACTGTGGTAGGCCAGGTGCTAATGTAGCCTGTGTTTGGAAAAGATACTACTGACCATTATTACTAGGGCTCGAAGGGTTGAGTTGTGGTTTGTGTTGGGTCACCTACGTGCTCTCAGCTCCTCTGGTCTGAGGGCTGCACACTTTCACGCTCACCACCTTGGAGATAGTCTGGACCCAGGGAGCTGAAGTTCCTCTCTTCATATGACTTCCAGGGTGCAAGGGCGATTCCCCGAGGATTACTGGATCGCAGACTTGTGGGGCTGGAAGGATCCTTGATCTCTTCAGCACTTTAGCCAGTGAGGCTGCCCTGCCCTGCTGAGGAAGACAAGACAAACGCATGCCGAGAAAGGGTTGTTCTATACAGGCAGGGTATGGCTCATTTCACTCTGGCTTGAAAAACTCTCATCTTCCCTCTTTTGCCATACAAGTGCCATTCTTTTTTTTTTTTTTTTTTGTCTTTTTGGAGGTTCCCAGGCTAGGGGTCTAACAGGAGCTGTAGTCGCCGGCCTTCGCCACAGCCACAGCAACGCAGGATCCGAGCCGCGTCTGCGACCTACACCACAGCTCACGGCAACGCCGGATCCTTAACCCACTGAGCGAGGCCAGGGATCGAACCCGCAAGCTCATGGTTCTTAGTCGGATTCGTTAACTACTGAACCACAGAGGGAACTCCCATTCTTTTTCTTTATCAAACCTCAGCCCTCATGCATCTGCTTTTCCTTTAAATAGGAGGGTCATTTACCATCTATAGACACATTATTGTATTCTTTCAGGGTTCTCTACTTGTTTCCCGTGGAAGGATTTTGTTTCTACCAGGTTCTTGTGTCTGGGACGGTGAGTGCTTTAAGGAATGGATGTGGTTTCACCAGCATAGTCCTCAGGAAATCTGGACCAGTTACAGACATCAGCGGAGGGGGAAGCGCTGTTCTTCTCTTCTCCTGAATCTCCCATTGAATCCAGCAGAGGGTGGGGCACATGGTGGAGGTTCTTTGATCCTACTGACCCTCCATAGGTTAATGATTCCTCTTCTTCCTTGCTTTTCTCCTTCTCCTCCTCTTCTCCCCCCACCCCCTCTCCCCTGCCCCTCCGCCCTGCCCCTCCCCCCCTTCTTCTTTTTCTCCTTCCCCTACTTCTTCTTGTTTGGCAGCCTCATGCCCAGTACCCAGAGTACGCTGCCTGGCCTGAGAGGGATAGTCCCACCCTATTTTCCTACTGCTGGGATTTGTTAGTGTGTGCTTCTTGTCAAGAGACTCTATCCCACGGGTCACTTTAGGAAAGCAATGATCTGATTTCCGGACAGGTCCTGTGGATTTTGGGGAAGAAAACCTTAAAGCGGGCAACCGCTACTGGAGGTTTCCTTTTGGATTCTAATGACAGATATAAAACCAGCCCATGGTAATTAGGAAAACGTGGAGCCTTCCAGGTGAACTTCAAGGATGACTTATTTTAGTGATTTTACAAACTTTTGTTAAAAAAAGATTTTTTTTGTCCTCAGAGGAAAGCTTACCTGGACACCTGTAAGCTGAAGTTTTCTGATTGAAGTGGAATGTGGTTCCCAGAGCCTTGAATTCTTGACTCCTAGAGGGGCTTGGATAATCCCCTACAGCTTGTTGGAGAACACTTTGAGAACCAATATTGGTGACTGTAGGAGATAAGTGTCATTTGTGTTGGTGACACAGCTTCTAAACTGGCTTTCCATTCTGGGTGAACATAATAAAGCTGTAGGTGCATTCATCAAAGTTTCCTTTTTTAAAAATCTTTTTAGGGCCACACCTGCAGCATATGGAGGTTCCCAGGCTAGGAGTCTAACAGGAGCTACAGCTGTCGGCCTTTGCCACAGCCACAGTAACATAGGATCCGAGCTGCATCTGCAAACTACACCACAGCTCATGGCAACGCCGGATCCTTAACCCACTGAGAAAGGCCAGGGATCAAACCCACAACCTCATGGTTCTTAGTCAGAGTTGTTTCTGCTGTGCCATGATGAAAACTCCTATCAAAGATTTTTTTTTAGTTGACATCATTAATTTATTCATTCTAGTATGGCCTTTGATGTGCTTCTTCTTTAATTTTTTTATGTTTTTTTAAATTTTTTTTAATTTTTGCACTATAGCTATTTACAGATTTCTATCAAATTTTCCAACTGCACCGCGTGGTATCAAAGATGTTTGATTCAACATGTTAGCTTGAGTATCTGGGATTTTTGATTCTTTTCTTAGATGGTTTACTGAAACCTGTACTAATAACAGCCTGTGAGGAATGAAATTCCAGAAAACTGGGTACAATGTAAAGAATCAAAAACTTAAGTAGGGAGTTCCCTTTGTGGCTCAGTGGTTAACGAATCTGACTAGAAACCATGAGGTTGTGGGTTCGATCCCTGGCCTTGCTCAGTGGGTTAAGGATCCGGCGTTGCCGTGAGCTGTGGTGTAGGTCGCAGACGCGGCTCGGATCCCGCGTTGCTGTGGCTGTGGCGAAGGCCGGCGGCTACAGCTCCTGTTAGACCCCTAGCCTGGGAACTTCCACATGCCGCGGGTGCGGCTCTACATAAAAGGCAAAAAGACAAAAAAAAAACCCCAAAAACTTAAGTAGATAAGAAGGTTGACATATATTTATCATTTGCAAGTTGCTCACCCATCCATTAACTCTATCCCCCAAAAGGGACTAGAAGATTCTTCCTTTACCAAGGCGCTGGGAAATACCACAAAGGGGAGAGCCAGTATCTTTGAATAGAGCTTCAGCGGCTCTTATCTTTATGCCAAGAGTGCTGTAGCTTTGAAATGGGATCCCTGATTTCACTGGGGACACTGATATCCCCAGGGGAAGAGACCAAGGAGTGACACTTTAAAAACCTCCAGAGGCAAGAGGGTACATGTATTATTTAATGTTCTTAATTGCAACATAATCCACGCTGTCTGGCTTAAGCAGAAAAGGGATCTTATAAAGGGATATTAGGTAGCATGCACGATGCAGAGCCTGGGGCTCTGGGTGGCTTTGGTGAGATACCGCTGCCCCTTGGCACTGGTAATTCTCGGGACTGGACACCAGACGCTCTGCACTCCCAGCATGGCAGAGGTGGCTATCTCCACCATGTGTTTGCCAGATGTCAGCCCCGCTGCATTTAGCCTCCCCTTCATTTTGCTCACTTCCGAATTCAGTTTTCACATGGATCTGTCTGATTTGTCAGAATCGAAGTTGCCTACCTACAACCTAACTGCAAGAGAATTTGGGAACATGAGAACTTAAGAGCTGGGCACGCTGAGGCACTACAGCACATGTGTTTCTGCTAACAAGGAAAAAGTGGAGTGTGGCTATTGTGTAACTGCTAACTGTGTCCAATACTGCATGGTTTCACACAGGCAGCAGGCTGGTATGGTAATAGGAATATCCTGGACCCATAGTTCCCTCTGGATAATCGGTTATAAAGTCTTTTGCTTTGCAGGGTATGGACAGTCTTTTACAATCGTCTTGGTTCATATAATCAAAACAAACAAGTAACAAAAACACTGAGGGTATCGTGTGACCTTTTTTGGGAGTACAAGGGAATGAGCAGGGACTTGTTGGGACAATGCTGTCATCCTGGGTGAGTTCTGATGTTTTTGGCTCCAAATAATAGCTAACTTTGATTAAACTGAGACAGAGAGCCCAATCTGTTATCTCACTAAGAGAGAAGTTCCGAGGTAGACCTGCTCCAGGACTAGCTAATGTTATGGTCGGACAATGCCGTTAAGCTTCCAGGTTCTTCCCATTTTTCTGCTTTGCCATGCTGGTGGCTTCCTTGTTCCTATATGGGAGTGTCACAGTTCAAGGCATTTTTATTTTTATTTATTTATTTTTTTTGTCTATGGAGGTTCCCAGGCTGGGGGTCTAACAGGAGCTGTAGCCGCCGGCCTTCGCCACAGCCACAGCAACGCGGGATCCGAGCCGCGTCTGCAACCTACACCACAGCTCACAGCAACGCCGGATCCTTAACCCACTGAGCAAGGCCAGGGATCGAACCCGCAACCTCATGGTTCCTAGTCGGATTCGTTAACCACTGAACCACGAAGGGAACTCCCAAATCATCTTTTGCAAACAGAATACTGTGGGGTAGAAGAAGAGGGACTCTCTTTTACTCATTTCTCTTTTTAAAACCAGCTAAATGTGCCCAAAATCTCTGCAGAGGACTTCCCCTTCCTGGGCATGCACTGGGTCATGTGCCCATCCCCAAACCAAGCTCCAGCAAGGGGAATGGCGTGGTTGTGATGGGCTTAGATTTTTTTTTTTTAGGGCTTATGAATTAAGTATAGGGTTACCTTCCTTGAGAGTTGGAACTAATCAAAATCAGAGATTATTTAGCAAAGAAAATTGGAGAAGAGGTTTTGGAGGGACAACCAACTGTATTTTCATATTAGGGAAAATATTTTTTCCTCCTATAAAGCTATTTGATTCACTGATTATCTCTTTGAAATCAATCAGTTTTGAGCCATGTAGAGTCCAAGTAGTAATGGAAAAGTTATAGCGTGTCCCTTCTCTCTGTCCACTCCCCACCCTCCATTGAAACAGTGGATGGAAAGAGATTAATAGAGCCATTAAATAAATATTTATTGGGAGTTCCCATTGTGGTGTAGGGGAAACGAATCCGACTAGTATCCATTAGGATGTGGGTTTGATCCCTGTCCTCGTTCAGTGGGTTAAAGGATCCTGCATTGCCATGAGCTGTGGTGTAGGTCACAGATGCAGCTTGGATCTGGCCGCATTGCTGTGGCTGTGGTGTAGGCCTGCAGCTGCAGCTCCGATTTGGCCCCTAACCTGAGTACTTCCATACGCTGTAAGTGCAGCCTGCTCTGTGCAGACACTGTGGTAGATGTCGTCTGGAAACAGAACAGAGTAAGATGCAGCACCCAATCCCTGCCCCCTGATGAGTTCATGATGAGGGTTGGGAGGAAGAAGTGGAAAAAGGAGGAAATAGATTCATATGTTGGTAATATGAGTTTATAAATACAATGGCGATGGGTCACATATTGAGTTTATGCCATGCCCTACCTGAGAACCTTGCCTAGTTTTCTCATTTAACCTTTACAGCACCCCTAACTTATTTTCCCCATTTGCCATTGAGAAAAGTGAGCCTCAAGATTAGGTGCCCTGTTCAAGTCCTCACTGCCAGTATCGGTGAAAGCCGATCTCAAACTGAGGTCTGTTGACGGAGAGCTCATGTTTTTTTTTTTTTTTTGTCTTATTTGGGCCGCACCCGCGGTATATGGAGGTTCCCAGGCTAGGGGTCTAACAGGAGCTGTAGCCGCCGGCCTTCGCCACAGCCACAGCAACGCCACATCTGAGCCGCGTCTGCAATCTACACCACAGCTCACGGCAACGCCGGATCCTTAACCCATTGAGCAGGGCCAAGGATCGAACCCACAACCTCATGGTTTCTAGTCGGATTCGTTAACCACTGAGCCACGACAGGAGCTCCTGGAGCTCATGTTTTTAACCACTCTGCTGTATCACCTCTCTGCCATTGAGCCAAACACCAAAGTACCGCGGATTCTCAGAAGAAGGCAGGTTCCTGTTATCTGGGGTAGGACTGCAAAGGAAGTGAAATGTGAACTGAATTGCGGGAGGCCAGAGCGAAACCACATGTACAAGGTTGGGAAGGCCTTGTAGCCAAGGGAAAAACATGCACAAAGGCTTGGAGACATAGAAGGGCTGGGAGGTGGGGTCCACTGACAGTTGGGATTGGAAAGGTAGGTGGGCTGGACGGAGTCAGGCTTGCGTCCTGTGCTTAGAGGTTTGACCTTGTCTCATGGGCAATGGCTATCTTCTGAAGTTTTGGAAGCAAACTTGGGTTCTAGGCAGATCAACTAGGTAGCACTTTGGAAGGTGGATTCGGAGAGGACATGATCCCAGGAAGACCAGCTAGGAAGCTGTTTATGATCCGGCGATAGTCAGGGAGTTCCGTGCAATAAATAAGAAGACATTTTAGAGGCAGAATAAAGAGGATTTGGTGATTGATTAGATTCGGGGCGAAGGAAAAAGAAGATCGGAGGGTGACTCCCATATACCTTATTTGGGCAACTAGACTGACATTAATGCTACATATTCAGGCATCCCTGGACTGTGGGTAACAGAAACTCAATTCAAATTAACTTAAGCAAAAAGAAATGGAAAACCCCTATAGCTGGAAGAAATTGACCTAGCTCCTAGAATTGAAGGAAGAGATGTAAGAATGTACCAATGGGCTTGATACCTCTAAGGCATTGTCTATGTATCATGTTTTCCTTTCTCTTGCAGCTCTTGCACATGCCAGCAAAGATGACTACTAATAGCTCCAAATAAGCACCCCCTATCTTTGCAACCCCAGTGGAAGGACAACTTGTCTGCCCGAGTCATGGTCTCACCCCTAGACCCGTCCCTGTATCCAGGGAGATGGGATATTGTTGTGGTCAGGCTGGGAGCATCTGCCTAATTCTGTGGACAGAAGAGAAGAGGTGGTGCAGAAGGCGTTGGGCAGCCTAAGATAACACTTATCGTGGTTCCCTCTCGCTGCTGTTGACCAAGAGAGAAAGCAGGCGAGGAACAACATCGAATGGCTTTCAATCCGGTTCTGATTTGGATGTGGGATGCACAGCATCAAACCACTCAGCCGATTCCAAGTGCCATAATAATTTATTGAAATCAACATGCTGGTGAGACAAGGAGCCTGACAGACAGCAGATGGCTCCCACACAGAAAGGCTAATCAATTCCGACAAACAACAGCCATCATAAAAGACAGGAACGTACACAGCATGCACACACATCTGAATGGCGCAGAGACAAAGGCTCCTGCTAGGATCAGCTAGGGCAGGGAAACAGTCTCTGCGGGGCAGCAGCATCGTGGGAAAGCCCGGGCATTTTGGATGCTCCCCGCTGACCTTACCTCCACTGTCCCCCCCCACAGATCTCTGCTCCAATCACACCTGACTCTCCAGACTTCCGCAGACCCACCTTTAGCTCTCTCATCTCTGAGCCTTTGCCCACTCCCTCCCCTCTGCCTAGGAGATCCTGTCCCTCAAAAACTGACCTTGGGAGTTCCCATCGTCGTGGCTCAGTGGTTAACGAATCCGACTAGGAACCAGAGGTTGCGGGTTCGATCCCTGGCCTCACTCAGTGGGTTAAGGATCCGGCATTGCCGTGAGCTGTAGTGTAGGTTGCAGACATAGCTTGGATCCCGCGTTGCTGTGGCTGTGGCGAAGGCCGGCGGCTACAGCTCCTGTTAGACCCCTAGCCTGGGAACCTCCATGTGCCACGAGTGCGGCCCTAGAAAAGGCAAAAAGACCAAAAAAAAAAAAAGAATTGAGCTAGTCCTCAAGGTTGCAAAGTCCTCTCTCCTCCTAAAGACCTGTACTGTTAACGCCTCATGGATCTGCTTGTGACTAATCATCTTCACCAGATTAATGAGACTGCAAGCTTCTTGAGGACAGGTGACACGCCTTTCACATCGTTGTGTGCCTGGGAGCGCCTAGCATGGGACAGTGAACTACATTTTTAATGAAGGAAGGATCATGAGATTGCTTGGGCTTGGGGGAATCACATTTCTTAAGGGATTGAAAAAGTATTTGCAATCTACAGTAAAAGGTTAAAGATGTTAATATGTTAACATAAGCCTTTACAAGTCAATAACACAGGACAAGAACTCCGATGGAAAGTCGGCAAAGAAAATTTAGAGGAAATTCACAGAACAGCCCTTACTTATGAACAAATGTTAACGTTATGAGATCTCAAAGAGGCACGGGGAGTTCCTGTCATGGCTCAGGGATAATGAACCCGACTAGTTCCATGAGGATGAGGGTTCAATTCCTGGCCTCGCTAGGGATTAAGGATCCAATGTTGCCTTGAACTGTAGTGTAGGTCACAGACGTGGCTCGGATCCCGCGTTGCTGTGGCTGTGGCTGTGGCCAGTAGCTACAGCTCCAATTTGACCCCTAGCCTGGGAACCTCCATGCATGTGATTCTAATTTTTGCTTATCAAACTGGGAAGATTTAAAAATGGATTCTTATGAAGTGTTGGAAAAACTGTAGAGAGTTCAGCATGACTCCAGGTTTTGGTAACTGAGGGGAGGGATAGAGACAGAAGGACAAGGAGGTGCCAGAGCATGGATGTCCTGTTGCAGACGCCTGGAGGTTTAAGCTTCATCTGAGACGCAAAAGGGGGACGCTGGCAGGTTTCAGGGAGAGGAGTTTTAAATCCTTTTGAAAAATCAGGCGGGGAGCAAGGACAGAATGCACGGATTGGAGCGTCATGAGGCCAGTGAGCACATGATCGCAATGATCTGGAGAGTCAGAAGATGCTACAGAGGGCAAGGTGACATGACTCAGGGACAGGAGTGTGTGAGGTGAGGGAGAGTAACTAGGGATGTTGCAGGGATGAGGAGCAAGGAGGCAACAGCGGAAACTCGCTGGCGTGAGTTCCCCTCCTCTCCTCCTCTTTCCTCTTCTTCTTCTCCTCCTCCTCGCCCCTCCTCCTCTTCCGCCTCCCCCTCCCCCTCCTTCTACTTGTCTATCTCTTTGGACACGGATGCAGTACATGACCCAGACCTAGCCCTGTGGCTGGGACCTGCATCCGCACAATTTCCTGGACCACAAATGGCTCTCCTGACAGCAAGTCATCCCCGGTCTCAGGGATGGGTGACTGGGGCCTCTTGTCCCCCCTGAGAAGATTCCTGAATGGAGTTGATACTTCATGTTGCAAAACTTGACGGAGGGAGGGCCTCCTTTATACTCAGGGCACTATGCAAAACAAGCCCTTCTCGTTCTACTTGCAAGGCCCAGGGACAGTTTCCTAGGTCCTCACTCCCACCCCAGGTTCCCATGGTGAGACCTCTATCGCGTCCCATTTCACGTTTAACTATTGGTATTTGTTCAGCAAGCACCTGTCCCTTTGGATAGGCTGGAATTCCTTGAGGGCAAGGGCCACATATATTCCCCTTTTCCCCTCCAGTATTTGCCTGTCCAGTCCCCATCTTTCCTCTTCCTCCTTCCCTCATCCCCGATACACTTAGTACCTGTTGCTGGGACTTCTAACTTCTTTGGTGGCGTAGTGCTGTTGTTGATTTCTTAGCCATGAACAGTTAGTGCTGAGATGGCTGGGGGTCAGACACAACGCAAAAATAGTCCCCCAGGTTTTTAAAGCTTGTCACTCAGGACTAAAGCTCTTCACACTCCGCCTGGTAACCTGATTTCCTTAGATGGGTCTGGTCTGCTCCAGGGAAGGTATTTGGCCTGGAAATGTGATGCTCTGAAGATGCCATAGGAAGCAAAGCGTTTGGCTTTCCGCTTGGGAATGGGACTTGTGCCTTTAAGACCTGTCTTGGGAAATCAGCCCGAGCAACGTAATTGCGATGAAATTACCCCAGATCACACCCACACATTCATTACGAGATTCCTTATTGACACCTTGACAATTTGTTTCAGAAGACGTTATTGCACATTCCTCCCTCTGGAATAGATACAGATGCATATAGACATATGAGCCCACACATAATGTATATGCATATCAGTATGTTTTTATTATATAATTATACGAGGCCATCAATCAGTTTTCATTTGGAACTCTTTGCATTTATAGTTCAGGAAGTTATTTAAAATCAAGAGGTGGAGAGCCTAAAAGAACTGAAGAGGGGGGCGTTGGTTGGGTAAGCCAGTGAGCATGTCTTTGCTATTTGGAAGCTCCGCCTTCCCCCCGTTTCCCCACCCATTCTACTCCACCATGCCTTTCTGCTGGTAGGGACCCAATCCTGGGCCGCAGCCACCAGAGGAGGGTATCAGTGGACCAGCTCTAAGGAGAACCTCCTTAGGGTCATAAGACATTCTCTTTGGCCCTTGTAGACTTTTCTGTTGGGTCTGGGGACCCTTATGGCCACATACAATGTCAAAGGGACAGCTGGCTGCTGGCATCCATGAAGGTCCATGAAGATCAAGCAAGCTACTTTCAGGTAGGGCTTTCCAATCTTTTTTTTTTTTTCATATTAACAATGAATTTTATTTCAGTTATAGGTGTACAAAAATCATAAGTCAATTCGATAGAATTTTGTGTCCCAAACCCACAGTGCATCCCCCCATCCCCCAGGTTGTCTTATTTGAAAAACCAAGGTTTTCCAAAATCTGTGAGTCATTGTCTGTTCTTCAAAGAAGTTCATTGTGTCTCTTTAGTTTCCACATGTAAGCGGTAGCATTGGGTGTTGCTGTCTAATTGTCTGACTGGTTCCACTTCGTATGATAATTTCTAGGTTCATCCATGTAGCTATAACTGTTATTTCGTTCCTTTTAATGGCTGAGTAATATTCCATTATGTGTATGTACCATATCTTCCCTATCCACTCCTCTGTCAATGGGCATTTAGGTTGTTTCCGTGACCTGGCTTCTTCCCTCTCTAGCTGCTTTAGATGTAAAGTTAGGTTGTTTATTTGAGCGTTTTCTTGTTTCCTGAGGTAGGCTTGTATTGCTATATACTTTCCTCTTAGCACTGCTTTTGCTGAATCCCAGAGGTTTTGGAGTGTCGTGTCTTTGTTGTCATTTGCTTCTAGGTATTTTTTAATTTCCTCTTTGATTTCTTCAGTGATCCATTGGTTGTTTTCTTGTTTTTGTATCCATTCGGCTAGTCTATGTCTTTTGGTTGGGGCATTCAGTCCATTAACATTTAAGGTAATTACTGATATATATGT
>PVHT020000285.1:11714-24441 GCA_004024745.2 Catagonus wagneri | reverse complement strand
TTTTTTTGTCTTTTTGCTTTTTCTAGGGCCGTACCCATGGCATATGGAGGTTCCCAGGCTAGGGGTCTAACAGGAGCTGTAGCCGCCGGCCTTCCCCACAGCCACAGCCACGCGGGATCCGAGCCGCGTCTGCAATCTACACCACAGCTCACGGCAACCCCGGATCCTTAACCCACTAAACAAGGCCAGGGATCGAACCCACAATCTCATGGTTCTTAGTCTGATTAGTTAACCACTGAGCCACGAAGGGAACTCCCAGGGCTTTCCAATCTTTAAAAGTCATGACGCACGTGAAAATGAGAGTGTTTGTATAGCACATTGTTGTAAACTCTAGGGCAGTTGGGGTTCTATATGGGGGGAAGAAATCATTCTACTTTCCTCACAGTATACAAAATGAAAATGAAATACAGTATAGTGGGGAAGACAATATATACGGAATTAGGATAAGACATTTCCCTAGTGCTAATGAGACACTCTTTCATTTCAGGGTTTTATCTTTGACATGACTACACACCAGGCCTGAAGAACTCTCTTTTCAGGACGATCTCTACAAATTCTTGATAGTCACCCTTGATAAAGAAACCTGGTTTGCACAAGTGGGTGATAAAAAATTTAAAGCCATTTTTATAATCATTAAAGATTCATGACAGTTGGAATTATATTTAAAGGATTAACAGCCTTCCTTTGCTTTCATTGACAAATGTAGTGTTGAAAGTTTTTGTGATGATGCAGGTGGGTGTCAAGTCCAGTGGAACTTATTCATGTCAACGATTCAGAAGAGTGATGGCGTTCTCACTTGCAGAGTATGGATGGGGTGTGGGAGCCTTCATGCTGCAGCGCGCTTGGCTGACACTTGAAGGACACAACCACGGCAAACAGACAGAAAGCGTAGGACAAAAGTATGTGAGTTCAATCCAGGGTCATTGCCACGAGGCCCGCCATTAACCCCCACCAGACCTTACGCCCCAGTAGCTCATTAGACTTTGTATCAGTCAGAGCCAGGCAGTCGCTGGAGAAGGTGTTCGGCTCTGGAGCACCCCCTTGGTCATTTTCATCACTGCTCCGAAGAGCGGCTCAGGTCAGATGCCACCGTCAGGCTCACCGCCTGTGGGAACCACAGTGTATACTGCCAGCACTGCCGTCTTGCGTGGCCTTTTGGGGAGCCACAGACAGATTGCTTGTGGCCACTGGAGACCATTCCGTGGGGCAGAGAGCGCTCTGTCAGTCCCATGCCCTTAAATGCCTCACGCAGCTCACCCCCAGGACTGGGCTCCCACTGTGATCCTTTCTAGAGTATTTTCTTGTCTTCTGTCTTGATTATTAAGTCCTACTTGATCTGCAAAGCCCCCCCCCCCAAGCCCCTCTCTGCCATATCCTCTCTAACGAGACCCACCTCCCTTGAACTTCTCGAATCTGCCCCTCGACAGCCCTGAACTCATCGTAATTCACGCTGGATTTCAACATCTCAGCAGGCTCCTGTCCTGGCTGGAGAGTGAGCACCCAAGCATGCTAGTGTCTCAGGGGCCCCAGAACAGGATTCTAGAGATCATCTCTTGTTCATTCCTGCACGGGCGGTGCGCATCCTAGGTGCTCAAGGCATATCATCAAAGGGACGCATAGGAAGCGACTTGCATAGCAATGAGGATTCATGAGGATACCGTTTAACACGTTTTTGTCAAAACTAATGCTTTCCATTACCGTCTTTTGTGCGAAACGCAAGGACTATCGACAGCTTCTCAGAACAGACAATGCTTGAGTCACAGCTGCCAAAATGGGTCAGTGTCCCTCTCCTCCCCCTGTTGAGCCGCCAAATCCATGTTCAATGAAATATGATAGGACAGGCTCATGAGTGTTTTCTAAATACACTTTACCAGCCAGTTGAGATTTCTTTATGTTGATCAAGGGTCACTTCTGCTCTAAGGGAGGGCTGTAGAAATGTAGGCTATCTTTGCACAGCGTGAGCCCTCCCACTCTGACCCTCCCTGGAGACTTGGCCCACTGGGTAGTGGGCAAAACTGCCAGGCCAGGAGGGTGATGGGGAAGAGTCAAGTTGGGGACCCTCAAGGTGGTTGAGCTTGGAGTTTAGAGCCCACCTGGGTGCCTGTTTCTTTTTTTTTTCTTTTTTCTTTTTAGGACTGCACCTGCAGCATATGGAAGTGCCCAGGCTAGGGGTCAAATCAGAGCTGCAGCTGCTGGCCTGCACCACAGCCACCGCAGCGAGGGATCCAAGCCATGGCTGCCATGTATATCGCAGCTCACTGGCGACACCAGATCCTTAACCCCCTGAGTGAGGCCAGGGATCGAACCCACATCCTCATGGATGCTAGTTGGGCTTGTTACCGCTGAGTCATAATGGGAACTTCTTGTTTTTTTTTTTTTTTCCTAATTTGAGTTTGTGATTGACTTATTATGTGCCCTGGCACTTTTGAGAGATGCGAATAAAACACAGAGAGAGTTCAGAACAAATGTAAATGGCCTCAAAGAAAAGGGAGGGGAACCCAATGACAATAATCTATTTTAATGGCTGCAGAATGTGCGAAGGATAGATCATGAGCTCTCGGCATGGGGGCCCTCGTCTGATCTCAATCCAGTATTGTAATTTAGACATGACTTTTTATTTAATTTCTGACTGAGAAAGGGAAATTAGAAAACAGCATTATCTCAGCGGCTCCGTTATAATGAACAATATTTCACAGTGCCAGCCCTGGAGTTACCTTCGCAACTTCTTTTATGAGGCCGCTGTTGACTCCCGGTTCTAGGAGAGCTTGAATTTCCGCAGCCCCCCCAACACTGGTTGCTTGAGGAGCAGAAAAACGGAAGGACGGTTTTTAATTAGAAGCGGGTTTAAGGCTCAGGCGGCCCGCGGGTTTGCAGGTAGGGGAAGGGAACCCTGGGAGCGGATAAAACGAGGCGCTGGAAGACACTAAAATCTGGATTAGGCTGTTCTGGACTCTTCCTGACATGTAAGTAACCGTCCCCTTTGAATCTCCCCACCGTGTTTATTTATGTAATTTGCAAATCAGAGCGGGATTTATCCAATCTGTAATTAACCCTTGCATCTGGCCAAAGCAGTGTTGCACTTCCACTCCCCGGCTCCTGGCCACTAAACACATAATGGTCTGATAAATATTTAAGCAGCGATGAAGGAGATAATGCAAGTAATCCATTAGGGCTGCAAGCCTGGGCGGGCGAGGGGGAAATCGTGGGGATTGGAGTAAGTGCTGAGATCCCAGGGCTGAGCGGCAGGCTCGCGGACTCCCCCCGCCCCGGGGCCCTGCACACGGAGCCCGGTTGTGGGGATGCAAGACACCGGGGGCCCTGGGAGATTTTTCTCCCACTTTGCCCCTCCACCGCCTCCCTGCCTCCAGAGCACTAGCCCCCGTAGGCCTCCCTGCTGAGTGGGATGGGAAGGGGTCCTTCTTCTGGAAGGGGGAATGGCTTGGGGTTGAACTTCTCCCCATGCCTGTCCACCCTGTGGCTGCAGGGGACTCTAGGACAGCCCGTCGCTGCTGCTCAGCTCCGTAAACGGGGCAGGCACCAGGTCCAGTTTGCACAGGACAGTTCCACGTTATGGGAGTTGTCTGGTGTCGGTATGAATAGTGCCACCTTCCACCTTCGAGAGTCCCACTTTGGGCAATATATTATATGGCTGCCCCACCCCTAGACTCTATTAGCTGGCTTCAGAATGATGGAGGGAGGCAGGAAATCATAGCAGCAATTTTCCTCACACAGAATACACCAAACACCACTTTCACAATGAATCAAAAACCCAACACTTGGAGTTCCTGTTGTGGCTCAGTGCGTTACGAACCTGCCTAGTATCCTAGTATCCAACACTGACTGGATCCCTGGACTCGCTCAGTGCGTTAAGGATCCAGCATTTCTGCGAACTGTGGTATGGGTCACGGATGAGGTCTGTGTGGCTGTGGCTGTGGCTGTGGCCAGTAGCTGCAGCTCCAATTCATCCCCTAGGCTGGGAAATTCCATGTGCCATAGGTGCGACCCTTAAAAAAAAAAAGGAAAGTCAGAAAGACAGAAAGACCAAAAAAATAAAGCCAACACTCAACTACAGGAGTCCCATACCCAGACACACAGACACACACATCACCTCTTGGCTTCTCCTTACTCCCCTTGCATGCCAACTGTGTACCCCTCTGGGCTAACTGTAATCTCTCCCTTGATGCTAATATTGGGGAACATGCCTTATCTCTGTGGGCTCCTTAAGGAGTAGGGTGGGTCTGATCTACTCGGGCATCCACAGTTGCTCCAGTCTAGTGTCGACTATGGGTGTAGAATAAATGCATTCATTGTGACTGTGATTATATTAAATTTCTCTCATTATCTTAGGAGGTCTTTGACTTCAGCAAACATTTTTTTTTTTGTCTTTCTGCCTTATCTAGGGCCGCACCCGCGGCATGTGGACATTCCCAGGCTAGGGGTCTAACAGGAGCTGTAGCCGCCGGCCTTCACCACAGCCACAGCAACACGGGATCCGAGCTGCGTCTGCAACCTACACCACAGCTCCCGGCAACGCCGGATCCTTAACCCACTGAGCAAGGCCAGGGATCGAACCCGCAACCTCATGGTTCCTAGTCGGATTCGTTCACCACTGAGCCACGACGGGAATTCCCAACAAACATTTTTTTATCCCTCTTTGTCCGGGGTTTCATTCATGGACCCAAATTCACATCCACATAAAACTCCCCTCCACACACACAGATACAGCTCAAAATGATCACAAGTGAAGACACAATACTCGGTGCATATTCTCTTTCAATTCCTCCTCTCCGCCCTCAGAAAACAGAAAGATCAAGGTCCCCACCATCTATGAACACATCTCTACTAGCCTTCTCTTGGAACACGGAGTAAACAGTCAAAAGTTCAGGGTGGTTCCTATCAAATCAATGAAACTTTTCTCTTCCTTCTTTCATTCATTCGGTCATTCCCTTTTTCACTCACTGACTAAGTGAGTCGTTTACTGGATGCTAAGTACTGGGCTAAACTGTTTCCGAATGGGACTTCAGACAAGCCCTTTCTAGGCCTCAGTTCCCTCAGGATCAGAATGAGCCGAATGTTGCGTTGCTGATTTCAGAAACTCTAGCCAGGAGTTCCTAGTAGACAGACCTGCCATAAATCCACGTGTCTGCCTCCTCCTAGCTCCCGGGGGGCAAATCTGGAGAGTGAGGAAGGAAGGGGCCGCCAAGGACTTCACACTCTCAAGCCTATTTGGGTATTGACTTTCCCCTCTCCCCTGGGTCGGCCTCTGCCTGGCGCTGCTGAGCTCTGCCCCTTGGGGGCTGTCTCGGCCAGATAGAGCCCAGCTGCCCCAGCCCTCCAGGGCCTTGGGTCCTATGGACTTGATGTCAGCCCCCTCTCTATATGGCCTTGCTCTTGGGGCATTTGCTTCAGTGCTGCAAGCCTCACTTCCTTGGCAGTGAACTTGCCTGGACACGCAGGTCTTCATGCCCAGCTCGTCACTCAGCGGCTCACCCATAGGCTGATCCTCTCCTCATGGCTAGCAGCAATATTATTACACACACACACACACACACTGGATATATGTATAAAACATGCATGTGTATATGTGTCTACACAACATATACCTTCTTTTTTTTTTGGATTTTTGCCTTTTTGCCTTTTTTATCTAGGGCCGCACCCGCGGCATATGGAGGTTCCCAGGCTAGGGGTCTAACAGGAGCTGTAGCCGCCGGCCTTCGCCACAGCCACAGCAACGCAGGATCCGAGCCGCATCTGCGACCTACACCATAGCTCACGGCAACACCGGATCCTTAACCCACTGAGCAAGGCCAGGGATCGAACCCGCAACCTCATGGTTCCTAGTCGGATTCGTTAACCACTGAGCCACGACGGGAACTCCACAACATATACATTCCAACACAGGCATACAGCCTGCAAAAATAGTGCTCAAAATTAACACATGCTTGCACACCTATAAACTTCATAGGTGCACACAGCTTGCACACATTTATGCGCATGCACAGACAATATACACATGAACATACACATCCTCCTTCATAGGAAATATGAGCTAGACTGCAGTCTTCAAACATCTGTAGGACTCCCAAGTGTGAAGCATTTTGCCACATGCCAAGTGGGATGGGAGCAAAAATGTACGCTTATGTGTAGCTATGCACACCCTGATCTTGTGACAACACACCACTCTTCCCCTCTCTTAAGTGCCTTTTCCCTCGTGTTATTACTGGCATTGTAGGTGGTTGCTTGCAGTAATTTAGTTTAGTGAGTTTTTATTTTTTAAGACTTTTTTTTGGTCTCTTCTTTTAGGGCCACACCCTTGGCATATGGAGGTTCCCAGGCTAGGGGCTGAATTGGAGCTATAGCCACTGGCCTACACCACAGCCACAGCAATGCCAGATCCGAGCTGAGTCTGTGACCTACACCATAGCTCACGGCAACGCTGGATCCTTAACCCACTGGGCGAGGCCAGGGATCGAACCCGCATCCTCATGGACGCTAATCAGATTTGCTTCCACTGAGACTATTTTTTTTTTGTTGTTGTTGTCTTTTTGCCTCATCTAGGGCCGCACCCGCGGCATACAGAGGTTCCCAGGCTAGGGGTCTAACAGGAGCTGTAGCCGCCGGCCTTCGCCACAGCCACAGCAACGCGGAATCCGAGCCGCGTCTGCAACCTACACCACAGCTCACTGCAAGGCCGGATCCTTAACCCACTGAGCAAGGCCAGGGATCGAACCCCCAACCTCATGGTTCCTAGTCGGATTCGCTAACCACTGAGCCACGACGGGAACTCCATAACGACTATTTTTTAAAAGCAGTTTTAGGTTCGCGGCAAAACTTAGTGGAAGGTACAGAGACACGCCACCCACCCCCACTGCTACACATGCACAGCCCACCTCACTATCAATATCCCCCTCCAGAGTGTTGTATTTGTTACAACTGATCAACTTACGCTGACACACTGGAATCATTCCAAGTCTCTAGTTTATCTTAAGGTTCATTCTTGGTGTTGTACTTTCTGTGGGTTGGGCCAAATGTTCCCATCATTTTAGTGTCCGTCATAAGAGCATCGTACAGGGTATTTTCATTGCCCTAAAGATCTTCGTCTATTGACTCCTCCTGCCCCAATCCCTGGCAACCACTGATCTTTTTACTGTGGCCAGAATTTTGCCTTTTCCAGAATGTCACATAGTTGGAACCATACAGTATATAACATTTTCAGAGTGGCTTCTTTCAGTGAGTTATATGCATTCAAGCTTCCTCACTGTCTTTTCACGGCGTGATAAGTCATTTCGTTTTAGTGTTGAGTAATAGGCCATTGTCTGGGTACGCCACATTTATTTCTGCATTTACCTATTGAAGGACATCTTGGTTGCTTCCAAGTTTTGGCAATTATGAATAAGCTGCTGTAAACATCTGAGTGTAGGTTTTCGTGTGGATGATTTCTGGATCATATGGTAAGAGCATGGTTAGTTTTGTAAGCAACTGTCAAACGGTCTTCCAAAGTGGATGTACCACCAGCAACGAATTTTCGGTTACCGCCAGCAATGACTAAGAGTTTCTGTGGCTCCACAACCTTGCCAGCATTTGGTATTGTCAAAGTTCCAGATTTGGGTCATTCTAACTGGTGTGCATTTTATCTTTTTGTTGTTTTAATTTGCTTTTCTCTGGTGACACGTGACGTGGAGTATCTTTTCATGTGTTTTTCTGGTCATTATATACTTTGTGTCTGTTAAAGTCTTTGGTCCAGGTTGTTCGTTATTCAGGTTGTTGGCTATCTTATTGTTGAGTTTAAGAGTTATCTGTATGTTTGATAACAATCCTTTATCAAATATGCCTTTTGCAAATATTTCCTTCGTACCTTTTGTCTCATCTTCTCATTCCTTTAAAACTGTCCTTTTCATTTTAACGCAGTTTTTAATTTTAATGAAGTTCCGCTTATCAGTTGTTTCTTTCATAGATTATGCCTTTGGTGTTGTCTCTAAAAAGTCATTGCCATATCAAGTTCATCTAGGTTTTCTCCTATGTTATCTTCCTTTCCTAAGAAAACTTAGTTTTAGAGTTCTGTGTTTTACCTTTAGGTTAGGATTTATCTTGAGGCTAATTTTTGTGAAAGGTGTAGCTTCTTCTTCTCTTTTCAGGGATGCACCTGTGGCCTAAAAGAACAGAAGTTCCCAGGCTAGGGGTTGAACTGGAGCTGTAGCTGCCAGCCTACACCACATTCACCGTAATGAAGGATTGGACCCACATCTGCAACTCACACCACAGCTCACAGCAACGCCAGATCTTTAACCCACTGAGTGAGGCCAAGGATCCAACCAGTGTCGTCATGGATACTAGTTGGGTTTGTTGCTACTGAGCCATGAAGGGAACCCCTAGATTCATTTTCTGTGTATAGATGACCAGTTGTTCCAGCACCATTTGCTGAAAAGACTATCTTTGCCCCATTGTATTGCCTTTTGTATTTCATATTTGTGCCATTCTATTGGCTATATTTATGTGGGTCTATTTCAGAGTCCCTATTCCACAGGTGTCCCATAGTTTCTGAATATTCTGTTCTGTTTTCTCACTCTTTATTTTCTTTGTTTTTCAGTTTTGGAGGTTTCTAATGCTATATCCTCAAGCTCAGAGATCCTTTCCTTAGCCACATCCAGTCTCCTAATAAGCCCATCAAAAGAATTATTTCACCTCTACTTTTTTTTTTTTTTTGGTAATCTCTAGCATTTCTTTTTGGTTCTTTGGATTTCCATCTCTCTGCTTACACTGCCGGTCTGTTCTTGCATGCCTCTTACTTTATCCACAAAATCCCTTAACATCTTCATTGTAGTTGTTTTAAATTCTTGGTCTGATAATTCCAATGTGTTTGCCTTGTCTGGATCTGATGATTGCTCTGTTTCTTCAGATTTTGTTTCCTGCCTTTTGGCATGCCTGGTAATTTTTTTTCTTCGTAACAGGTCATAATGTACCAGGTGAAAGGAACTGCTATAAATACGCCTTTAGTAACACTGTGGTGAGATTGGGGGGTGGGGATGGCAGGGAGGGGAAGCATTATGTAGCCCTATGGTTAAGTCTCAGTCTTTTTTTTTTTCTTTTTTTGCTTTTTAGGACCACACCCGTGGCATATGGAGGTTCCCAGGCCAGCGGTCCAATCAGAGCTATAGCTGCGACCTACACCACAGCTCACGGCAACACTGGATCCTTAAGCCACTGAGTGAGGCCAGGGATCGAACCCGCAACCTCATGGTTTTTAGTTGGATTCGTTTCCACTGCGCCACGACAGGAACTCCAAGTCTCAGTCTTTTGGTGAGCCTGTGCTCCTGACTGGCAGCTTCACAAGTGTTTCTCAGAGTCTGCCCCCTCCCCAACACTTGTCCTGCTCCCACCCCAAAGTGGAAGAAGATGGCTTTGGGTATTTCTTTTCCCCCAGATCAGTTAGGCTTTGACAATACTCTGGCAGGTTAGGCTCTGTTTAACTAGTTTCCCCTGATGAGAGACCTCGTTAAGAAGAACAGATTGTTCTGGTTTATTCCAAAATGGGTCCTTTCCAAAAGACAAAAAAAAAAAAAAAAAGACAAAAAAGACAAAAAAAATGGAGTTTCCGTCATGGCTCAGTGGTTAACGAATCTGACTAGGAACCACGAGGTTCCAGGTTCGATCCCTGGCCTCGCTCAGTGGGTTAAGGATCCGGCGTTGCCGTGAGCTGTGGTGTAGGTCACAGACGCGGCTCGGATCCCGCGTTGCTGTGGCTGTGGCGAAGGCCGGCGGCTACAGCTCCAATTAGACTCCTAGCCTGGGGACCTCCATATGCCGCGGGTGCGGCCCTAGATAAGGCAAAAAGACAAAAAAAAAAATGGGTCCTTTCCCCCTCTCCGTGATCAAGGGATTGTCCTCTATTTACGGCGAGAACGTGGTTAAGCTCTGGAGGTGAACCTCATGAAATTGTGGGGACCCTCTGATGAGTGGGTTCATCGGAAGTTTTTGACTGTCAGACTCGTCCACCCTGAACCTTCAGCAATTCATCAATTCGGGTTCAGGTTTCCCTACCTGGCCCTGGTTTCTGCAGTAATTTCCAAGCTCTGCTCCAGGAAGCTAAGTCTCTGCATTCACCTGTCTGCATCTCCAGTCTCGGAGGCAGCAGTTTGCACTATGTCCACCCTTCTCTTATGAATCCAGAAAGAGTTGCTGATTTTCTAATCTGTTTACTTGTTAGGGCCGAGTGGCGGCTTCCAAGCTCCTCATATGCGGAACCAGAAACCGGAAGTCTAGCACTTGAGTTTTGTTCCCTTCCCTTTGCAGCCTCTCACTATGTCTGCTTTTCTACTTGCCCCTCGGATGCCCAGGCCACCTGGAATCAGTGTCCCCAGTCAGGCCACGTCCAGACTGATCTTCCCCAGATGCCGCCCTGGGCTCTGAGCCATTCCTTCAGCATCGCTCTTCCCCATTAGCAAAGTTTCATTGCAGCAGACACCTCTCAGTTGGACAGCGTCCTAGGAGGCTCTGATCACCCAGGTCCCGGTGGGCTGTGAAGTTCATGAGGCTCTAATGTGCGATGCCTTCCCAAGGTCAACGGCATGCTGATAGGGCACCATGTCTTCACCAAAGTGGTAGACTTCCCAAGTAATAGCATTTTAGGCATCGAGAAGAGGCAAGTCGGGAGTCCCTAGACTCTCAGCTGACTTTGGCCCTGGACAAGCCTTTGCTAGGGTTCCCTTCCCAGTGCAGATGCCGGCAGTATGCATCATGGTGCCAAAGAAATCTGCTGCTGCAGGGGATCCATTGCTCATAATCAGACTGGAAAGGCAGGAGAGCAGACCTGGTCCGCGGCCAGTTGGTGAGGTCAGGAAGTGGAGAAACATTTCTTTATATATCTGCATGTCGCACCTGGATCAATAAACTGGTTTTTTTTTTTTAATTGTGATTCATTTTACAACTCAATAAAGCTTAATTATGAGGAAGCGGAAAGGCAAGCAGAAGCCATGCTCACATGATACCATATTCCTCGCAGCGATCCCGGCGGGGCCCTTGCACTTGCGATGCAACGGAGAACAAACCAAATTACGGGGACTATTCAAAATTCATTTAAAAACATCATCGAGGAGCATCACAATAAAAACACAATGAAAAAAGACAAGCTTGGGTTGTTCATTTGCAGCGCCGTGCGTGTTCACGGGTGTCTGCGTGCCTGTGTGGGTGTTTACGCACGTGTGGCCTAATTAGCTTCGCTGGGCAGGAGGGTGGGTCTAGGTGACAGATGGACCTGGCACAAGGGACACTGAGAAGATTGGGGGCTGCTGGCACATTTCTGCTGCCCTGTCTCCTATTTTGGATGAACGTCAGGGAGGCAATGTTGGGGCTTGAGTCTCAGGTCAGTGTCTCAGGTGACCAAGATGTTAGTGGGTTGGGGGCGGGTGGCTGAGGGACACCGTAGGAGCTGGACTTGGGGAGAGGGTGTTCAGAGAGTGCTCTCTCCGCCTTGGACTCACCTGGCCTCGCAGGGGAGCCTGCTTACCCACCTGCACACAAAGAGCCTCATGCTCTGATTAGCTGTAGTCCCAGCAAGGAGCACCTAGGGGGGGTGATGGTGGCTCTGGGCATTTAATTGCATGCCAACCGCCAACCTACCAGGGGAGCCTGTGCCTGTCACTCAGACCCGGCTGACTCAGCTGCAGGTGCCTGCCCCGCCAGGATCTCAGACCCTCCATCAGGAGGCCAGCGGCCCGGGTTCTGGATCCACGGTACCACCACACTTCTCAGTCTCTGCACCCACTTTCTTCTTGATTTGTTCCTCCCGCCTCTGTGGAGCTCTCCATCTTGACCTCATGTCCCCTGAGTTTTAGAATGGCCATTTCAGCACCTCTCTCACCACCCTCCTGCTTCCTTCCTCTGGGCCTGCCCTGTCCCTGGGTTGCCCAAGTCTTCACGTGTTGTAGTAAGCCTTGTCTTGCCTGCCACCAACCCCACTTCGCCACTGTTCCTATTGTGAACTTGACTCCAACCCCACTTCGCCACTGTTCCTATTGTGAACTTGACTCCAACCCCACTTTGCCGCTGTTCCTATTGTGAACTTGACCACTTTGCCGCTGTTCCTATTGTGAACTTGACTCCACTGCTCTGGGCCTCAGTTTACTCCTCTGGAAAACAGGTGTTGTTAAGAATGCCTTCCCTCCCTCCAGGAGTGTTTTCCGAATGAATTAATTCTCTTAATTAATTAATGAAGTGAAGCACTTTGAGATACTTAGACAAAAGGTACGCTGGAAGCGCAAATTATTATTTATTCTTAATGAACCCTTCTTGGGAGATAATTTACTCCCGATTCTGAAGGGAAGCACAGTGGACCCCAGGGCCGGGGGAGAAAATGACAAGGCTGCGTTTTTTTTTTGTTGTTGTTGGTTTGGCGCGGGGAGTGGAAGGGGCGGGCCGTTATTATATGCAGTTATTCTCTCAGCAGGCTTGTAGGGAGAGAATTAGCCAAGAGTTCTCTGTTGTGCTGCCTTTGCCAGACCTGTTAACCCATGAAAGTGAAAGGCAGCTCCAAAGACAGCACGGTTTTTCAGATCTAATCGCAATCAGTGATTAGGCCTGAGAAGTCACCAGTATTAGGGGAAGAGAGAGAGAGAGAGGGAGAGACGGAGGAAGGGGTGGGGGGAAGGGAGAGACAGAGAGAGAGGAACAGGAGGGAGGAACACAGAAGGGAGAGAGAGAAAAGAAACGCAGGTTTGAGGGCATCCATACC
>PVHT020000285.1:0-11614 GCA_004024745.2 Catagonus wagneri | reverse complement strand
GGGTTCTCTTCCCAATTCTTTCCCATTCCTGTTTCAGGAAGTGTGGGTTGGGGTACGTGAGGGGAGTCGGAGAGAAGTGGGGTGGGGGGAGGGGGGAGAAGGGGCTGGGGTGGAGGCGGGGGCGGAGAAAATGACCCAGGGTTTCTCTTCTTAGTGGTATTTGTACTTCTCTAGAGACCAACTTCTATAGCCAAACCCGAGGTTAAGGCTAAAGCCGCTAATCCTGGTTACTTCTGGGCCTGGACCTGGGGAAGGCAAAGGAGGGAGCATACGGGAAGGAACTTTAATTATTTCCTTTCTATGTTCTGGTATAGTTTGACGTTTTCCCTGGCGAAGATGCATGATTTTTATCATCGCCATCTTCTCTCTCAAGCACGTGCACAAACAGCCTAAACAGGACACCTAAGGCATCAGCCAGAGGAGGCTGGTCGTTCTTCTCCCTGACAGTCCTGATGCTCCTGAAGTCACTTGCCTGCAGTGGGAGGTGCTCCCACTCCCACTGCGGTGCGGAGAGGGGGTTGGTTAACTGGGCCAAGGAGAGGAGAAGAGAGCTGGGAAAGGCCCGTGGATGAGAGTGCCGTAAATAGCAGGTATTGGCCAAATGAATTCACTAAACTGGAGCAAATTCCAAGAAGGAACCGGCCAAGTTTCATGGGCCAAAAGTAACTAAGATGAGCTACAAATGAATACAAGGAGAGTTTACAAAGCAACGACCTTAACTTCACAGAATACGGATATTAATTGGAGTTCCCTTCGTGGCTCAGTGGTTAACGAATCCGACTAAGAACCGTGAGGTTGTGGGTTTGATCCCTGGCCTTGCTCAGTGGGTTAAGGATCTGGTGTTGCCGTGAGCTGTGGTGTAGGTTGCAGATGCAGCTCGGATCCCGCGTTGCTGTGGCGAAGGCCGGAGGCTACAGCTCCTGTTAGACCCCTAGCCTGGGAACCTCCATATGCCGTGGGTGTGGCTCTACATAAAAAAAAAAAAGGCAAAAAGAAATTATGACTCATTATTCAACATTTGTTCTTGTATGGCTGGAGGGTCCAAGGTTGTATCTTTGTTCTACCATTTATAGAAAATTATTTTATTTATTTTTATAATGATTTTTATTTTTTTCCATTATAGCTGGTTTACAGCGTTCTGTCAATTCTCTGCTGCACGGCAAGGTGACCCAGTCACACACACATGTATGCATCCTTTTTTCTCACGTTATCACGCTCTGTCGCAAGTGACTAGATGTAGTTCCCAGTGTTATACAGCAGGATCCCATTGCTTATCCATGCCAAAGGCAATATTTGCATTTATTAACCCCAATTTCCCAGTCCTTCCCACTCCCGCCGCCCCCGCCACCTTGGCAACCACAAATCTGTTCTCCATGTCCATGATCTTTTGAAGAAAATCATTTTATAAAAGACACAGTGGTCCAGTAAAAGACAAATACCTGTTTACTTTTTTTCTTAAATGAACTATAATTGATTTGCAACATTGTGTTATTTTCAGATGTACTTCTGTTTCCATAAACTACTAAACGGGTGTGACTATCCTTAAATTGCCTTGATTTCTTGTAATGTTATCTTTTAGAAGTTTCCCATTCCCTTCTCAGATCATTTTGATTTACAGATGGTCCAGGATAAACGAGAATTGGACAGACCAAAAAAAAAAAAAAACAGCAAAAAACAAAAAACTTCACAGAAACACAAAAGCAAACGCATGTCTCCTGAAGAGTGGACTCTGGATTTTTGCAAGACGTCGAAAGCGTTCTTAGATGAGTCCCAACCCCATCAAAGAGGGAGCTGGGGCCATTCATAACTCTGCAGAGGGTACGCTCTGTTAGAAGCGAGCACGTGACGCTCTGCATGGGCGTCTGATTACAACTGTAGGATGGGAGCTGAGAGGAGGGACCTGCTTGTGGCCACCGGGTGGGCCCAGGAGGCGGTGTCCACTTTTGAATCACTTTTGCCGCCTGCTTGCTGGTAACCTCAAGCACATTACTCGAGCACTTCATGCCTCAGTTTCCTCATCTGTAAAATGGGGTAACAGTGGCATCTACCACGTAGGGATGATGATTCCTTTTTTTTAAACTCAATGAATTTTATTATATTTATAGTTGTACAATGATCATCATAACCCAAGGTGATTGATACATTTCTGTGATATCAAAAGATGCTTCTAAGTGGTTAACCTGTGATGGATTTACTTATTTAATCAACATCTTGGAGTTCCCGACCTGGCTCAGAGAAAACAAAGCTGACTAGCATCTGTGAGGATGCAGGTTAGATCCCTGGCCTCTCTCAGTGGGTTAAGGATCTGGCGTTGCCGTGAGCTGTGGTGTAGGTCACAGACGCGGCTCGGATCCGAGTTGCTGTGGCTGTGGCGTAGGCCGGTGGCTGTAGCTCTGATTTGACCCCTAGCCTGGGAATCTCCATATGCTGCAGTCGCAGCCCTAAAAAGACAAAAAAGTAATAGTAAATGAACATCTCAAGCTTTTATTGAGAACTACTGTATGCAAGAGGCAGTGGGGAATCCAGACACATTTAAGGGAAGGCCATTGCACTTTGGACAAAGAAGTAAGTCAAGTTTGCCTCTTAATGGGATACCAGCCTCTAAGGAGAGATTTTATGCCATTTTGTCTTGACACAGGAGATTTAAATAATTGAGCTTTTAGGACGCCCTGGCCCTTGGTTCTGCAGGACAGTGTGACAGAGGGAGAAGGTGAATTATTTTCATGAGTGTGAAGCTCGCCAACATGCTTGTTCTGTCTGTTTCTAGAAGGCGGTCCTACGAATTTGAACTCTTAAGCCATTTCTGTTCTGCCAAAGAAAACCCCCTTCAGTTCCATTTGGAAAATAGCTTGTTTTATTTCCTTTCCATGATGATTCATAGCAAAATTTTTAAAAATGTGAGTTACAACCAAACAGAATTACTAATATGTAACCCGTAGCATTGCTTAATTTGGCTTGCTATTACAGTTTTAATAGAAAATATCATTTGATTGCAATTTAGAAATAAAATTTGATTTCCATATTATAACTAATATGAATAATAAGCCCCCAAATGTCTACTACACTTAGGCATTTCTAGTAACACAATGAGTACATTTCGGATGTTCCTGGCATACTAATTCAAAGTTTCATTGTGTCCACGTACTTTTCTTGAGCTCACTGAGCTCACTCGGGCAGGCTTTACCAGCAATTAGTTTTCAGTTGTATTAGCCCTGTGGAGTGCCATGATAATTAAAGTGTTATGACTCTTTAAAGGAAGTTGGTTGCTGGTGCCAGCCTGAATTGCTCTCCTAAGAGCGCGCCCTTTCTCTGCATAGTCTGAGGTTGCGGGTAGCTCTGCCATCTTGGGTCTGGCCTGGGACCTGGAGCTCATTTACTTATAATGTTTGCCAGGCTTGTTCTATCTTACCATAAGGAGACAGGCTGTGGGTTTTCCTTCCCTCATGAACAAGTGTTATTCATCCATCCATCCATCCATCCATCCATCCATCCAGGAAGTAGAAATTGATGACTTACTATATGCCAAGCACTGTGTTAGATGCTGGAGTTACCATGGTGATTAAAATCAGATTCAGGAGTTCCCTTCGTGGCTCAGTGGTTAATGAATCCGACTAAGAACCATGAGGTTGCGGGTTCGATCCCTGGCCTTACTCAGTGGCTTAAGGATCCGGCGTTGCCGTGAGCTGTGCTGTAGGTTGCAGATGCGGCTCGGATCCTGCATTGCTGTGGCTGTGGTGAAGGTCGGCAGCTACAGCTCCTGTTCCCTAGCCTGGGAACCTCCATATGCCGTGGGTGTGGCTCTATATAAAAGGCAAAAAGACAAAAATAAATAAATAAATAAAATCAGATTCAGTCCCTACTCTTAGAGAATTGAAGAAACATGATAAAGAATGCATAAATACATGCTGTGGGAAAGAGAAATGGTGTTCAAAGCTAGCAATAACAAAGAAAGCTGTCTAAGTTGGATGTTGGGGGAGGTTTCCTAAAAGAAACCAAAATCTGAAAAATGAGTAGAGTTATAAATGAAACGACGAGTTGAGGAGTGTGTGGGTAAGAAGACCAGAGTGAATGGGGTTTCGAGGGAATGGGAGGGGGGCCGGGCTATGTTAGAAGAGGAGTCTGGGGGCAGCCAGACTGTGCAGAACCCTGTGGGCCACAGGAAGGATGCTGCTCTTTAGCCTGAGAACAGTGGGAAGGCACTGAAGGGCTTGAAGCCACATGGCCAGCTGTACATTTTGCAAAGATCACTCAGGCTGGAGTTTGGAGAATGGACTGAAAGTTTTTGCAGAACTGGAGCAAGAAATCATGGTGGTCTGAACTAGCGCTGTGGCGGATGAACAGAGAGAAGTGGAACAGATGAGGGACTGGACGTGAAGGCTGTGAGGAGAGAGACGCTAAGTTCACTTCTACCAAACTCATTCTTTGCCTGGCTGCCCTTCTCCGTCATCCCGTGGCCCACTCCTGCACTTGATTTGGGCTCTGCTCTAAACGTCTACCACCTCCCTCTCTCTTTACCGTTCAGTTATTTTCATAGATTTGAAGACATTATATTATCTATTCATTTATTCGTTGCCTTTGCCAGTAGGACATCAGCTCCATAAGGTCAGGGAATCTGTGTCTCTTATGACTGGAATGTACCTGGAACAAAATAGCCTCTCAAAAAATACTTTCTGAATGGACCAATGAATGAATGAATGATTCTGAACAGCTGGCTCATACAGTCAGGCTGATGGTGGCATCTT
Organism: Catagonus wagneri; assembly: GCA_004024745.2. Taxonomy (NCBI): domain Eukaryota; kingdom Metazoa; phylum Chordata; class Mammalia; order Artiodactyla; family Tayassuidae; genus Catagonus; species Catagonus wagneri. The sequence goes on along the minus strand of PVHT020000285.1, from coordinate 6,872 downwards.
GCCTGGGAAAGGATTGATTGAAACGGGACTAGCTGTGAATGGGACAAGTGGGAGGGTTACTGAGTTCAGGACTGTGGTTCTGATTTTAGCCCAACCTCTCACACTCACTGCACCCAGACCAGAGGTGACAGCCCATGGTTTTCTCTCTTCAAGAATAGAATGACCTATCCCCTTATTCCACATAGGGGCTTTCATAGAAATAAGTAATACAAATGATTAGAAAGCAACTATCAATGCCTAGTCTCGTGGGGCATCTGTGATACTGAAGAAAGGGCCAATTCTAGCACTTCCAGCATGTTTTAAAAAGGGTATAAGAGATGGCATCCTGGGCAAAGGTGTTCTGGTGGGAATATTGTCCCCCTCTCTACTGACCCTGTTACTGACTCAACCTGTGTCCGTCTGGTGACCAGCATCCAAGCCCAGCTGCCATGTTTTTCCTGGGCCTGAGAGATGATGCTTTGCGCTTCAATGGCATTTTCACTTTCAAGGCATTTCTCCATTCTGTGTCCTCAAAAGAGCGTCATCAGGATGGGAGGGTGAATGGGGGAATCCGCATCTTTCACATGGGAATCGGAGGTTGGAGACGCCCTGTAGACACAGCCAGATGATGAGCCTGGGCGCCGGGTTGACTCTGGGAGCTTCAGACAACTCCCCCTCCGACACTGGCCTGATCAAGGGCGAGGGTAGTCCTCACTTAGAGCTGGAGGCTATAAGCCCCCACTTGGCCGGATGACTCTAGAATTCAGTGAGAAAGAGGAATGTCTCTCCTAGCAGGCACTTGACGAACATTCAATGCTTCTCCCCTAGAAAGATCTGGATAGGATTCTAGATTAGCAGAGAGTGGGAAAGGGTGAGAAAGGGGTCTACTGGGCCTCAAGCAGTCAGACAAGTGAGGTCTGGAGGACAGAGAACCGGAAGCTGATAACGTTCAGAGCTCTCCTGGACCTGAGGCTGTTTTCTCTCTCAATTTCCACCACCAAGTGGGAGGTGGTTCCGGGATCACAGTACGCATGTGCACTGGGAGGTGGTTCCGGGATCACAGTGCGCGTGTGCACTGGGAGGTGGTTCCGGGATCACAGTGCGCGTGTGCACTGGGAGGTGGTTCCGGGATCACAGTGCGCGTGTGCACTGGGAGGTGGGTCCGGGATCAAAGTGCGCGTGTGCAGTTTGGAGCTCTCCCTAAAGCTGGTGTGTACCCCGTTCTCTGCTGCCTACCTCCCTTTCTTGTAACACACGTTCCAATGTCCTGCCGGAGCCCATCGCACACATAGCCCCTATTTGGCTGCATTTTGGTCTTCTATACGTTCTTGCTCTAGGCTTTGTCCATTCTGAGATCAAGAGACTCCTTGTTTTCTGTGCATTGGATCCTGTACAGCTTCTGAAACCCAGCTCAGTTGCCCTTTCTGCCATGCCATGTTTCCTTTGGGGATCTCTCCCTTACTGGTTCTTGGAGTTGGCAGCTGGGCACACAGATGTAACAGCTGGGCCCGTAGACCTGGCGCCAGAGTGCCTGGGGTTGAGTCCAGCCACTTTATAGCTGTGCGATGTTAGGGAAGCTCCTTAACCCCTCTCTGCTTAAGTTTTCCCGTCTCTAAACGTGTGTATTAATACTTCATTCAGTGTAATGAAGACTGGAAAAGTTAGTGTACCTGAGGTGCATGGAGCACTGCTTGATACTATTCTCACAAGGAGACACTGAGCTTGTGCTGGGTCTGGTTTCAGCATTGCTGTATCCGCCCCCTCCTTGACACTCCAGACCTTGGCCCTGTGCTATATCTCTTGGTCACGGCGGCTCTAGGGAGGTTTCACACTCTTCCTTTGATTATAAAGCCTCAGCTGTTTCCTCCACCAGAGCCCAAGGAGCCCCCACACGTGGTACCAAGTGACCAGGAGAGACCTTGGCCTCTGTGCTCTGACCAGCTGGACTGCGGTGGCACTGACCAGGTTACGTGACCCAGATAACACCTCCTAGGTGGACCTTGGTCCCTGAGAGAAGAGAAACAAGAAACGACCCTGCAACCAGGTGCTCGCCCTTCTCATTCTTACTTTCCAGGGATTTTCTAAGAGGCACTGATTTCACGGAAACAGCTCTGGAAGTGTCCAGAGCACTCGGTGTAAGACCGAGCACGTTTGCTGAGTGGTGCTCCCGCTCTTCACTTGCTCTGCTCCCGCTTCACTTTCCGTCCCCTCTCCGGTGCCTGTGCTCAACACCACCGACCAGTTAACGTAGGTCTGTCACCATCTACCAAAAGAGAGCGTCAGAGCCCAGGTGGAAGGCTCAGCTCCCCAAAGACCACCCTCTTCTTCTGATGCCAGTTATAAATCCGGGTTGTCACCTGTGTTTCCGACTGGCTGTAAATCAGAGGTTCCCACCACCCACTTCCTGGACCTCATTCATTTGCTAGAGTGGCTCAGGGACCTCAGAGACACATCTGCTTACATCGACCAGTTTATTATAAAGGACAGTATAAAGGAGGCAGATCAACAGCTTCATGAAGACGTATGTAGCGTGGGTGTGAAGGGGTCCCCAGCACAGGAGCTTCTGTCTCCACGAATTTGGGATGTACCACACTCTGGCTTGTGTTCGCCAGTGTGGAAGCTCATCAAATCTTGTTGCTTAAGAGTTTTCATGCAGCTTTCCTCTCCAGTGGCCCTCCGCCTCCTCACCACTATACACACTTCCTGGAGGCTAGGGGGTGAGTCTGTAGACACCAACCCTCTGATCCTTGGTCTTCCTGGTGACCAGCCCTATCCTGGGGCTATATATCATTCTTCCAAATTTGGTTTATGGGCAGTCTCTTCTGAGAAACATTCCTTTGGCTTCTCAGGCTGGTTTCCAGGGCTCTCTGCTTATATTTTTAAACAGAAGTACTTATTACACTAACTTATGAGAGCTGAATCATCTGCACCCTCAAGTGCCTTGAGATGTGGGCTGTGTCTTATGTGTGTCTTCTCTGTGCTGAGCATAATTCCCACACATAGTAGATGCCCAGCAATGTTGACTCCCCAGCCCCATTCGCTCCATCTCAAAAATAAGCCCCATTGATCATACTAAGGAGTAGGCTGGATGTGTTGATGGCTTTCTGTATAGAGCTTGTGGCTCTGAAGCTTCTGTATATGGCAGCTTTGTCTTAATTTCTAAGTTTAACTGAACTCCTTAGGTGGGTATTTCCGCCACCTTCCCCCGCCCTTGGCCCATTCATCCTTTCATGGGCCTGGTCCACGCCAGGTCTCCTTCTCTTCCTTCGCTGACTTCCCCAGGGCCTCGCACATCCTTCCACGCTGGGAGCCAACCTTCCGAGAGCCCAGCAATTCCTACTTTAGTTTTTAATCTTTCCTCGTAAATTAATCTCTCCTGCTATCTACGCATGCCTGGTGCTGTTCCCTGAACTCTCTCTACTTTGCCTGCCTCTGTCGTGTAATGAGATGCCCACCGCCGTCTGCAGTCTCCCAGGCTCCATCTCGCCACCAGAGACCACTTCCTCCTGGTTTTGCCTTGTGGGTCCTGCACACACACACACACACACACACACACACCCAAATCATCTTGCCTTTTTTATTTATTCCTCTGCTACTTCCCATGGCAAACCCATCTAATTTGTGCTCTGCTCTGGGGCTGCATCTCTCCTAGCAGGTTCACTTTTGAGCTCCGCCCCCCACCTTATTGAATCCATCTCTGTCTTTATGATGACTTTTTCCTTCCTCTGTTAATGCTCATGCCTTTCCAAGCTGAATCTCATTTGGGGGCATTTTATCCAAATAGTTTCCTTGTCCAGGTCACAGATAATTTTTCCCCACTCCTACCCAGGCAAGGGCATCTGTCAGTTTCATAAGATGCCTTCCTACAAGTGTCATAAGATGCCTTCCTACAAGTGCTAGGAAAAAACGTGGGGTTTTTCCCGATCACATTCACTTTTGTTAGAAAATGTCATCATACTTGTTGGCCTCAACTATCAGAGAATCTAAAGCTAAATTGGCATGTGGTGGCAGCAACTGTCTTCCCTGGGTCTCTGTGAAATTATCTTCTGCCCTTATTATACGGCATTCTTACTAATTACTATTATAAAGAGACTAAACTTACGAGTTTACTTCAAATGTTTTTGGAAAGAAGTAGGATCTAAATAATACATTTAGTAGCTGAATGGTTCATAGACTTTCTTTCCTTCTTGTCTTTCCATCCCCAACGTCTATTCCTCAATCCTCTTGAATAGTCATAGAAGATGCTACAGATGAGGTTCCAAGGCTTGATGGGGGAAGCCCCTGGCAGCCCCTTGCGGTCACCCTCAACTGCAGTCATTTGGATGTGGGCGTGATGAGGCCTGGGTGAGGTGATCTACACAAGTAAGCAGAGGGGGTGGGTTGGCAGGATGCTGGAGGAAGGCCTTGACTTTGGAAGACAGCTGATAAGCAGGCTCGATTCCGTCCCTACTGGCCGTGTAACCTCAGACAGGTTAACCTTTCTGTCACTCTCACCCTTTTCAAGGGAGATAACAGTACCTCAGGATTATGAAAAGTCAGTGAGATGATATAAGTCCTAGGACTTGGCATCCGGGGAGGAGGAGAATGAATTTAAGTTTCTAACCCTGATTTCTTGGAGAGATCCTTCGTGCACACACACGGCCCCCTCCCCACCCTGTACTATGTGGCCTGAAATTCCAGAGGAGTCTCCTTAACTGACTCATTTTAAAAAGACAGACATTCTTTGGTATTTACGTCATTTTAAAAAGACAGTCATCCCCCTGGTGTTTATACCTCAGCCTGACTGAGACTCTTGGGGTGAGGGTGCCGCACAAGCTGTCATCAGGGCATGAGGCGAGAATTTCCAGGAGCAGGAGGGTGAGCGTCAGAGCAGAGTGTTTGGGGAGAGGGTGTCACTGAGGAGCGGGGTGAAGGAGAGGGAAACCTGATTTGAGGATTGGGGTACCCTCCCACCTTGCGGTGTGACATTTCTGGAATGTCAGTATCAGACCTGTTTCCCCCCACGCCCCCCGCGTGCTTGTCACCTACAAAAGCACCTGCCTCCTGCCTGGGGTGGCGCCTGAGACTCTGCCTTTCTGGCAAGCTCTGGGCCTTGCCTTGCTGCTCCTGCAAGGGCCGTACTCTAGATCAGGGGGATTTGTCAGACTCTGACGCAGGCCTCAGTTGACACGCAGGCTCCAGGCAGTGCGTGGGGTCCCCTACGGTGTGGCCTCCTTCCAGCACCTGATCCCCAGCTCCTTTCCCTGCACCCTCGGAGGGCAGCGAGGTTCCTCCCTTCCTAGTCTGGGGCCGGGGCCCACCAGGCTCATTTGAATTGTTATTATTTATTTTTTCCTCAGATCCTCACCCCAGTCACTCTTCCTAAGCACTCTCCTAAAATAGAGAGTTATGATATTCACTGCTTCCCTTTTATCTTTTCATCTGGCATTTCTATAGATTACAAAAAGAGCAGTTAAATTTGTCTGGCACAATTTTGTACTGCATCAATGCCTGCTATTTACTGACTGTGAGTATTTCCTCCAACACTTACAAAGAGTTCCTCTTAATGTTGCACCCTTGGCTTTCTCAGAGGTGACCTTCATTTTAAGTTTCCCAAAAGGATGATGCATAGGCCTCAATTTATTCAACTAAATGCATCATTTTTTTTCTTTTTTGGGGGCCACACCCATGGCATATGGAAGTTCCCAGGTCGAATTGGAGCTACAGCTGCCGGCCTACACCACGGTTCACGGCAGTGCTGGATCCTTAACCCACCGAGTGAGGCCAGGGATCGAACACATATTCTCATGAATACTAGTCAGGTTTGTTTCCCCTGAGCCACAATGGGAACTCCTACATCATTTTTTTTTTTTAATTAGAGTCGAGATGATTTACTGTGTTGTGTCAATTTCTGCTTATGGCATAGAGATTCAGTCTTACATAAATATACATTCTTTTCACATCATTATTTTAAAACATGCACATACATGCTTACAAAAAGGCCAGGATCCAGGAATGCCAGACATAACTCTTCCATTGACTGGACATGTGATGCCAACCTGGATATTTAAGTCTGTGGAGCCTTGTCTCCCCATCTGTGAAATGGACACAATAAGGCATGCCAGTATGGCTTACTGTGAAATGGACTCCAGGAGAGCTTGGTGCCTATTAGGTTCTCAAAGAATGCTCATGGGAGAAAATAAGTATTTCTACGCTGTGAAAATTAATAAAGGGGAACCTCATCAAAACGGAGTGGGGAGGCCAGGAGGGGGAGCGCTCATGCACATACCCCTTGACATCAGTACAGATGCCCACAGAACTCCAGCAGAAACTGACACTACCCCAGCAGCAGAAAGAAAGATTTCTCCCCGCCTGGCAACGGCTCAGCCAATGAGAGACTGGCACAGCTCAGCCAATGAGAGAATGGCACAGCTCAGCCAATGAGAGACTGGCACAGCTCAGCCAATGAAGGGCCACTGAACTCCCAACTTCCAGTTTCCTCCAATGGACTTTTTGTTTATAACAGCCCCTCCCAACTTCCCTTTCTCCTCGTAAAAGAGTATCTTCTCCTTTGCTTTACCTGACTTGCACGTGGTTGACCACAGTTCTATATCCCAAGTTGCGATCCTTTGTTCCTCCTGAATAAACTTAGTTTGCTGGTAAAATAATGGGCTGTTTTGTTTTAGGTGCACGATGCTAACAGTGCGACCCTATCCTTGCTTACCTGAGAGCTATTCACCTCTCCTTCCTTAGGAAAAATGCCCAATTTTGTTCAAGGAGATGTTGAGCTAAAACCATACTTTCTTCCATAGTCCCTTCCAGTGAGAGGTGGTCATGTGACACCTTCAGGCCAATTAGATTTAGCTTTGGCGGGGGTCGGGGGTCAGGGGTCTGGGGTTGGGCGTCGGGGGTCA
>PVHT020000284.1:2263970-2311631 GCA_004024745.2 Catagonus wagneri | reverse complement strand
TCTTTGTCTTTAATTTTGGTCATTTTGATTAATATGTGTCTCGGGGTGTTCCTCCTTGGGTTTATTTTATATGGTACTCGTTGAGCTTCCTGGATTTGAGTGAGTGGTTCCTTTCCCATATTAGGGAAGTTTTCGGCTATTATCTCTTCAAATAGTTTTTCTGTCCCCTTCTCTCTCTCTTCTCCCTCTGGCACCCTTATAATACGGATATTGGTGCGTTTAACATTATCCCAGAGTTCTCTGAGACTCAGCTCATTTGCTTTCAGTCTTTTGTCTCTTCTCTTCCGCATTAGTGATTTCCACTAATCTGTCCTCCACCTTGCTGATTCGTTCTTCTGCCTCCTGTATTCTATTGTTGGCTGTTTCTAATGAATTTTTTATTTCAGTTATTGTATTTTACATCTCTTCTTGTTTAATTTTTACAGCTTGTATTTCTCTGCTCAGTGTTTCCTGTAAATGATCAATCTTTGCCTCCAGTCTATTTCCAATGCCTTGCATCATCTTCAGCATCAACAGTCTAAAGTCTCTTTCTGAGAGGCTGATAATCTCATCACTGAGCTGTTTTACTGGCTTTTCTCTTTCTCCCTTTTCTGAGTTATAGTTTTCTCTCTTTTCATTTTTATAGGTTTTTGGTGTGGTGACCTTTTTGCCAACAATAGATTTGTAGCCTCTCTTAGTTCTGGCCTTTGCCTCCCCTGTGGCTAAAGTTGGTATGGGTGGGGCTTGCTGTAGGCTTCCTGATGGAAGGGACTGATGCCTGCCCACTGGTAGGTGGGGTTGATTCCTATCCCTCTGATGAGTGGGGCTTTGTCTCTGGATGAGATTAGAGGCTGACTGTGTGCCTGAGGGGTCTTTAGGCAGCCTGTTTACTGATGGGTGGGGCTGTGATCCCACCTGGATGATTGTTTGGCCTGAGGCTTCTCAGTGCTGATGGGAGGGACCAGATTTTCCCAGAAATGGTCCCCTCCAGAGAAATGCAGGCTGATGAATGCTCCTGAGAGCTTCGCCTCCAATGTCCTTCCCCCACAACAAACCACAGTCACCCCTATTTTCCCGGGAGATCCTCCAAGAATTGCAGTCAGGTTCCACCCGGATTCCTATGGAGACTGCTTTGCCCTGGGACCCAGTGCACGTGAAAGTGTGTGTGTGCCTTTCAAGGATGGGGTCTCTGTTTCCCCCAATCCTGTGGAGCTCCTGCACACAAGCCCCGCTGGCCTTCAATGCCAGATGCTTCGAGGGCTCTTTCTCCCTGTGCCCGATCCCCAGGCATGGGGTTTTGAAGTGGGGCTCAGAACTCTCAGTCCTGTAGCTGAGTCTCTGTGATGCAGTTACTTTCCAGACTGTGGGGCTTCCCACCCGGGAGGTATGGGGTTGCTTCTATCGCATAATCGCCCCTCCTACCTCTTGATGTGGTCTCCTCTTTGTCTTCTGGAGTAGAATATCTTTTTTGGAAGTTTACAGTCCATTTGGTTGAAGGCTGCTCGGCATTTGGTTGTAGTTTTGCTGTTTTTCGGGAGAGAAGTTGAACTCCAGTCCTTCTATTCCGCCATCTTAATCTAATCTCCCCAACAATGAGTTCTTGATAAATATTATATGAATTACTTTAGTATATATTCTACTTACTGAGGAAACCAAGGGGAATTTCTTGAAATTCCTCCATAACATCCTTCAAATTCTGTCACTGTTTCTGAGCACTCAGGAAGAACGCGTCTACTCTAAATAGTCGATGTATTCACTTTCATTAGTTATACCATAGAATGAATTTCCTTCTTCTCTTTGGCTTCTAGGAAGCTCAGAGCAAAATGTAGTTCAGTGGTCAAAGTTAATTTTGATTTGGCTTTCCTTATTTCCCCTAACCTCTTTATGGTTCCTAATTTGACATTTATGTTTTAATGTTCTTATTTTATTCACGAGTTTTATTTTCAGTCCTTTCAAATACTTTTTTTTTGTTGGAAATAGCTAGGTATAAATTATACCTAAAACCAAAACATGGGGAGTCTGAATAGACTAAGGAAGTGGAAGAGTTTTACCTAATGGTAAGACCTAGGCTTGCGTTTCTTCCTTTGTAAAAGAGGATTCGGAGGATTTGCCACCCACAGGCGCACTGTGGAGAGTCACAGCACCATGGCTAGACGGTAAAGGAGAAAACAGAGAAACAGAGAACAGAAGCCTAAAACATGTTTGAGAACTGAACGTATCCAGCACTTACTCCACTCCCTTTTTCCAATCTGTCACTGCCCATCATTCATCAGTAGTTTTGCAACCATATCCCTCACTGCACTTGTCGCATGGCTGTGGTTTCCATAGGCTGCATCAAAGATTGAGAAGCACCGTCCCTACTCCTGCATCACCTAGAATGACCTCTTTTCTCTCTAGTGATTCTGCCTCTGCTGCAAAACCAGCTCGTCTTTTTCCTCCTGACCATTGCAGCTCACAGGGAGGAGACCTGCCTCCCTTGGACCCACAGGCTGTCAGCTTTGCTGTGTCTTTTTGTTCTTATTCTTTCTTCCTCTAAGGAATCACCTCCTCCCAGGGCTGGAAATGGAGTATTTCTTTGTTTCCCTAACAATACTTAGGAGGGGTATACAGTGGGCATTCAATGCATACTACGTTAGATGCTATTTAACATGTAACCAGAGTCTTAGATACAGGCATCATATGTGTTATGTGTCTAAGCTCTATTCTTGCCTACAAGAGCGCAAATAGGTCCATCTGCAGCCCAGCGTATTCATAAATCCAAAGTCACGGTCAGTGCTAGGAGAAACCATAGAGGCATCTGAAGTTGATCCTCTCAGCTTCTAAAAGAAGGCCAGAGCGGAGAGGGCGTTGGGGAAGGTCCCACAGCTGGTTGGTGGCACAGCAGAGAATAGAGTTAGTCATTAGACCTTGAGTTTAGTATGAATACGGCCTTCAGTTGCATCTGTTCGCAGAGGCCAACACTTCCTTCCTTCTTCAGAGCCCGAGTGTGAGGCTAAGGTTTGGATTAAAGCACATCAGTGCACATTTCTTCAACAAAAGGCAGATGGTTGCCTAGAAAACGGGTTTTACAAAGTCAGATTCTATTTTAACTAACTGCATTAAGATGTCTGGCCAATTAAAGAACATTAGAGGTAACTGATCTTGTAAAGTGGGAGTCATTGTAGAAAGTGAAGATTTACCTCTGTTGCTCACTGAGACTCCGTCAGGGTTTGTTTGCTTATATATGGAGGATTTGCCTGTTAAACATCTTGGTTATACTCAAAAGTGAACAGTTATGAATCCATTTATAAATTCTGCAAGAAGTAGGAATTAATTATCCAGTCATAATCTTGGATGTGTGAAACTGTAACTCTATTTCTCTATAACTGAACTCAACCTTAGTTCTCTAGCTCTCATTTCCTCCAAAGGTGGCAAACAAATTTACCAAAACAAGACAACCAGTCACTTCTTATTCAACAATGGTCAGCTGGGGATTTAACCTCTGTTTTGCTCTCTTCTTCCTGGGGTTATCTACGTTTCCAGGGCCCATGAGGAGGGGGTACTTGGCTGACTCTGTTGTGGGTTCTGAGGTATTGGCCTCTGCCCCTGTTGCATCTGTAGCACATGATCTTGGTCCCCACTGTGGCTTCCAGTTGCCAGGTCAATGCTGTTGGCTTTCTTCTTGTGTCAACTGCAAAGCCTCTTTGCCTCTTTTTCAGCTACCTTCTGGCCACATCGACATCTCTTTAGGGGGAAGCTTGGGAATGCTAGTGGCTTTCTCCACTACACACTGGGCTGAACAGGCTCTCAAGGCTGATCCGATCACCCAGGTACTCACTCTCAGCCATTGCTGGTCTTCCGCCCAGGCACTCTAGTGGATGAGGACACCTGGTCTTCTGGGCTATGTTCTGGAAGGCCAACAACCTCCTCTCCAGTTCTCGGATAGTCCTACGTCCATCTGGGATGGATAATCAGGTTTCAATCATGCTGCAGCCCCTTTTCACCCTTCAATCCCAAGAGGCAGTACTGCTAGGCTCCACATTAGGGACCTGTGTAAACCCCAGTCTCATCTCCTTGAATTCTTCTGTCTTACTGGCAGACCTTTCCCACTTCTGAACCTGGATTGGGGGCAAGTGGATAAGAGAATATTCTACTCAGTTTGTATTCCTTTCTATTCTGCATTTAAAATCCATGCTTTGAGAATCCCAAGCCCTTTTTAACGACTGGAAATGGTCTTTCACAAAACACTTTGCGTTTACACCTCCATTTCTGATAAGGACATTCAAAACCGCAACCTTGTATCCAGAGAAAACTGTCATCAAAAAAGATACATGCACCCCTATGTTCATTGGAGCACTATTCATCATAGCCAAGACATGGAAACAACTTAAATGTCCATCGACAGATGAATCGATTAAGAAGATGTGGTATATCGGAGTTCCCTTCATGGCTCAGTGGTTAACAAATCCGACTAGGAACCATGAGGTTGCGGGTTCGATCCCTGGCCTTGCTCAGTGGGTTAAGGATCCGGCGTTGCCATGAGCTGTGGTGTAGGTTGTAGACGTGGCTCGGATCCCGCATTGCTGTGGCTGTGGTGAAGGCCGGCAGCTACAGCTCCTGTTAGACCCCTAGCCTGGGAACCTCCATATGCCACGGAAGTGGCCCTAGATAAGGCAAAAACACACACACAAAAAAGATGTGATATATGTACACAATGGAATACTACTCAGCCTTAAAAAAAAACAAAATAATACCACTTGCAGCAACATGGATGCAACTAGAGATACTCATACTAAGTGAAGTAAGTCAGAAAGAGAAAGACAAATACCATATGATATCCCTTATATCTGGAATCTATGGCACAAATGAACCTATCTACAGAAAAAGAAAAAGAACTCAAGGACATGGAGAACAGACTTGTGGTTGCCAAGGGAGAAAGGGAGGAAGTGGGATGGACTGAGAGTTTGGGGTTAGTAGATGCAAACTACTGCATTTGGAGTGGATAAGCAATGAGATCCCGCTGTATAGCCCAGGGAACTGTATCTAGCCACTTTGATGGAAAACGATGGAGGAAAAAGAATGTGGGTGTGTATATATATATATATGTGTGTGTGTGTGTGTGTGTGTGTGTGTGTGTGTATGTATGAATATGGGTGTGTATGTATATGTGGGTGTGTATATATATATATATTATATATATATGTATAATATATATATGACTGGGTCACTTTGCTGTACAGCAGAAATTGACAGAACATTTTAAAATCAACTATAATAAAAAATTAAAATAAAGCATGCCCTGAAATTCTAAGGTGGGCCATGGCACCATGTTTCTGTCCATACCCACCATCCCCGGAGGGCGGGGTCCTTGGAAAGTTGCCTAAGAAAGACGAGATGAGAAAAAACACTGGGAGAAGACACCTCAGTTGTTCCTTCAAATTATTATTCACCGTATTCAATAATTATGGTAGGGAGCATAACCTAGAGCAGCTTCCCAGGTAGCCCGCCCCACATGGTTCATCAGTAGGTGGAGAGAGAGTGATGCTTTCAGCTCTGTAGGCTGCTGGGATCCTTGGAAACCCTGGAACTATCAGCACTGGCTGCAAGCAGCCTGGTGGGGAGCTCCTCGGAGCACAGCCTGAAGGGAACAGTTTCCCAAGGGCCGTCCTGTGCGCCTCACCTGTGGCAAGCACACCTGTGCCTTGTGCATACACTGGCCTCCAGGGATGCTGAGGGCAAACAAGAGGTGCTCTGCTTCCCTCATGTCTCCCGCAAACAGAGGTCCCCTATGTTCAGGGGTATGGAAGCCGCTGGTTGATTTGTGTTCTAGGCACCTGAGGAGCATGGGGCATAGCTCAAGGTGTGTGGAGGATGCTAGGGGGGTGGTTCTTAAAGGGACTGGTGACAAGTGAGTCTCAAACTTCGCTTTACATTCATGGGATTCTCCCTTCCATTTGTGGGTGATGAGCCCTTTCAGGGAGGCCAGACCAGCTGCTGGGTGATGGCATTTGCATCCTTCCAATCAGGTTTCATCATTATATTGAAACATCTGATATGCAGAAGTTTAGTTCACTTGGAAATCCAAATGTAACATCACAAGAAATTCCAACAGTATAATTGTCAGTGAAAGAAAAGGAAAAGCTGTTTGATTCTTAAAACATCATTGCAACTGTTGCAATTTTTTTAACTATCTGCAAACAAAAAATGATTACAAATTTTTTTTATCTTTTTTTTTTTTTTTTTTTCCCAAGGGCCGCACCCGCAGCTTATGGAAGTTTCCAGGCTTGAGGTAGGGAATCAGAGCTGCAGCTGCTGGTACAGCCACAGCAACATGAGATTCGAGCCACATCTGTGAGCTGCACCACAGCTCATGGCAACACTGGATCCTTAACCCACTGAGCGAGACCAGGGATCAAACCCACGTCCCATGGTTACTAGTTGGGTTTGTTACCACTGTGCCACCATGGGATCTCCTGATTTAAAAATTTTATTACCTAATTGTGCGAGTGGCAGTTACTGAGACTTTGAAGAGCCCATCATTAAAACATATTGATCAGAACCTGAGTGTAGCCATTTCAAACATAAAACTTAATATGAAAACATTATGTTCAGCGGAAGCCATCTCAGGTTTCTCCTTACAAATCTAAAACTACATTATTTAAAAAAATTTCTATATTCAATCTTTAATACCTTCCCCGATACTTATTTTTCTTACTGTAATTATATAATATAAACAAAAGGTAATAAAACATTTCCCATCAAGCCCCATAGGAAGACTCCCAAATACCTTGCAGTTCCTCCCAGTTTGCAAATATTACTATTTCTGTGTATGTGCCGTGATGCCAAAAAAGTTTGGGAGGCTCCATTCTGCTGCAAAGGATGTGAATTCTGGATGCAAGTCAACTAAAGTTCTAATCCCGCCTCTGCCACGTGCTGCAGGTGTCATTTTATCCAAGCTCCTTAAATGGTCCTGAAACTCAGTTTGCTCATATGCAAAATGGGGAAACAGTGGCAACTTCCGAGAAGTATGAGACCTAAAGGATCTCATCGGTACTTTCAACTCATCTCTGCACCTTTGTGACCTTGAGCAAAAACCTTGAGCCTTTCTGGAGCCCATTTTCCCCAGAACCAGGGATTCAAACGCTGCCCTCGCAGGCCAGGGTGATGGCACATGGTCCCACCGCCTGTTCACAAGTCCCATCAGTGACCCGACCTCGGGAGGAGCAGGGCTGGGTCACAGACTCCTCATAAACCCACCGCTCCGGGAAGAGGGGGGACCGGCTCCCAGCACCCGGCTGCCAGTTGCTGATTTAGTATTCGGAATTCAGAATTTATGGAGCTGCCTTCCTCTGTCGCACCATCCATCAGAGACAGACACTCAAGAGATGGAAGGGGAAAAAATTAAAAACCTGTTTATTGCTCAACTTGCTCTAGGCATGTTTTAGCTTATTGTTCAGCTCTGTTCATTTCCATGCAATTTGAATGGCTTCCTTAGTTGCCGTGGCCAACGTGTGTATAAATGGGTGGCTGCGTGGACTCACAAAGATATTTTGTCTCTGACGAAATGAAAAACCACCAGAAATTACACTGTCAGCGAAGCTGTTAAGACTCAGGGCAGGTGGGGACTGCCAGCACCCGCCTGGCCCAGCTCTAGCTTTCCGGGCACCCTTGCATGGGCCGGGGCTTTGCTTCTCTGGCAGATGATGCCGCGCTGCGGTGCTTATTGAGGTTGCTGCTGCATTCGTCCCTGTCAATGTCAAGGAGAGTGTGTGGGCAGGATGAGTGTGCAATGCACAATGGCAACCGGCAGCCAAGACAGGCAACTGGAAATGCAGGAAGGGAGACAGGTATGAAGGCTCTGAGACCGTCTTTGCAGAACAGGGACACATCCAGTTTTTTAGGGGCGCTGCTGTGTGTCTGGTGGTAGAAAAATATGATGTGAGCTGTACCCCACAGGGATCCGGGTATCCGGGGTGAGCTCCCACTTTCCCGTCACGATAGCTGAGTGGGCCTCTAGGTCAGGTTATTTGGGTTTATTGCCTGCTCTACCACTTCTAGCTGGCTTCGAGCTGATTGCTTAACTATTCTGTGCTTCAGTTTCCTAATATCCTCGGTGATGTGGGGTAAAAACATCCCTGCAGTTGCGAGGATTAATGAAGTGCCTGGCACCACGTTTGGCACATGGAGTGTGCATGATACGTGTGTGTGTGTGTGTGTGTGTGTGTGTTTATTCTTGTAAATTTGCTGTGTTTACCTCCCAGGTCTGTACCGATTGCTCATGGACTTGGATGTGAGTTTTCAGAAGAGTATGAACTGCCAGCACACAGTGAACACAGTTGGCGCTGGAAGGAGCCGCCTAACCCCCACCACCGACCAAGGTAGCTGTGCACCGGGCCTGGCTCTCAGGGGGACTGTATTTGGGCTTCACCTGGAGAAAAGGTCTCCCCTGCACCCCTAGGTGCCGCCCTGTGGTTGAGCTTGGAGGTGTTTGCTGGCCTTGCTTGGTGAAAGCTCTGACCTGCGGCTCAAGTATAATACATCTGGCTTTCATTTTACTTTTTCATCAGTATCCGTTATATTAAAGGTTTTTGTTTTGTTTTCTGACATCTCAGCTCCTTCTGCTTGCTTCGTGCATAGAGAAGACCTGAGAGAAATGTAGTGTTTTACCAACGTTCACTTCTAGAGGGGGCACGGCGGGGACAGACCTTGCCAGTCTGAGACAGAGGAGTCGGGCATGGCTTCTATCCGTGGGGGCACAGGGTGGCATAGGCAGGGCCCTGGTCTGGAGCCGGACGAGGTCATTTCCTGGAAGAGGTGGGTTTGAGTGGAACTTCAAAGATGGTTTGGAATTTGGGCAGATGGAGAGGAGACAATGGGGATGTTGTGTGTGTGTGTGTGTGTGTGTGTGTGTGCGCACGTGCGCGCGTGTGTGCTGGGAGTACCTAAGAATCTGACCACTCCCCTGAAATCCCTTTTGGAAATAGGCAGGCTCTTGTGCACACAGATAGATCCAGACACACACAGCCTGAGGCTACTTCAAATTCCGAGATCTAGGAGGTCAAGGTGATACTCACAATCCATGGTTGGAAAAAGACATTTTTGGAGTTCCCACTGTGACACAGTGGGTTAGGAATCCAACTCTAGTGGCTCAGGTCGCTGCTGGGGCACGGGTTCCATCCCTGGCCCAGGAACTTCCACATGCTGCAGGTGCAGCCATAAAAAGAAAAAAAAGAAGCCTTTTCCAAAAAAATGGGAGGATGCTGGCAGGAGCAGCAATGCCATCCATGGCGTGCTGGACGATTGGCAAGGATGGTGAGAGACCAGAAATCACACCCCACGAGGAACGGGCAAGAACTGGGGAGGAGCTCATGCCTGGGTGAGGAGGCTGGCGATGAGTCACGGCTGCAGAGGCCCAGCTTTCGTGGACTGTCAGAGGCAAATGTGGCTTCTGGGGCTGCTGACATTCTCCATCTGAGGCTGTGGGCTGCAGAAAAGCCAGAGGCAAATTCTGTGGAGGCTAAAGTCTGGGGTTGAACTTTATCACTTTTTTTTCCTTTTCTTTTTACAGCTACACCTGTAGCATATGGAAGTTCCCAGGCTAGGGGCTGAATGGGAGCTGCAGCTGCAGGCCTACACCACAGCCACAGCCACAGAAGATCTGAGTCGCATCTGCAACCTACGCTGCAGCTTGTGGCAGTGCTGGATCCTAAACCCATAGAGGCCAAAGATCGAATCCACATCCCCATGGACACTATGTTGGGTTCTTAACTCTCTGAGCAACAACGGGAACTCCATGTCACATTTCTGACTACAAGAGAGAATAGAGTCTCTTAGGAAGAGGTGGGCTTTTGGCCTCAGACAAGTTCAAATCCCTGCTCTCTGGCTTTCTGACCTTCGATAGGTTACATAACTTCTCTGACCCTCCATTTGCTCATCTGTAAAATGGGCACAAAGATATCTACCTTGCAGGGCTATCTTAGGAATGACAGACAAGGCATTTACAGCATCTATTTCATTAGAGGGATTCAATGCGTGGTAATTATAGCTACCATTTAGAAATCTATGTTCTGTTCTAAATGCTTTATACAGTTTATCCGACTCTCACAGCAACACTTTGGTGAAAATACAACATTTATCCCTTTTTTCAGATGGGGAAATTGAGGTGCAGAGAAGTTAACTAACCCGCTTAAGGCCCGCCCATGTCAGTGGGCGGGGAAACCAGGCAGCCGAGCTCTGTTACCTAAGGCCCTGCACTACTGCTGCTGCAGCTCCCGCTGTCTTAGTGCAGAATTCCGTGAATATGGCTCACATGCTGCCACCTACAATCTCACTGGTTAGCTGAAATATACTTTATATACTGATTTATATACATGTTAGTTGGCAAGGCAGAACCCGTGAGTTTCTCACCCAGCAGCCACTTCGTCATCTGCTTATCACATACTAAGTGATGGGGGGGGACATGGTGAGCTGTGATTGGTCTAAACCAGCCAGTGGCCCCTCCCCTTCCCCCACGTCCTTTGGGGCTAGGACGGCTCCGCCGTCTAGTCTGGTCAAGGTGAAGGTCTCATGGGTGCTTCTGGGTAAAGATTTGCTCTCTGATGAACAAGACACTGGGTTCCCTGTTACCCAGAACATCTTCAGTGATAGAGTTAGTCTTCAAATATACGCTGCAAAAGAGTGTGTATGGATTTTTGGTCTCTGCTTATTCTCAAGGTCTGGGGAGGAAAGCACGTTTGAGCCAGAAAAAAAGGGTTTGGATCTGGTCTCCTCTGACCTAGGCAGCCACGGTCACTTAGGCCAAAGGCTTTGAATGTGAAGTGAGTAGAGGGCTGGAATGCATTTACTTCATTTCCCTTAAGGGTCAAGGACAAGTTTTGTCGAAGGGTAGGGACTGGGGGAAGTAGTAGTTGTCCGCCGAGTCCTCTCCTTCGGTGAATTGAAGGGTTCAGTCTTTTCCCATCGAAACAAGAAATCATAAAAATCCTTTCTTGGGGTTCCTGTGGTGGCACAGTGGTAACGGACCCGACTAGCATCCACGAGGATGTGGGTTCGATCCCTGGCCTTGCTCTTTGGGTTAAGGATCCGCTGTTGCTCTGGCTGTGGCGCAGGCAGACAGCTCCAGCTCCAATTCAACCCCTAGCCTGGGACCTTCCGTATGCTTTGGGTGCGGCCATAGAAATGCAAAAACCAAAACCAAAACCCAAAACCCTTCTCTTGGCCCAGTAGACATGCTCTTCCTTCACTGATCTCTCTCCTCCTCTCGACACTCTAGTCGCCTTCATTCCTCCCCTTCACCTCCCAAAGCCTGGGTCAAGTAGATCAAAGGGCACGCTGCTCTCAGTGAAAAAAATAAAAACATGAAAATATACCTCAAGACTAGCGCTGGGCTGCTAAGCCCAGTGAGTGCTTCAAGATCTGGCATCTCTGTGCACCTGCCTGGCCAAGCTCAGCTCTCTCCACCGCGTGCCGCCTTCCTGGCCAATGCGCTCCAGTCTTTCAAGGCACCTTGTGGTCTCCTGAGGGTTTGGTGGTGTTTTAGCCTGGATCATCCTGTCCTTTCTTTCCCTAATCCTCGCTCACCGTGTAACTCTTTCTTCTTTCTGATGTCATCGTCTGTGCATAACGAGTGTTAGGTGAATGAGGAGACCTACACCTTGCTCTCAGGGAACTTGGTAGGAACTCGAGGAACAGAGCTGCAAAAAAAGTAACAACAGGAGTTCCCATTGCAGCTCAGCGTTAACGAATCCATGAGGATGTGCGTGTGATCCCTGGCCTCGTTTCATGGGTTAAGGATCCGGCATCGCGGTGAGTTGTGTTGCGGGTCGCAGATTTGGCTCGGATCCCGCGTTGCTGTGACTGTGGTGTTGGCTGGCGGCTGCAGCTCTGATTTGACCCCTAGCCTGGGAACCTCCATATGCCTGAGTGTGGCCCTAAAAAGCCAAAAAAACACAAAAAACAAAAAAACCCACAAAGAAGAATACAAGTCAAAGGCAAGTGAATGGTCCAGAATTGAAAGAGAAAACTGTTAGGAGATTGCTGCAGTTGTCTGGACAGAAAAGGATGAAGGGCCAGACAGCGGGATTGCAAAGGAAAACACTGAGGCGATTCCATTCATCAGTCATTCAGCAGCCATTTCCTTTTTCCTTTCCATAGATTCACCTGCAGCATGTGGAAGTTACCAGGCCACGGGTGGAATAGGAGCTGTAGCCGCTGGCCTTCGCCATAGCCACGGCAACATCAGATCTGAGCTGCCTCTGCGACCTACACCGAAGCTGTGGCAATGCCAGATCCTTAACCCACTGACCGAGGCCAGGGTTTGAACCCACATCCTCATACAGTCAGTGTCAGGTCCTTAACCCGCTGAGCCACAGTGGGAACGCCAGCAACCCTTTCTTGAGTGTCTACCATGTAACAGGCTCTGAGGATACAGCAACGAACAGAACAGCCCCAAATCTCAGCCCCGTGGAGCTCGCCTTTCTAGTTGGGGAGAAAAACATTGTGGAGAATTAGAATGTACAGGCTGTCAGATAGCGGGAAGTGCCGTGGAGGAAATGAGGCCACACTGCGCAGGTAGTAACATTGGTTTTTTTTTCTTTTTTTGTCTTTTTGCCCTTTATGTAGAGCCACACCCCGTGGCATATGGAGGTTCCAGGCTAGGGGTTTAATCAGAGCTGTACCCGCCAGCCTTCGCCACAGCCACAGCAATGCGAGATCCAAGCCGCGTCTGCAACCTACACCACAGCTCACGGCAACGCCAGATCCTTAACCCACTGAGCGAGGCCAGGGATCGAACCCGCAACCTCACGGTTCCTAGTCGGATTCATTAACCACTGAGCCACGAAGGGAACTCCCAGGTAGTAACATTTTAAACCTTGCAAACCTCCCACCTGCCCGGCTTTCTCAGACCCTTTTCTGACCTCTTTTTCTCTAGTGAGTCCCTTTCCCTCAAAGAGACTGAAGGGCCCTTCTGCTCGGCAGTTGGCACATCCTCCTTCGTGGCGTCACGAAGCCCCTCTTGGGTGCGGCGGAGGCAGAAGCTCCCTGGAGACAAGTGCAGCCTCCTCAACTTCCGCTTCCTGCTCTCACGCAGCATTGTACTCAGCTCTATTAGATATTCAATAAATACTTGTTAATTTGATGGATTGCGTGATTCATAAATAAAATTGCAAGTGAAACCTCCAGTTAAAGTCTCTTAAGGAGTTTTTCAAGGCACTGATTGCTAAACGCTTTACAAAAGGGAAAACATCTTTAGAAGAGAAATTAGGGCACTAGCTCTTCTGGCTCTGACGATAAAAATCGGAAGTGCGAACGTATTACAGTCCCCCCTGAGAAAACTGTCATCCAGAGAGGAAAACGATTTGCCCAAGATCGCTAGGCTTTGCGCTGACTCAGTTTTCTTATCTGTACAATGGGGTGAATTACTCCGTAAGTCACTTATGCGAAAAGAAGTTGCATCAAATGAGCTACGAAGCAATTCTAAAAAGGTGGCCATTCCGCCTCAGCTCATCGTTCATTTCCCAAATACTACTCTTTTTTTTTTTTTTTTTTTTTTCTGATAAAGACAGAGGACTCCCTTGCCCATGACCCATCTGCTAGTGCTTATCTGGCTCCTTTCCTGTTGGAATATGAAGCTTTGCCTCACCTGTGAGCCCAGGATGGGGCAGCGAGGTTATGGGAAGCAGACGTGTGCCCTTGAACCAGCTCTGCCTGCTCAACAGCTTGCCTATTTTTAATTTAATCTCGCGCCACCCTCGTTGGCATCTGGGTATTATTAGACCATAACCACAATAATAAGTATTCCAGTTGTATCTTCTGTTTGCAGAGTGCTTGGCAATCACTTTTTATTAGTTAGTTGCGGCTTGGTCGTCCTGGAAACCAAAATACACACAAACAGGAAGAAAAACGGGGAGGGGGCTGGGGCAGAGTGTCTCCCAGGCAGCTCAATTTGTCTTAGACCAGCAGGAAGCCAGTGTTCCCTTGGGGGCGATTGGAGAAGTTAGGCTAAGGACACCCTTCAGCGGAAAGAAACCAGAACTCAACCCGGGCACTTCTGTTCAGTGGGCACCTCCGATGCGTCCGTGGGTGACCCGGCCGCTGCCTCCCAGCTGGTTAGCGGCAGAGCTAGCCCTGCAGTTTGGGGCGCAGAGAGAGCTTTTGCTCTTTGTCTTGCATCTGGGGCGACATCTGAAGAAATCGTCTTGTACATAAGCAAATGTACGACTCTCTCTCTGGGAGATCAGTCAATTACAGCAAATTGAGCTATTTCATTTCGGCTTGCAAATGGCTTTCAGTTACACAAGTAGACACATTAATCTAATAACTAATGATCATATATTTCACTAATCATACAGCCCTGCATGTGGTATAATATCTAATTATATTTAATATTAAGACATCTTCACATGTGCATTTTTACCAACTGTCTGGCTCGGGGAGCCACATGAGAGCAGCAGTGTGGCGAAGGGGAGGACCCAGCTCCAGGTGGACGGCCAATCGGGCCGGGGACAGGCCGGGTCCAGGAGGCCAAGGGCTGCCCCCTGGAGGAGGCGCCTTCTGCAGAGGGTGTGAAGGAGATTTGTGTGAACTCTGGGCCACAGCTAACTCTTGGCAGGGGGGCTTTTGTGTTAAAAGCAGCCTCCCCCGGGGAGCAGCCCATTGGAAAAGGCACCTCTTGCTTGGAGCATCTCTTCCTTGGAACCTGAGCCAGCAGAGCGCTTGCTGATTTCAGCCCCTGTTTGCGCTCTCTCCTTGGGGGTTACCCTGGTGCCAGGCGTCATCTGCGTGGCCCTAGGCAGTCAGTTGGCCTGGAAGAGCTTGGAGTCAGTGCAGGGACATTGCAAACACAAAGCCCCTGCAGGGTCAACTCGGGCAAACAACCTTGAATTGGGGTTATTCAAGGGGGGTGGGGTTGCTGGGTGGCATAAAGGAGGGGTGAGACTGAGAAAGGCTCAAGGGCCCTGGGTTGAGTGTGTGTTTCTGAGCTTTGGGTCCTTCGGTATCACCCCAGCTATCATCTCCTTGGTTTCTTGTTGTGTCCCTGAGACACTGGTTATTATGGGATAAATGTCTGGGTCCCCCCCATCCCCCAAGTTCACCTGTTGAAGCCCTAACCTGCAATGTGACAGTATTTGGAGGTGGGGCCTTTGGGAAGTAACTGGGTTTAGATGGAGTCATGAGGGTTGGTTCATTCATGATGGGATTCGTGCTCTTAGAGGAAGAGGAGGAGAAGGAAAAGCCTTTTTCTTTCTCCACCTGCATCACGGAGGGAGGGCCAGATGAGCGAGCAGCAAGAAGCGGGCCAATCCCCAAGCCAGGGAGAGGGCGTCGTCAGGAACTGAGTCTGCCAGCACCTTGACCTTGGACTTTTCAATATCCAGAACTGTGAGAAATACATGTCTGCTGTTTAAGCCCCCCAGTCTGTGGGATTTTGTTTATGACAACCTGAGCAGATTAAGTTACTGGACTTGTCATTGCAACGGCTCTGAGGTCGTCCTGAGGACAGCTCTGGTCACCTGTGTCACTGTTTCTCCAAGGCCTGACCAGGATGTTTGAGGTCCCCTCCCAGGCCAGCTCTTCTGGTGTCTGGGACTGAGAGCAGGCAGTTCTTTCCAAGCTCAGAGGTGTGAGGGCAGCCAATCAACTATGAGCCTCAAGTCCAGTCTTGGGCAGGCGCTGCCTGTCTCATCAAACTAAAAAAAAAAAAAGAAAAAAGAAAAAAAAGGAAGTGGGAGTTCCCTGGTGGCTCAGTGGGTTAAAGACCTGGTATTGCTGCTGTGGTGTGGATTTGATCCCTGGACCAGGAACTTCCACATGCCGCGACTATAGCCAAAAAAGTAAAAAAGAGTCTGCAACCCCAGTTGTTTGAAGAGCCACGTGGACCTAGAACAAGCACTTTGAGGTGTCACAGGCAGCAGCCACAGCTGGGGACACAAAGATCTCTTCTCAGGACTCACACATTCCCCTCGTTTCCTCTGCTGGGACCTAGAGAGTTGGGAGATTTTTGCAGGTACGAGTGTTTGTGTTCCTGTGCCCAGTTTCCTTGAGCACCTTTGTTATTTGTTATAATTCCCAGGCGCAAGTCAGGCAGGAGCTGAGGAGGAGGAGAACTGTTAACACCGCAGTTGGGGGAGTTCCCCTCG
Organism: Catagonus wagneri; assembly: GCA_004024745.2. Lineage (NCBI taxonomy): Eukaryota > Metazoa > Chordata > Mammalia > Artiodactyla > Tayassuidae > Catagonus > Catagonus wagneri. The sequence goes on along the minus strand of PVHT020000284.1, from coordinate 2,295,534 downwards.
TGGCTCAGTGGTTAACGAATCTGACTAGGAACCGTGAGGTTGAGGGTTCAATCCCTGGCCTCACTCAGTGGGTTAAGGATCCGTCGTTGCCGTGAGCTGTGGTGTAGGTCGCAGACGCGGCTCGGATCCCGCGTTGCTGTGGCTGTGGCGAAGGCCGGCGGCTACAGCTCCTGTTAGACCCCCAGCCTGGGAACCTGCATATGCCACAGGTGCGGCCCCAGGTAAGGCAAAAAGACTATATATATATATATATATATATGATAGATACATAAGATGAAAATGGTAGCATAACATAGGTAAAAAGCAAATGGTTGTTGCGGGCCAGTCTGAGAGTCAGGCATTTGGGGCACTGGCCCTGACTCCAGTCTTACTCTTGGCGGTGAGGCTTTGCATGTGTCACTTTCCCCCTCTGGCTATTAAATGTTTGTAAATCACAGAATTGGATGGAGTCAGGGGTCTGCAAACTGTGTTCCTTGCCCATCTCAGAGGTCCAACACTGGTGGGGGGTGGGGGCAGATGAGGGGGAGACCAAGCCCGTTGACTGGGTGCTGGTGGTGGAAGGGGCCGCCCGGACTCCCTGCTGCGTGTTGGGGCTCCAGACGGGCTCTGCTCTTCCCACAGGCTCGGACTCTGCCTTATCAGATGCTCCCCCGGCTCCAACCTACGTCAGCCTCTGCTTTAGGGAAAATCCCAAAGGAGGAAACCTCACAACCCGCTCCCCGTACCCCCAAGAAACGGAGCCCCAGGAGGTGAGAAGGTTTCTTCGAGAAGTTTGGGGTTCGGAGTTGAGAGGAGGGCCAGCCTGCAGAGGCCAGCTGTGGAGTTTGAACTCCACCCCTGCCTGGAAGCCTTTGAAGGGTTTTATGCTGAGAGGCCAAGCCAGAGCCTGACCAAGGGGAGCCTCAGGCTGCGGCAGTGGTCACGTGACCCGAGACACTCCTAACACAGCACTGCCCCAAAGTATCCGGAGCAAACCCTTTCCCGCCGCCACCCTATCTTCCCCTCACCCCCTCTTTCGGGAGGGAATAAGGTGGAGCGAGGTTCGGGGAAGGCAGGAGTGACAGGTTAACGGTGAGGTCCCCCTGCAGAATCTCAGCACTCCGATGCCACCCTCCTCGCTTTCCCCTGAGCTTCCTCAAATGAGGACAAGGAGACCACCCCTTGGGGGCTTCCCTCCTGTGCCAATCAATTCTCCTCAATTACCAACAAATCTAAATGTGATTTATCTGTGCAAGAATCATTCCAATATCAGGCGAGAATCTATCAATAAAACCCCCTAAGGCAATCTTGCTCAGAGTTGTCAATAGAGGCTCTAAAGCACAAAGGCATAGCAGCTAGCAATCAGAGTATTTTTTGCCTCCCTCCCCCCTTTTTGGGGAGCACTTAATTAAGTCGACCAGAAGCTGTCAAAGATAATTTTCAAAGCGCACGACCTCAGCAGCTGACATTTGATAATATTACATTCCACGTTGATTGAAATTGATTTTCCCCCTTTTGGGGGGATGGGGAGAAGGTGGGAGGGTGAGACTGCAGAAGAGGGAGGTTGGGATCCCTTTGGCCGTGGCACTCTGCCCAGTGCCGGTGGCCAATGGGTTTACCACCACGGACCGTTGGGTTCCCTACCTTCAGTGGGATCAGGGCTGGGCAGCCATCAGCCAGAGTTGAAGGGGAGAGTCACGTGGGGAGGAAGGATTCTGGGGTGCAGGGACCAGAAGCTGACACACAAGTAGGACTTGATGAAGTTGAAGTTGTTGGAAAAGTAGGTGCATTGAATGCAGAATGGGGAGTAGAGATGGGCTCATCTCATTGGGTCCGTACTTCACCTTGGCCTCTTGGTCTATAACAGATGTGCAAGGAGGCTCCTCATGGAGGTCAAGTTTCCTTGACTTTACCGCTATTAAGGAAGTTCCTTCTGGTGGCTGCCAACCCTCTGCCTGGCTGCGGTTCTGAAGCCCCAATGAGAGCTCCTCCGTGGCCACAGTCCTTTTATTACTCGATCAGCTCTAGTCTCTAAAGCTCCCACTGGGTCCGTGTGGTCACCCATCCCTTATCCAGACAGTTTTCATCTTGGGTTTAGCCTCAGGATCAGATGAGGTTCTATCTCCTCTTATGGGTGTGGGATGTGTCCATGCGGCTCCCTGGTCTCTGGATCTTTGTCGGTCTTTTTTCAGGCCTGACCATAGGCCCTCAACCTTCCTTCTTCCTGGTCTCCAGTGTCCCTAAAAACTGCCAGAGCCTTTTCCCTGGGTCCCTGTGAGGTGACCCCCCACCCATGTCTATGCTGATGCACCTGATCTTGATACCAAGCCTACAGAGAGGAGGGCCTTATAAATATCTGCTCAAAAACCCGAGGGGATAAAGGAACATTGTTGGAAGATGGAAAAGATGGCCAAATTAACTTAGATTTGTATGAAAATAAGTTTGTATTCTCCGATGCCGGAATCAAGGCAGATTGCCGAGCGGAAGTGGAGAGGTCCCGCCCCAACTGAGATGAAGCTTCTGAAGGAAAGCTCACAGTTACATACAGGCAGTTGTTTGGGAGGCTGCTGATGCCAGCTTTATGATTCACTTCACTGTTACGAGGAAAACTGGGGATTGAACAGCCCCTCCCCATCCCCTGAAGACTATGGAAGAAGAAGGCCTTGGATTAGGCACATAACTGCCTTGGCCCTTATAGGTGTTCCTTCTGGGGCTTCAAAGAAGCCATTAGCTGTGCAAAGAAGGCCTGGGACAGTTTAGGTGATGAAAAGGAGCAGAGCTCTTCTGCACAACAAAATTGAAGACACTGACTTTTTTTCTTCCCATAGAAGGAAAGGTAAGAGACTTTTGACGACGTAAGAAGAGGAAGAACATAGGCTAGGACAGAGCCCGAACTGTAGAAAGGCTCTGTCCTTTTGTATTTATATTTTATTATTATTATTATTTATTTTTTTTAGGGACACACCTGTGGCATATAGAAGTCCCCAGGCTAAGTGTCAAATTGGAGCTGCAGCTTCTGGCCTACACCACAGCCACAGCCATGCTATATCTGAGCCATGTCTGCATACAACACCACAGCTCACGACAATGTCAGATCCTTAACCCACTGAGTGGGGCCAGGGATCAAACCTGAATCCTCATGGATGCTAGTCGGGTTCGTTGCCTTTGAGCCACTACGGGAACACTTGATTATTTTTCAATGAAGAAGGGTATCTCACGTGAATTCCTGAGACTCTTGTTCTGATAGCAAACTCTCCGCCTCTTCAAACATTCAGGAAACACTACCGCACATCCAAACGCCTTGTCTGGAAATTAATGGAAATTGTAGCCCGAGTCCTGAGCCAGGTGAATGCTGTATGCAATGGAGAGAGCGAACTAAGACGTTCTCCAAATGCAGCTAACTTGGGGATTGGGGGCTCAGGGATGGCGTTTGTAGAAATCTTGGGGAAGACTTTGACCTTTCCCAAAATCTACGGAAAGAGGGCTTCAGTCAAACTTGCCTAAATGCTAAGGGGTGTGGGAACCCCAACTGATTTCTCAGTGACCGAACACATGAGGACAGAAATCATCAACCAATGATTAATTCATCGCGAATCCTTAATTTTGATGGAGAGGAGTGAGGCTCAGGGCAGTTGCATAAATTCAACACTTATTCATTTCATGGCGAAGAATATTTTGGTGAGTGCCTGTTGGGTGCAAGGCTAAAACGGTGGGTGATATTTCAGAAATATTTATACCCCCTGATCCCTTCCGTCGAGGAATTTCTAATGAGCTAGGGTAAAGCCAAAGACGGACTCCATCATTTGGGGATCTCTTCTCTTTCCTCACACTCTGCTGCCTCCAGCTTTCCCTGTGCTCTCCAAGAATCAGGCATGAGGGTGAGTTGCCTTCAAACCCCGGAGGAGGCCCTCTGCTGCACTGCCCGAGCGAAGCTAATGCTTTTTAATCACTGCACTGGATTCAGCAACTTGCTAATGTGACCCTTGTTAGCTTAATGGGATCTGTCAGCCCAGAAGTAAAGATAGAAGCCGAGACTGATGGGGGTGGACTTCTGGGATGCTGACGATCTCTGTGAAAATTTGTGAACTCTTTTTAACAGCACTTTCCTTCTTTAGGCAACCTACCAATCGGCAACTGTTTGCTGGGTTCGTGCACAGTGGAGGGGAAATCTCTGTTGTCTGCCCTGCTGAGGAGGTGAGACTGTGGTAGGAGGTGAGACTGCGCTAACAGCAAGGATCAAACAGGGCATTAGAATGGAAATAAGGAAGAGGAGAGAAATCGTTTCTTCCAGCAGAGCTGCTGTGTCAAGCCTCTCGTACTCATATGGAGTGTCTTCGTGCCTTCTTTCTGCCTTTTAAAATCTTGATTATTCTCCAAGTCCTAATGTCTGCCCCCTCCCTCAGGAAGCCTTCCCTGACCCTCTGGCCCTTATTATTATTACGCTGTGTGTGTAGGTTACTCAGCTGTTACTCTGTCCATGTCAGTGTTCCTCAGAACATTGATCCTGGGAGTGGCTAATTGGCGTGAATGTAAAAAAATGATTCCCTTCTCAGATGCATTTGGGAAACGCCCGGCTTAACAGAGTTAAATGGGTTTCTTTCAAGCAGGGCGACTCAGAACCTTCAATACGCTCATGTAATTGTAACAGGGGTGACCATCTAATTTACGATCCGACAGAACACTTAGAGGGCAAAATGGGTGCCATTATAAACAATACCAAGACAACTGGTGCAAACTGGAACTGTCCCAGGACATGTGGTCGACTAGTTAAAATCTCTCAGCGGTGTTTGCAAAACTTCTCAGACCAAGGAATCCTTTGATTAGGGTGCACGTCTCTGGCTCCAGATTATGTAGATCACATTTTGAGAAACACGGGTGCCGTGTGACCCAACCGGCAGGTGAGCTCCCTAAGAGCAGGGTCTGCGTCACGTTCATATTTGCTCCCTTTGGCACCTAATGCAATTCCTTGCCATAGCGATTGAAAACACTGATTGAAAATTGAAGTAGGAAGAAAATTGCTTTTATTTTCCTTGGGCATCTCAAGCAAGAGGTTGCTTTACAGGGTCTTGATACATGTATTAGAGTTTCCAGAGAAACAGAACCAGCTGTGTGTGTGTGTGTGTGTGTGCGTGCGTGCGTGTGTCTGTGCGCGCACACACGTGCGTGCGTGCACATGCATGCTCCAATAGATAGATAGGCAGATAGACATTGATTTATTTTAAGGAGTCAATTCATGCCATGGTGGAGGCTTGGCAGGTCCAGTATCTGCAGGGCAGGAGCAGGAGGCTGGAAACGCAGAGAAGAGAATAGTTGCAGTCCAAGTCCAAGGGCAATCTGCTGGCAGAATTCTTTCCTGCTTGGGGAAGGTCAGTCTTTGTTCTATTAAGGCCTTTCACTGATTAGAGGAGGCCCAGCCCACGTTACAGAGGGTTAGTTTGGTTTACTCTCTTTAAAGGCTAAATCACGTCCATAAAAACAGTTTCACAGAAACATTCAAAATCATATTGCATCAAATATCTGGGCACCAAGGCCCAGCCAAATTGACAGATGAGATTAACTCTCATAATACATATGAGGGGCTCACTTAGCTTTAGTCGGGGCTGTGTTTGCAGCAGGGGATCCAGCTGGAGTGTGTAAAGAGTCATAGGGGGCCGAGCCTCTGGAGATGGGCTCTGCCAGGCCAGCGGGGCTTGAACTGAGTGAGGGTCTCTGGCCAGAGAAGGGCTGTGGGAAAGACTGGGATGGGGAGGCAAGAGCTGCTTCTGGCCACGGAGTCATGTCTGAGCTTCATAAAAGGAGGAGGATAGTCGTGCTGTCTGCATGAGACGCTTGATGAGATCTGGGACCTCATAAAGCTGCTGTGTTGCAAGTGACAAACTGAAACACAGAAGTAGGGGCAGCAGTGTTCTCCCACTTCAGCACAGAGCGCGGATTGACCCCGAGAGAGCCAGGTCTCTGGGGACTGTAACACTGTGCCCATAGCTCATGTAACCCCCCTTTTCTTTTTTTTGTCCTTTTCATGGCCGCACCTGCAGCATATGGAAATGCCCAGGTAACACTGGATCCAAGATGCATCCGTGACCTATGCTGCAGCTTGTGGCAATGCAGGATCTAACTAAACCCACTGAGCAAGGCCAAGGATCAAACCTGCACCCTCATAGAGACAACACTGGTTCCTTAACCCACCGATCCACGATGAGAATTCCACATAGCTCATGTAATGTTTTTTTGTTTTTTGTCCTTTTTAGGGCCACACCATCCACAGCATATTGAGATTCCCAGGCTAGGGGTCAAATCAGAGCTGCAGCTGCTGGCCTACACCACAGCCATGCTGGATCTGAGCTGTGTCTGCAAATCTATGCCATAGTTCATGGCAACACCAGATCCTTGACCCACTGAGCGGGGCCAGGGACTGAACATGAATCCTCATGGATACTAGTTGGCTTCATTACCACTGAGCCACAATAGGAACTCCAAGCTCAGTAATTTACCTTAACAGCTGAAAGGTAGCTGTTATCCTCATAAACACACACACACACACACACACACACACACACACATCTGCACACACTCCTCCACACTCAGTGTCCCCAGGCTCTTTTGCAGAGAGGGGACAGACATGTGATAAATTTCTAACTGATGAGATCTGAGACGATACAAGAAGTTTCTCGTGGGATTTTTAGGAAAGCTTGAAAAAGAGAGCAGACTCAACTGGCATAGGTCCTTTCAATTTTTTTTTTGCCCTGTCCCCTCTCCCTTTCTTCTGGCCTGGAGCTTGGATGGATGGCCATAAGTGGAGCAGCCAACTTGCCAGCTCAAGAACCAAAGTCATGTGCTAAGGATGGTGAACCAGGAAGGCAGAATAAGGCTTTCCCTTGAGCACTGCACGTGTGCTGCCTGCCCCAGGACTCTGTTACATGGTTAAGCGCTTGTTCAGGTTTTATAATCTGCAGTTATCCGCCTCACAACTTTGTGACTTAAAGCAACAACAACAGTAGTCATTTCCCTCGTGAAACTGTGGTCTGGGTGGGTGAGGAGAGCCCATCTCTGCTCTCCTTGGGATCAGTTGAGGTAGTCGGAAGGATATGGGGTTGGCATTATCTGAAGGTCTGCTTACTCACAGGTCTGGTGGTTGATGCTCACCAGTGATTGAAGCCTAAGCTTGGGCTTCAGCTGAAATAGCTACGTGTGGCTTCTCCTTGTGGCTTGAGCTTCCTCACAGCATGGCCCCCTGGGCTCTAAAGCCAGGCATCACCAGAGGGGGAGATCCAGGCAGAGGCCAGGTTATCTTTAATGGCATAGACCTGGATATTAGGCCGTGCTGATTGCACTGCATTCTAACTGTTGAGGCAGCCACAGTGGCCAGTTGAATTGCAAGGAGAGGGAAAACAGACTCCTTCTTCTTTTTTTTTCAAATGATTTTTATTTTTTCCCATTGTAGCTGGCTTACAGTGTTCTGTCAGTTTTCTCCTGTACAGCAAAGTGACCCAGTCACACATACACATAAACATTCCTTTTTCTCACATTAGCCTCTGTCATGCTCCATCATAAGTGACTAGATATAGTTCCCGTGCTGTACAGCAGGATCTCATGGCTTATCCATTCCAAAGGCAATAGTTTGCATCCATTAACCCCAGATTCCCAGTCCCTCCCACTCCCTCCCCCTCCGCCTTGACAACCACAAGTCTGTTCTCCAAGTCCATGATGAACCTTTCCAAAGAAAAGAAAACCATAGCCTCCCACTTTACGAGTCAGAAAAACGCGGGACTGGTCATTCTTGTACAATGCCCTCTGCCACAGCATTCTTCTCAGGTTTCTGTTACTTCTCTAACTGCCGGAGAAGGATCACTGCCATGTGTTCCATGCGACCGTTTCCCCCTTCCCTACCTCCTCCGGGCTGGCTCGTAGGGTCTTGCAGCGCCCTGAGATTGTCAGACCACCACTAACGGGTTCCTGAACTTGAGGTGCGAGAGGCTTCAGTCAATTAGCATCTTAGCACTTCATCGGATCACCTAGAGAAAACATTTTGTGACAGATAGAAAAGAAGTGTGACTCTTGAAAGTGTTCATGGTCTTATTAGAGAATCCGTATTTACTATACACGTGACCCAAATAGCAGTCACTATGCAAGGGTGGGTAATACGGGTTCTAGAAGTGGAAATGCAGCCCAAGAGCCATAGATGATGAAACAGCCATCAGTGGTATTGAGGCTAATTAGGGGCAGCTCCGTGGAGGGTATGGGCTAGGGAACGGTGTAGGAGGCTTTTCACGTGAGAGGCTGAACAAGGACCCATCCCAGCAAGAGGAGTGAACTTGGTGTGTTCATAAACCTGAAGGCCACCAGGCTGATTAGACAGCGGTGTCTTAGAGGAGGGAAACAGAGCTGCAGGTGGAGTTTGGGTTAGAAGATGGGCAGAGCTCCAGATGAGGAATCTCTGTGGCTTCACAATTGGCCAAAGACCTTCTCCATGGGTCCAGTTAAAGCGATGATGGGGTTGGCTTCTCTCCAAGCACAGGGTGCGAACAAAGAATAATTCCTTTTCTCTTCGTGCCCAAAGCAACCATACCTCACTGATTTATCCACATCACATTTATAGGACACTAGTACATTTCAGGTACCGAGGGCATTAAAATGAATATAAAACACCCCCGATCTCAAGGAACTGCCAGTCTGTTGGGGGGCACGCAACAGAAAAGGGGCTGTTACCGTGACATGATAGTGTGGGAAGTGAGCAGGTACAAGATGGACGTGGAGGAACATAAGAAAAACACCTGCAGCAGCCTGGGGTATGGTGGGGGAGCCAAGGGAGCTGTCCCCAGATTGGGAGTTTCTAAGTTACTGCCTGAGGGAGTAGACCATTAACAGGTAATAAACTGGCCGAGGAGTAGGCAGGACCGCAGAGTAGAAAGACTCCTACTAGATTGAGAGTTCAGAGGTAGGGCTTTAGCTGTTATTTCTGTCTCTATTATAGCTGTTTGGCCTTAGAAAAATCACTGTCTCTCTGGGCCTCCAACGTCCTGGTGTATGAAATGATGAGGGTGGCCAGTGACCTCGAAGATCTCTTCCAGCTCCAAACCGCTATAACTATCAGAAGATGGTTCTTCTGGAAGGGATTTATGTGGAGGTGCTTAAGAAATGCATATGTCTAGTTAATTTAGCAGCGCTGCTTCCTGTGTACAAATTACGGCTACCTCAAGAGAGACAGGGTTCTATTAAAAGCCTGGCATTCGTTTTGATCACGCGTAGAAATAGTGCAGGAAATCATCAGCCACACGCGCGAAACCTCCTCTCGCTCACACCCCAGACAGATGACAAAGTGATAAGCAGAGCTAAGTCCCTGGGGCAATATTTCTTCCCAAAGCATAGATATGGGTGAATTATTGCCGTTCTTAATTGCCTAATGATTTTTTTTCCCTTTCATGTAATCTTTTCGGGGGGTTGTATTTTTACCATCTTGCAAATTCATATTGGCAGAGTGATATACATTGTCGAATAAAACACAGTGGCCAATCCATCAAAAATCAGGCTGCAGTTGCCTTGAGTTTTTTTTTTGGAGAGAGACTGAAAGAGGCGGAGGAGGAGCGGAGGAGAGGGGAGGCGCTGCAGTGACGGGGGCGGTGGCTTCCTCGCTGGTGGGTCAGTCATTCTCAAGGCTGACCCTGTGTTGGCCAGTATCCCAAGGTACTCCCGGCTCTTTTTCTTCTGGGTCCAAGTTTTGACTCTTCGGGGTGTTCGCCCTATTAGCCACATCTGCCTGGGGAACTCAGAAGGCAATTAGACCAGAGATTGAGCCGTTGAGGGGATTGATAATGGAATGTGGATTCCTTTCTCCCTAACTTAATTGTTTGCATCTGACCAGAAATCATTACCAGCTGATGGCTGCTTGGTGGCATCTGTGAATGGAAGCGGTGACCCAGTGGAGTTCTTAACATGTGATAGGAGAGAGTTCTTGGGAGACCTAATGGAGAGAGGGGTTCTTTTGCTCCTTTGGTGGTGAGAGGGGAGTTCCTCTAGACCTGGGAGTCTTTTGAGAGGAGATTTTGTTACTGTCTTGCCAGCTTTCCTCTTTCAGGGATGCGAGGACCCTTGACAACAGCCAGAAGATTTGGTGATGTGGTGCCTGCGAATCCTCTAAGTGGCTCTGCACATTACGGGGTTAGCTGGGGACCCTTCCTTTGCTAAGGCTCCACCTCAGACCAATTAAATCTAGATCTCCGGGGCTGGGGCCTGGACATTATTTTTAAAGTTAGGTGTCTCCAATATGCCACTAAAGTCTGAGCCACCACAGAAGGAAGGGGTCTCATCATTTTTAAAAAATTTATTTTTTTATTGTTTTCCTTGCCTTACTTTGGCAATTCATTTTCTTTTTCTTTCTTTTTATAAATTAAAGTATGGTTAAGTGGAATGGACTGAGATTTTTGGGGGTGAGCTGATGCAAACTATTGCATTTAGGATGCATAAGCAACAGGACCCTATGGTATGGCACAGGGAACTATACCCCATTCCTTGGGATAGATCACGATGGAAGATGAGATGAGGAAAAGAATGTATGTATGTACATATGTGTACACCTGGGTCACTTTGCTATACAGTAGAAACTGGCACAATATTGTAAATCAACTATATACTTCAATTAAAAAAATAAAAAAAATATATAGTTGACTTGCCAGTGTTGTGCCAATGTTTTGCCAATTTCTTACTTGGGAACAATTATGAACACCTTGATTGAGGTCAAGTGTGGGTGAAAGGAATAAGGAAGAATAGTCAGTAGTGTGGGGAGCACTGTAAGCAATTTCCTCAAAAAGTATTTATTGAAGACCTACTATGTGCCAGGCACTGGACCAAGAGCTACTGGGTCTATGGCTGGAATGAGATGGTCTTTGAGCCCTTTCCTGGGGAATATGGACAGCCGCACAAAATAGCAAGCATGCAGGGCATCAAGGGAGCACAAAGAAGCTTCCAATTACACAGGAAGAGAAACCAAAATCTAAAGGGTGAGGAAGGGGAGTTCCTGTCATGGCTCAGTGGAAACAAATCCGACTGGTATCCATGAGGACGCAGGTTCGATCCCTGGCCTCGCTCAGTGGGTTACGGATCTGCGTTGCCCTGAGCTGTGGTGTAGGTCCCAGATGTGGCTCAGATCTGGTGAGGCTGTGGTGTAGGCCAGTGGTTACAGCTCCAATTCAACCCCTAGGCTGGGAACCTCCATATGCTGTGGGTGAGGCCCTAAAAAAAGGAAAAAAGGGGGGTGAGGAAGGATAGGGTGAGTATAAAGGAATGCAGATTGATCTAAGCCAGTGCAGTCCAATGAAATACAATACATTATAAAAATATAATATAAATTATATATACAATTTAAATTTTTTAGTCGCACCATTAAAAAAGTAAAAGAAACGAGTAAACTAACACTAATAGCATATTATTTAACCCAGTATATCAAAAATATTATCATTTCAATGTGTCATCAATATGAAAATTACTAATAAGCTGTTTTACGTGTTTTTGTACTAAGTCTTCAAAATCTGGTATGTATTTTGTAAAATTCCTAGGAATAAACCTGACCAAGGAGGTAAAAGACTTATACACTGAGAACCACAAAACATTAATAAAGGAAATTAAAGAGGATTCAAAGAAATGAAAAGGTATCGGAGTTCCCTTCGTGGCTCAGCGGTTAACGAATCCGACTAAGAACCGTGAGGTTGCGGGTTTGAACCCTGGCCTTGCACAGTGGGTTAAGGATCCTGCATTGCTGTGGCTGTGGTGTAGGTTGCAGACGCAGCTCGGATCCCACATTGCTGTGGCTGTGGCGAAGGCCGGCAGCTACAGCTCCTGTTAGACCCCTAGCCTGGGAACCTCCATATGCCATGGGTGTGGCTCTAGATAAGGCAAAACGACAAAAAAAAAAGAAAGAAAGAAATGGAAAGATATCTCATGCTCTTGGATTAGAAGAGTTAATATTGTTAAAATGGCTATATGACTCAAAGCAATCTACAGACTTAATGTGATCCCTATCAAATTACATTGATAGGGATCGCATTAAATACCCATGACATTTCTCATAGAATAAGAACAAATAATCCAAAAATTGATGTGGAACCATAAAAGACCCAGAATTGCCAAAGCAATCCTGAGGATAAAAAGAACAAAACAGGAGCCATAACCCTCCCAGACTCCAGATAATACTTCAGAGCTACAGCAATCAAAAGTGTGGTACTGGTACAAAGCCACACATATGATCAGAATGTATGAACAGAATGGAGCGCCCAGAAATTAACCCAGACACCTACAGTCAATTAATCTTCAACAAAGGAGGCAAGAATATAAAACGGGAAAGTCTCTTCAGCAAATGGTACGGGGAAAACTGGACAATTGCACGTAAATCAATGAAACTGGAACACACCCTCATGCCATGCACAAAAATAAACTCAAAATGGCTTAAAAACTTAAACATAAGACATGGTACCACAAAACTCCTAGAAGAGAACATAGGCAAAAATTCTCTGACATAAACTGTACAAATGTTTTAAGTCAGTCTCCCAAGGCAACAGAAGTAAAAACAAAAATAAACCAATGGCGCCTAAAAAAACTTACAAGTTTTATATAGCAAAGGGAAGCATAAAAGAAAAAATAAAAGACAACCTACAGAATGGCAGGAAATATTTGCAAACAATGCAAGAGATAAGGGCTTAATTTCCATACAAACAGCTCAACAACAGAAAAACAAACAATCCAGTTGAAAAATGGGCAGAAGACCTAAACAGAGATTTCTGGAATTCCCTGGTGGCCTAGTGGATTAGGATCCAGCATTGTCACTGCTGTGACCAAGGTTTGATCCCTGTCCCAGGAACTTCCACATGTCATGGGCTTGGCAGAAAATATAAGTAAACAAACAAATTGAGAGTTCTTTGACAGCCTAGCAGGTTGAGGCTCCTGTGTCCTCACTGCTGTGGGTCTGGTTGCTACTGTGCGGCGTCAGTTCAATCCCTGGCCCAGGAATTCCCACATACTGCCTGTGTGGCAAAAAAAAAAAAAAAACCTCAAACAAACATTGTAACTCTCATTAAAAAAAAAAAATAGACAAAGAAGACATATAGAGGACTAGTAGACAAATGAAAAGATGTTCAACATCACAAATTATTAGAGAAATGCAAATCAAAACCACACTGAGGTACCACTTCACGCCAGTCAGAATGGCCGTCATTAATAAGTCTACAAACAACAAAAGCTGGAGAGGGTGTGGAGAAAAGGGAACCCTCCTGCACTGCTGGTAGGAATATAAGTTGGTACAGTCACTATGGAAAACAGTATGGAGGTTCCTTAGAAACCTAAATATTGAAAACTATCTATATTTAGAAAACTAAATACCAAACTACCATATGATCCAGCAATCCCACTCCTGGGCATATATCTGAACAAAACTATAACTCAAAAAGATACACGCATCCCTATGTTCATACAGCAGGATTCACGATATCCAAAACAGGGAAACAACCTAAATGTCCATCGACAGAGAAAGGGATCAAGAAGATGTTGTACATAGATATAATGGAATACTACTCAGCCATAAAAAAGAATGAAATAATGCCATTTGCAGGAACATGGGTGCAACTAGAGATTATCATACTAAGTGAAGTAAGCCAGAAAGGGACAAATACCATATGATAGCATTTATATGTGGAGTCTAAAATATGGCAAAAATGAACCTATCTGCAAAACAGAAACAGACTCAAAGACCTAGAGAACAGACCTGGGGTTCCCTAGGAGAAGTAGGAGGGATGGGGAGTTTGGGGTTAGTAGATGCAAACCATTGCATTTAGCATGAATAAACAGCAAAGGTCCTACTGTGTAGCACAGGGAACTCTATCCAATACCATGAGATAGACCATGATGGAAAAGATTATAAAAAAAGATGTGTGTATATATGTATAACTGAGCCACCTGCTGCAGTAAATTAACTACAACTTAATTAAAATTTTGTTAAAGAATTAAAAAAGAGTAGATACATTTAAAAAAAAAAAAAAACCTGGGCTTGTATTTTGTACTTACAGTGTATGCCAATTTGGACGAGCCTCACTTCAAAGGGTCGGTAGCTAGAGGCTACCATTTCCCATCGTCTGGCAGGTCAGTGCTGATTTGGGGAGGGAAAGTGTGTTTGCTGTGGTGCGTCAAGGAGTGTGGATAATCCGGAGGGGCAAAGAGTAGAGACTGGTATGTTCTGGATGGCTGACTAATTTGCAGGTCAAAATGCAAAAAGCAAATGCGGAGCCCCTTATTCAGAAACTATGAGAAACGTAAGGTGGTGCTAGCTGAGCCTTAAACGGAGCTGAGGGCTGGGGATCTGAACACAGGCTGCTCACCTGGAAGCCGGGTGTGTGGGCGGCGCTCGTTTCAATGGCCAACGCTGATCCCTTCCTCCTCCTGGCTTGCAGACTGAGGCCCCAGTCTGATCCCGGGATCCTCTTCCCGAGGGCTTAGGGAGGCCAGTCCCCCTCTCCCCGCTCCCTCGCACCAGCCCCAGAGAGTAAATATCCACTGCCTTGAAGCCCATCCAGATTTCCCTAGGACTGGCTTCAAGTGAAATCTGGCCATGGGTCTGGAGCCCACTTGATAAAACAGAAGCAGCTTGCCGAGGCTTCTTGGAAAGATCGCCCTCCCTCATGTAGGGCCTGTCCTGCCGTATTTTGCCCGTGGTTCCGGCAGAACCTGAAGCTTGAGTGGCTTTCAGCCTGCGTGTGACCTGAGGGAACATTCAGGAAATTTCAGAGACCTGATTGTGTTAAGCCATAGAAATGAAGCATCTCCGGAGCATCCTTGCAACCGGACTTCTTGTTAGGAGGGTTATTACCTGTCATTATTTAAGCCGCTCCTGGATGGGCGGCCACAGCATCATCGCGGACACAGTGAGAGATGGGGAAATAAGCAGGTAAACTATGAAGGCCCTTGAAAAGCTCAGCCAACCCCAGCTTCCTGTCTGAAGATTACCTAAGGCCCTTATTCCCTCACGGTCCCCCAGGCAGATTTGGGATTAGGCTTCACGTTCAAGACAGAGAATGAACCTACAAGGGCGATTTAAGCCATGTTTCCGGGGTTGGGTTGACTGTGGGTGGCATCCACAGTAACTGCTATTCTTTCTCAGCATCAGATTTCAAGTTCCTGAATGGTTTGGGGCCAATGTCCTGCCTCAGAGAAACATTTCCTGGTCACAAGACCCGGACTTAATGTACAATACGTAGGAGGCATAAAACACAAGTTCATGTTACCTCTTTTGGTGTTGCTGTTATTTGATCAGAGAATTGACCAAAATAGCCAAGGTGCTAGTGTCTGTTTGAACTAAGAAACTGGTTTTGTTGGTCAGAGGGAAAAGTTTAAAATGGTTAGGAACCCTTATTTAATTCAACACAACTGAACAAGTGGTTAGAGCCCACTGCTGAATACTTATATACTACATACAGTTGAAAAATTGACTTTGATGTATGTTGTATGTCTTGGAGTTTCAAAGAGAAGTGCTAGCAAAAGGGTTAAACAAGCCTCTCATCAAAGAGGAAAATTGAGCTTGTGATGATTTTTTGTACACCTATAATTGAAATAAAATTCATTAAGTTAAAAAAAAAAGAAAATTGTTTGGCCAATAAACAGAGGAAGATGTCCTCAATCTTATTAGGAATCGGGGGAATGAGAACTAAAAAACCACAATGAGATACCACTGCACACCCATTAAATCAGCAACAATTAAAAAGTCTGAAAAAAATAAGTGCCAGCCGTCAACGATACTCTAATAAAATTTCATTTAAAAAAAGTGCAGGCAAGGTTAACAGCAATGAAACTCCTAGTGGGAATGTAAAATATTACAAATGATTTGCGAAAAGTTTGGCATTATCCAGTAAAGTTAAAGGTACGAATACCCTGCCCCTCAGTAATTCTGTTCTTAGGAAACCACACCTCAGGCACCAGGTACCATAATGCTCTTAAGTCAGTCAAATCCTGGAAACAAACCTAATGTCCATCATCAATAGAGGAAACGCAATTTTGGTGTATATATATATATATATATATATATATATATTCATACTATAGACAGCAGTATGAATATATAAATTCATACCAGATGAATACCATATGAACATATATATTCATATATTCATACTATAAGAATATATATATTCATACCAGAATATATATATATATTCATACCATAGACAGTGATGGAAATGAATGAAGTACCACTTCGATTAAGTCTGATTTCCCGTTTTGGCCTGGCTGCTTTTTGCTTTTTTTTTTTTTTTTTTTGGTCATGGTCTGAAGCCAATGACCTCTTCAAGCCTTGATGTTGTCATCTGGAAAGCAACAATGGCCATGCCTACTTGACAGTGTTGGTGTGAGGTCAGATGAGCACGTTATGCCACTCGCACACGGTGAGCCCCTCCGTGGATCCAGCAGTGGGGAAGGGAGCATCTCAGTCTGCAGGTTGCCTAGCAGGTTGGATTCAGAGAAGAATCAGATTGGATTCTTCTGTGGGATTCAGAGAAGGCTGTGACTAGGCCTCCACCAGCGATGCTGGAAAAGCTTTAGTGTTTACTCTCAAAGATGCTTGGAACACACCAGACGATCGTGCACACTGGGAGCGGAGAGAGGTTGATCCAGGGTGAAAGGGAACTCAGAAGGAAACCGGGACAGACAAGGAGAAATAGGGAAGCAGAAAAGCCCGTTTTTTTTTTGAAGAGGAAGTTCGAATGAGGCCGTGAGTTCCCTGGCCCAGGTGAGTCCAGGACTCTTGGTTTCAAGGGGTCCCCAATATGGGGAGAATGCATGAGGGAGTGACCTAAAAAGCGCAGAGCAGGAGTTCCTGCCGTGGCTCAGTGGTTAACGAATCTGACTAGGAACCATGAGGTTGCGGGTTCGATCCCTGGCCTTGCTCAGTGGGTTAAGGATCCGGCATTGCCGTGAGCTGTGGTGTAGGTCGCAGACGCGGCTCGGATCCCGCATTGCTGTGACTGTGGCGAAGGCCGGCGGCTACAGCTCCTGTTAGACCCCCAGCCTGGGAACCTCCATGTGCCGTGGGTGTGGCCCTTGATAAGGCAAAAAGACAAAAAGAAATAAAAAAATAAATAAAAAGCGCAGAGCAGAGACTAAAGGATAATCAAGTGCATGCTGGGTCATCCCAGGAACTCCTCCTACGAAGGAGAAGTGGAAGGTGGGGTCCAGCTCTCGAGAAACGGAGCAGTGGGATTAGCCAGAAAATAG
The DNA here is from genome assembly GCA_004024745.2 of Catagonus wagneri. Lineage (NCBI taxonomy): Eukaryota > Metazoa > Chordata > Mammalia > Artiodactyla > Tayassuidae > Catagonus > Catagonus wagneri. The sequence continues at coordinate 2,278,314 of PVHT020000284.1, read as the reverse complement.
GACCCATCTGGGCAGCTGGGCAGCAGGGCAAGAGTGAGGAGACGGGGAGCTTCAGGCACAGGGAGGAAGCTCACTTCATCCAAACTAACAACTCCTGCTTGGGGCGGTTGGGACCCTTTTGGTCTTCCAACTCTGCCACCACTACCCAATGGGCCCCAAAGTGGCTGGTCCCCAGTAAAAGCAAAGTGCAGAACCCAGACATCAACAGCTTCTTAAAACCCAAACTGCTACTCCGAAGACAGTGGCAAGTCCAAAGTCCACCCCCAAATTTCAGTGAATTCCAGGGGTCGACCATCCCAAGGGCGCCTGTGGCTTGATGCTCTGCTTGTGCTTAATTCAGCTTGTAGAGCGTCTTACGATTCTTCTCTGTCCCACACCGGCTACCCTTGTTTCACACCATGTCAGCCACCATGGAGAATCAGCCCTCTTCCTGAATACACAGGGAACAAACGAGAAACCTGCACAAAGCATGCGTGTGCATCTCTGTAGCCGACTTGACTGAAGGTGAAGGGAGAGGGAGGGACGGACTCTGCAGAGCGACCGCCTCCTGGAAACAGAGCAGAAGTCAACCTCCTCTGCAAGGTCCTGACCAAGCCAGCAACTGGGGCGCCACCCACCACGCTTCCCATTTCCTTCCGGCTTTGTAGTCTCTTCCTTCTCAGGAGCAAAAGACAAATTCCTCTCACTTCCCCACAAATTCTACCAAGTAAATTCCAGGCTTTCTTTGCCACAGACTTGGCTAGGGTGACCAACCCTCCTTTTATGCCCAGGATGGAGAGGGTTCCCAGGATGTGGGACTCCAGGGTTTTTTTTATTTTTTTATTTTTTAGGGCCGCACCTAAAAAGGAGGTCCCCAGGCCAGGGGTCAAATTGGAGCTACAGCTGCTGGCCCACACCACAGCCACAGCAACACAGGATCCAAGCCGCATCTACGACCTACACCACAGTTCACGGCAACGCCGGATTCTTAAGCCACTGAGTGAGGCCAGGGATCGAACCTGTGACCTCATGGTTACTAGTCAGATTCACTTCCGCTGTGCCACAACGGGAACACTCAAACTTCAGTTTAACTGAAGACAATCCCAGGTAAACCAGGCTATGCCGGTGACCATTCAGAAGGACCTAGACCTACGTGAAGGCTAATTTCCTCCTGGGTCTCTGAAATCTTTTTTTTTTTCTTTTTCAGTTACAGGTTGAAGAATAAAATGATGCAGTTTTATTCTCTTGCTGGCCTCAGAGGAGAGGGAAGTGGAGAGAAATGAACAGGTAGAGCCCTAGGGGCTATGTAGTGCCTGTCCAACCAGAGACTTAGGGTGACTGAAGCTTTGACACACTTAAGTTTCTTTTCAGGTTCATACTTTAATACTCCAGGCTCTTAGATTTTTTGTTTTTCTTTCAATGACATCAAATTCTGGCTTACATTTCAGGAGACTCTCTTGACTGCACAGAAAAACAGATCTTAATTTCTTTTTTTCTGAATCAATTAGTGGTTATGAGGGGACACTGCAATGAGAAAGGCACCCTGCCATGTGCTAGGGGACACCAAACTCCCTTAAAGAGTTTATGATCTGGTTGAGAAGACACAGTGGACACATGATAAAAAAGAAAAGTGCATGAAACAGAACAGAGAGGCATTTTATCTGCACGGTATGGTGCTAGGTAGAAATTCAGAGAAGATACTGGTAAAGATGGGCTCGGAATTTTTCAAGATGGTGCCTACCATATATCTGGAGAAAACCGTCTAACTCAGAAAGATGCATGCACCCCGACGTTCACTGAAGCACTAATCACAATAGCCGAGAAGTGGAAGCAACCTAAATGACCTTTGATAGATGAGCTGATAAAGAAGATGTGGTACATGTATACAGTGGAATATTACTCAGCCATAAAAAGAATGAAATAATGCCATTTGCAGCAACATGGACGGATGTAGAAATTATCATACCAAATGAAGTAAATCAGACAAAGACAAAAATCATATGCTATCACTTATACATGGAGACAAAAAAATGATACAAATGAACTTACTTATAAAATAGAAATAGACTGACAAACTTCAGAGACAAACCTATGATTACCAAAGGGGAAACGTGGCAGGGGCGGGGGCAGGGATAAATGAGGAGTTCAGGATTAAGATGTATACACTACTGTATATAAAATACATAAGCAACAAAGACACTGTATAGCACAGGAAGTTATACTTGATATTTTGTAATAACCTATATGGAAAAAGAATCTGAACCCATATGGGGAAAAGGATTTGTATACATAGTTGACTCACTTTGCTGTAACCTGAAACTAACACAACATTGTAAATCAACTATGCTTCAATAATTTTAAAAAAGAGAGGTGACGCCTTAGGAAGAAGATGACTTGGATAAACAGAGAAGGGGAAAGAGGACATTGCAGCCTGAAGTGGCGGGAACCTAGTGAGGAAAATTAGCACTGAGTGGGGTGGGTGCTGGGAATAATGAGGAGAAATCAGCCCCTGTAACCCTTGGTGGCACACTGATCCCCACTGGCACATGAGGCATATAGTGGACACTCCATAAGCCCTAGATGATGAATGCCTTCTACACACAGCTGGCTCCCGCTTTTCCCCTTCTCTCCTCCATGCTAATGATCCACTCCTTAGAAACCCCTCTTTGCTACTGAGCCCTTTTACTGTCGCCTGGAAGGGGGTGGGGACTGGATGGTGGTGTTTTGAAATGTAAGTTTTATAATTATTCAGGCGTGAAGAGGAGGCCAACAGGTCAGGAGATGAGTGGCATTGGAAGGAATGTCTGTTACACTTCCTAAGAGGAGGGGGGGATTCCAGCCCCGGGGTTGGTTGGGAGGCGGAGAGAGCGAGGGGAAACCCCAGCAGGGGCTCTTGTTGTGGCTTCTGCCAAGAACAGCAAGGCCAGGTAAGCTTGCTATATATACTACTGTATATAAAATACAAAAACAACAAAGACCTACTGTATAACACAGGAAGCTATACTTGATATTTTGTAATAACCTATACAGACAAAAGAATCTGAACGCATATGAAATGGCTAGTTTAGATCATCTCAGCGGGCTCTGGGGGAGAGGATATGCCCCTGGGTATGTGACACTTGGCCCCAGGGTGATGAGGGCAGGGGGATAGTGGCCCCAAGTGTAGGAGCCACTGTCTGGGTTGGGGTGTGGGCTCCAGGTTGGAGAGTTTGCACACGCAAGACATGCTCAGTTACTCTAGGAATTCGCTAACCTTGGGGTGGGGTGGGGCACTCCCTCCCCAGTCAGCAAGGCTCCAGACGTCATAGCACCAGGACAGAAAATTAGAAGGGGTGATTAATAGAGCTGGGATTTTTTCCCCCCTTTTTTGGGTCATACCTGCAGCCTATGGAAGTTCCCAGGCTAGGGGTCAGATCGGAGCTGTAGCTGCCAGCCTACACCACAGCCACAGCAGTGCCTGATCTGAGCTACATCCGTGATCCACACCACAGCTCATGGAAATGCCGGATCCCTAACCCCCTGACTGAGGCCAGGGATCGAACCCATGTCCTCATGGATATTACACAGGTTCATAACCAGCTGAGCCACAATGGGAACTCCCCAGCTGGGGTGTATTTAATGGTGGGCTCCTCTCTGAAGCCCTCGCTGAAGCGTAATCCTCCTCTTTTGAATGACTGAGCTCTTTACCTGTTGGTCTGCACTCATCATCAGCTCCTTCCATCTCCTGTTTGTGCGAAGGTTCTTGGTACAGAAAAGATCTACCACAGTGAGCCTGGGACTGCTGCCTTTTGAAAAGCCTGCTTGCAAGGTTGGCCCCAGCTGGTGTCTGAGAACTTGGATTTCGGGAGGATTCCTAACACTCCCAAAATGATAAGGGTTGGTTTCTGTACTTAAGCCCTGTTCTGGTCTGTTTTGAGCCCTGATGCTCTTCTGGGAGTCTGGAATTTGGGTACCTGCCAGGCAGGGGTGTTTAGGTCCATAGCCTCCAGGAATAACCTTGAGCATCCTCTCATGTGCTTGCTGCCCAACAGACAACCTCCACCGCTGTTGTCACAAGTCACTGTGGAGGGAACTGAGCATGTCCTGTGCAGGTCCACTGGGAGAGGGTCTTGGAAGTTTGTGCCTGTTTTTTTTTTTTTTTTAATAAATTACTCAATGAATTTTATTACATTTATAGTTGTACAACAATCATCACAACCCAATTTTATAGCATTTCCATCCCAAACCCTCAGCCCATCCCCCCACCTCCTAACCTGTCCCCTTTGGAGATGGTAAGTTTTCCAAAGTCTGTAAGTCAGTATCTGTTAGGCACAGAAGTTCATTGTGTCCTTTTTTTAGACTCCACACGTAAGTGATAGCATAGGATGTTGGTGTCTCATTGTCTGACTAACTTCACTCAGCATGATAATTTCTAAGTCCATCCATGTTGCTGCAGATGCCATAGTTTCTTTCCTTTTAATGGCTGAGTAATATTCCATTGTGTATATGTACCACATCTTCTTTATCCACTCCTCTGTTGATGGACATTTAGGTTGTTTCCATGTCTTGGCTGTTGTATAGAGTGCTGCAATGAACATTGGAGTGCGTGTGTCTTTTCCAGTCCTGGTTTACTCTGGATAGATGCCCAGGAGCGGGATTGATGGATCATACGGTAATTCTATTTTTAGTTTTCTGAGAAATCTCTATACTGTTTTCCACAACAGTTACACCAATTTACATTCCAACCAACAGTGTAATAGGGTTCCGTTTTCTCTACACCCTCTCCTGCACTTATTGTTTGTAGACTTCTTGAAGATGGCCATTCTGGCCCATGTAAGGTTGTACCTCATAGTGGTTTTGATTTGCATTTCGCTAATAACGTGTAATGTTGAACATCTTTTCATGTGTTTTTGGACATCTGTATGTCTTTGGACATCTGTCTGTTTAGAACTTCTGCCCATTTTTTGATGGGGTTGTTTGTTTTTTGGTGTTGAGCTGTAGGAAGTGTTTATAAATTTTGGTGATTAATCCCTTGTCAGTCACTTCACTTGCACATATTTTCTCCCATTCTGTGGGTTTTCTTTTCGTTTTGCTGTGCATAAACTTTTAAGTTTAATTAAGTCCCATTTATTTATTTTTGTTCTTATTGTCATTGCTCTAGGAGGTGGATCTAAGAAGATATTGCTGTGCTTTACGTTGGACAGTGTTTGGCCTGTGTTTTCCTCTGAGTTTTACAGCGTCCGGTCTTACATTTAGGTCTTTAAGCCATTTTGAGTTTATTTTTGTGTATGGTGTTAGGAAGTGTTCTAATTTCATTCTTTTACATGTGGCTGTCCGGTTTCGTGCCTGGTTTCTCCCACCCTTCACCCCATGCACTTTTCCCTTTGCTGATTTGGCTTTGTAGTCTTTTGCTGTAATAGCCACAAGTATGACTATATCCTGAGTCCTGTGAGTTCTTCCAGCCTCACCATTGAAACTGATGGTGGTCTTAGCGGCCCCTGGCCCATTGCTAGGCTAGTCTTGCTTATCTCAATTGGTTGTCGAGCTCCTAGGCTGCAGGCATCAGGCCTCGCAGCATCTTGGCAAGAACATCAGATTAAGAACCAGGACATCTGCTTGCAAAGCTTTGCTTCTCTCCTCCTAGCTGTATGGCTTTGGGGAAACCAGCTGCCTCTTCAGAGCCTCGGTTTTCTCATTAGAAATACAGATAGCAACCCCCTCTGCTTTGCAACAAGGTCCAAATAAAATATCAGGTGTGAATATGTTCCCAACTCTTCAGACATGATATCAATGGAAGATTATTATAAATCTATGCACGCCCACCATATTTTGGATAAGGCACACATTCGATTAGTTTCTGCTGAAGAGTTGAATCAATATACATTCTTTCCTCTCCAAGAGTCCTTGGTCTAATTTTGGACATTGGAGGAACAAAAGAATTTTCAATCTTTGGGATGGAAGACTGAAGAAACAAAAACCAAACCTAGACAAGAAACCAACCCAGCCAACACCTGGGTGCAGGGTTCTTAAATGGTTCCCACCTGATGCCCCTCCCCCAAAACTCCAGTCGCCTCTCCCCCAGTTACCAATCCTGAGCCATGGGGTGGTACTTTCAGAGCCTCCCACATTCCCTTAGACCATCTGCTTCTGAACCTCTCACTCCTCAGCCCCGCTGTCAGCCGCCACCAGGAGGAACACGAGGCCTTAATTGATCAGCAGGGCAGTAGCCTTGAGAACTTGATTCAGGTATTGACTTTTGAGGAGCCAGTTTCACTCCGGCCTCCACAGCCAGGAGCGGCTGAACATCACAACTATTAACCTCTGGCCCGAGCAGTTGGCGAGGCAGCCCAGCAGCAGTAATTAGGAAGTCAATCGGAATTGCCTGTCTCACTTACACTGCCGTGTCAATCAATAGAGCGGTGACAGGTTCATTAGGCCCAGGCCATGCAAGCCCAGCCTGTAACAACCTCATAAAATACACCAATGACTCAGGGCAGAGAGAAATCTGCCCGAAGGACTGGAGTGGATGACAATATGTATTGATTAGGGCTCCAGCAATTTATGAAGTGCTACTTGTTGGCCAACCTCTCTGACTCAGTGCTAAATTTTCCCAAGGAGTTGCAAGATGAAACCAAATATTACCCTTTTAAAAAATGCGAAAGCCAAGCTATTGTCTGACAGGGCCATTTTGACATTACTTACTTTAGCAAATAATGTATCAGGGTAAAACTTCAATAGTTACTTAAGGCTGAAGCGTTACCTTGGTCTCTGTGACCAGCAGACTTTGAAAGAAGACATCCGTCTGGGGCAGAAAAAATATGATTTGACGTGTGATTAGGTGAGACTCTACCTTCGGAGAGTCAGGGTGATTTAGGCATTCGTTTCTTCTCAGCGTTTTTAATGGCTCGTCTGGGTTGTTCCAGCTGGATGGCTGACACTTGGGTTGGCAGAGCTTAAATTAGAGCTGGAGAGAAGGAGGGAGGCGTGTGTACAAGGGTGCCTTCTGGCTCCTTTGCCGTCATCACAGGTGACACTGCTTGACTGCATTGCCGGAGACCTTGCGTGGCTCCAAGCCCGCTGAATAACAGGGCAGTTATTCTAAGGGTTGTGGCCTTGGAAAGAGCACAAGGCTGGGTGTTGCTTGCTGCATCACCAGACTTACAAGTGGCCTCACAGTTAGCCCTGGGAATAGCCAGAGGCACGTGGGATGTCAAGTGTCTACTATGTCCCCTGGTCTTCAGTGAGCAACACACATCACCCAGATCTACGAATTCGTGACCAATGGCAGCTTGAGACTTCTTCATATGTGATAAGACTCTAAGAATTCATGACGTGCCCCAGAGTTGTCCCCATCTGGAATGTCACCCCCCAGGCTTAGTCCTGCCACAGGAGTGTATAAAAACAGAGACACCGTGGTCTGAGGCAAGTCGCTATTTTGTCACAAATTAGACCCCTACCCCACCGAGTGTAACGTCTTCATCTATAAAATGGGATTAAAAAAAATGCCACTGCTTCGACTCGACATGGTAGAAGATGTGAATTTCAGATGCACTGAAGGAAGACAGACTTTCTTTGGGCAAATACTGCAAAAGTGATTTTTCAGAAACGACACCATGTTCGTCTGGTCTCCGAAGCAGACGAAGAAGTTGAGATTTTTCTTTTTTTCCCTTAACATCTCACTGGCCTGCCCTGATCAATCAGCCCACAAGTGTTTATCGAGCTTTGGAAGATTCTATGGTTGATCTTTATCTCCCCACCCCTTTCCCCTTGGTCTCAGTTACAGGAACTCAGTAACGAATGCGAAAGGGAAAAACACTGTTTTTTTTTTTCCCCAGCTGAGTTCCAAGGCACCTCCCTGGAAAACCAGTTCCTTAAGCAGGAATTTCTTTGGTCTCGTAGGTTCCAGGAATCTGACTTATTGGTCCTCAAACCCTAGCACCATGGACTTCACCTCATTTTCCCTCTGGGGTTCCTTTTCTTTCCAGAACTGGTTGTGGTTCCCCAGTTGCTCTACTTGTATTCTCCTTAACAAGCACAGACATAGGAATGTAATTGCTAGACCTTGTGAAGATAAAACAAACACAAATTTTAAAAAATAAAACCAGGACTTCCCGTCGTGGCTCAGTGGTTAATGAATCTAAGAACCATGAGGTTGCGGGTTCGATCCCTGGCCTTGCTCAGTGGGTTAAGGATCCCGCGTTGCCGTGAGCTGTGGTGTAGGTCGCAGACGCGGCTCGGATCCCGCGTGGCTGTGGCTGTGGCGAAGGCCGGCGGCTACAGTTCCTATTAGACCCCTAGCCTGGGAACCTACACATGCCACAGGTGTGGCCCTAGATAAGGCAAAAAAAAAAGAAAAAGACAAAAAAAAACCCCAAAATAAACAGAAAGCAGCAAAATTCAGACAATATGTCCTAGCCAAAGGGGACACCTTATCTGTTCTGAGTTGTTCAGTGGGACCAGACCAGACTTTTTCTTATTTTTTTGTGTGTGGGGAGTGCTGCACCTGCGGCATGTGGAGGTTCCCAGGCTAGGGGTCGAATCAGAGCTATAACCGCTGGTCTACACCGCAGCCACAGCAATGCCAGATCCAAGCCGTGTTTGCGACCTACACCACAGCTCATGGCAATGCCGGATCCTTAACCCACCGATCGAGGCCAGGGATCGAACCTGCGTCCTCATGGACTGGTTAGCGCTGAGCCACAGTAGGATCTCCTGACCAGCCATTTTCATGGCCTCCTGCTTTGTTCTTTCCCTGGGCTGGTGAAGTCTCTAGTTCTTGCTTTACAGATCAGCTCTCCCAGTTCCGAGTGGATGCTCAGGCTGAGGTTAGTGCTAGAATTGGACTGGGTGGTTGCTGGGGATGTGAGGTTCTCAACGCCTTCTGGACCTTGCTGTCTAGTATTCGAGTTCCCAGGCCTGTCCCTTGACAAGGAAGGATATCTAGTCCCCCAAGACTCTTCCCCCGGACCCCGAAAAAGACAGCCCCCACCTTCAACTTTACACCAGTTGTGTGTGTAGGTTTAATTGGATTGGTTTTTAAAGTAGGCTACCAAGCTTGCTGTCAGAATTGATTCTACCTGTAGGTGAAGCGTGGCTTCTTGGACTTGTGGTCCTAAGTTGCTCCCTGATCTCACTGGGGACCGTGTTGACCTTAACAGAGGCGCCGTCTTCCCCAGGTCTGTCTACACGATGGTAGACCCTGTCTACCAGATGGCCGTTTCTACCTGTTTCAAAATCTCTGCCGAGTTCTTGTTTCTGGCCTGAGAGCCCTCTTGTTTATTGGCCAAGCAGATACTTGACAGATGTGAGACTCAACACTTTCTGTACAGGGTACGCCAGCCAGTCATCTCCTGAGGTTCACCCCTCTGCTCCCATCACTTAGGACTGTGCCCTTCCAACCCCTCCCTCAATGAGAACAAGACTTTACAACCTGAAAACACATCGACAACCGGGAGAAAGCAGCCCCAACTGTGCTCTCTAAACTCACTTTTAGAAGACTTTTTTGCCCTTTTTTTGCTTTTTTAGGGCTTCGCCCATGGCATATGGAAGTTTCCAGGCTAGGGGTCGAATCAGAGCTGCAGCTGCTGGTCTACGCCACAGCCACAGTAATGCGGGATCTGAGCTGCATCTATGAGCTACACCACAGCTCAAGGCAACGCCGGATCCTTAACCCACTGAGTGAGGCCAGGGATCGAACCTGCAACCTCATGGTTACTAGTCGGGTTCATTATCGCTGAGTCACAATGGGAACTCCTAGAAGATTTCCATACGCTTGTCCTCATTCCTTCCTTACAGTGGCCCTATGAGGCATGTCCGTACACAGTGTTAGCCCAGGGAAAGAGGGTAATGGGACCTGGTGGACCCCCGCCCTCCCCCTCTGGTAAGGCCACCGTGAGAGTCACAGAGGAGCCCATCTGGACACTCAGATCTCTGCTCTGCTCTCCACCTCCCAACCCCTTTGTCATCTCCAGCGTGCCTCAGTTTTGACATCTGTTGAAATGTTATCCCCCCATTTAAAAAAAAAAATCACAAAACCTCCCAAAAATGGAAAATATGGAAAAAGTTAGACTGGGCTTTACCATTTAAATTACAACCATCCCTCAGTATCCATGGGGGATTGATCGGTTCTAGGTCCCATCACTGATATCAAAATCCAAGGATGCTCAAGTCCCGAAGTCACCCCTCCACATCTGTGCATCCACGTCCTCCGATTCAACCCGCCACAGATGGTGTTGCACTGTTTGTGTTTGTTGAAAAAAGTCCACGTACAAGCAGCCACGGTCATTTTAAAGCCTTGTTATTCAAGGGTCAACTGTACTCTACTGTTTGTATTTGCATGTCATAATAGCAATATCTTAAGCAGAAAATCACGCTGTCTTATTCATCACGGTATCCCAGTGCCCAGCATAAAGCTGGACACAAATGCAAACCCATTATTATGACTAGATCTTCATTTACATGGAAGGATGGAAAAAGTGGATGGGAAATTATGATTTTTTTGAAGTTCATACTATATAGAACGTCTCAGTCATCCTGTCTGTTTACAGTGGCATTGTTTGTCCCATGGCTCAGGCTTTTGTTTTTTTCTTTTTCCCTTTACAGCCACACTCATGGCATATGGAAGTTCCCAGGCAAGGGGTCGAACTGGAGTTGCAGCTGCCAGCCTACACCACAGCCAAGGCAATGCCAGATCCGAGCCACATCTGTAAGCTACCCTGCAGCTTGCAGACAAGGCTGGATGCTTAATCCACTGAGCAGGGCTCCAGGTGTCAAACCCACATCCTCACAGACACTGTTGGGTTCTTAACCCCCTGAGCCATAGCAGGAGCTCCCCATGGCTCAGGTTTAATCTGGAAGCTGGGGTGGGCCATGCCTTAGGCCATGCCTTCACAGCTGGAGCCACGGCCCTCAGCCCTCTAAGCCATGTGTTACTGCCAGCCCATCATACTGTAGAGATGGGCATTGCTATGGTGCCAGAAGCTGTGTGTGTGTGTGTGTGTGTGTGTGTGTGTGTGTGTGTTGGGAAGGGGAGAGAGCCAGGAGTGACCCTGGAAGCCTGGTATTCTGTCTCAGGAAACCAGTGCCCCCCCCCCAGACAACTGACTGCACTGCGAGTGTCCCCATCCCACAAGGAGCCCTGTGTACCAGCTCCAGCAGTGGCAATGGGAGCGCCTACAGGATGCTGCCTTTTTCTTCTCTTGGGCACAAACAAGACGGCCAAGACTTCCGAGGACGCTGGTTTGCAACGAGGCCTGCAGGAGAAATCCTAAGCTCCAAGACAGAGCAGCTAGCCAACAACGACTTTGCTTGCACCTGTGCCTGTTGCAACCATTTTTATCATTTTGCCACGCTTCATTGACCGATGGATTTTTTTTTCCCCAGCTTTGCACCTTTTTTTTATTACTATTATTTTTATCTTCATCATTACCTCTGCGCCTCTGATGGCATTTAGATATGAACCGCCCATGAACCTTGGAGCCCGATTGTGCCACGACAAAAATATTGTCGTTTACATTCTGTGCCAAAGTATTATATAAAAACACATCAACGAAAAGAAATTCAGGATGCTGGGAGTAAAGATATATAGTCAGCAAAGTATATAACTTCTGGCATATTACTGCTTAATCCTAACATAATTATTCTCATCCTTTTATTTGATTAACTTCTAATGGTTCCTCTTGGTGTTAAAGGTCCCACTCTGATCATTTGATTTTAGTGTCTGCTATAATTACCGATAATGTTCTTTGCAAGACAATTTAATGATAACCGCATAATGGCCTGTATGAAGAAAGCTGCAGGGTTTCAAAGCTTTTGAGTAATATAAAATACATTAGACTAACACAAGCTATCAACATGACAGGGAATGTTTGATTTACACTCAGGACTAGGTTATAGCGTGGTGGAATTTTTTTCTTTTCCTTTTCTTTTTTCTTTTCCTTTCCACACCCCCCCCCTCGCCTTGGCAGCCGTCGACAATAAATGACAGCACAGTTGGACAATCTGCAACTTGCTGATTGCAAGAAAAAAAAAATTGTATCACAAAGTTTGGAGCAGTGCAGAGGCAGTTAGGGGAGCGCAGGGGTAGCTGGGCGCCTGCAGCACAGTTGGGCAAGAGCCGGGAACCTGACTCTCTGGGGACAGGACCGAATTCGGCTTCTGCTGGGAAGGTCAGCTGAAAGCGAATCTCTGTGACCTTCTCCTGCTGTATCAGGTCTCAACCGTGGACGCTCTGTCTGCTGATCACATTCACCAGGTATTTGTTAACTGCCAGCTCGTCCTGGGTAGCCCAAGTCTCAATTATTTTTTTGGATCAATATGGTAATAATCCTATTTTCCATTGCTTAGGCTCGCCTTTCCCCAAAACAAGCAAATGGAAAAGCCTGCCTAAAACAAAAGAACCGTTTTGTCCGAACCCTGATGGCTGTCTTCCTTCCAGCCCGCCCCCTCTGCAGTGTTTGGGAATTTGGAGCCCGGCACCTGTGCCTCTTTCACTTGAGATCACCGAGCGCCCTGGCCAAATGCAGCATAATGGATGGTGTGAGTGGATGAAGAAAATTTCCTGTCAGAAAAAAAAAGAGGTTAACCGTGGACATATTACGCCAGGGTCTCTGATTCCAGGATAATGGCATTTGGACAAAAGTAGAGCCCCCCCTATCCTTTTTATAGCACTTTCTGCCCCATTAGTATTACTGCAAGTCCCAAGACCTGTCTGTTCGGGCACTTAATCAAAAGCAATGGGTTGAAAATCATGTTCCAGCTCTCCTCATATTTGATTCATTCCTTCTAGATAGGAAGAAGTAAAAAACACATTACTAGCATCAAAACAGCACATGCATTATGTGCTAAGCAGTTGAGAAGGCTATCATTGGGTTTTATCCCTTTGGGTACTTCGATGGACAAGTACTTTCTTATTCATCCATTCAGTGGACTGAAGCAGCCATATTTCATTTTTTTTTTCTCCTTCCCCTGACAGACAATCCGTTAGTTTTCCACAGATCTCTCTTTTAAAGACACATTCATGTCACTTATTTTCATTGCAGGCTTCAGGCAGCAAAGCCCAGAATGTGCATTGGCACGCACACACACACATACACGTGCACACACGCACACATACAACTCGAAACCCACTACGTTCGATGTAGCTCCTCTGAGAACCAAATCTAATAATAGGAGAGGAACATTTCTTAGGGGAAGAATTAATTTATACACTTAATTACTCGGGATCCACTTCAAGCTCTCCGCCTTAATGCTCTTTCTTTTGGAGAGAGTTTTTAACTAAACGCCCAGCGTTCCGGCAGACCCTGAGGAGAGCCCGCCTCATTTAAACGGGGTGGGGGGTGAACCTGGACCCCTCCCACCCCCTCGTCCCCGCGGCCCACTCCCCACCCCCCCTTCCCAGAGGAGTGTGGGCATCAGCCAGTGGATCTGAGGCCCCGCTCCTGGTGATGATGATGGGGGTCTGAGTGAGGGGGGCTTGGGCTCAGTGAACTGCCTTCTCCCAGCTCTCCCCGCTCTCTGGGGCTTCCGAGTGGATTTTCTGCTGAATGGCTCGGCTCCGGCATAACGCTGAAAAATAAAACGATTTCCTCTCTCTGTTCCAAAAAAAAAAAATGGGGCAACAGCCAGGCCCCTCCTCATTCAGGAGCCCTCTCTCTGAGGAATGGGCTTTTCCCGTTTCAGGGAATTTATTGCTTTTACGGATGTCTTGACAGAGAGCAGAGGAAAGACCCGTGGATGATGAAATCGCGCCGTGTTAGGAGAGGGTTGCGGCTGCTGGATTGGGACGGGGGGTCGTATTATGATCTGCTCTTGATCACCAGCAAAAAGGACTGGGCCCAAGGCCCCGTGGAGTCCAACAGGTCGGGGAGGCTGCCCCTGCCGGCTCTGTGGGTCGCCCTAAAAGACCGGGAATCCTGGACACCACGGTTCCCAAAGTGAGTTCCAGCCCGGTGCGGAGTGGGCGACTCCCTGCTCCCTGAGAAGCAGTTGATGCAGGCCTGAAATTGGCCTAATTTGGAGGAGGGTAGGATGGGGTGGTGGTGATATGGGCAGATGGAGCAGAAACTCGGGGCAGGGGGCGGGGGGAGGCCGGAGAGGAGGGGAAGCTGCAGGTGACCCGTCGCTGATTCTGAATGGGGACTTGTTTAGCCTCCGGGTGTGTCACCCCCCAATCAGCCTGCCAAGGGGCCTGCATGCACAGCCCTCCTTTTGTGCCTGCATTCGGGGTTCAGCCATTGTTTGCTGACGAGCCCTGCTGGGGAGCATGCACCTGATACGTGGAATGGGGAGAATAGAGCACAAAAGGAACATGTCAGGATGTGAAGATACCTTGAGGTTCAACCCTTTAGTGATATCGCAGAACATTTTGCTTAAATTAAGATATCAC
>PVHT020000284.1:2205945-2263870 GCA_004024745.2 Catagonus wagneri | reverse complement strand
TTAACGATCCGGCGTTGCCGTGAGCTGTGGTGTAGGTTGCAGACGCGGCTCGGATCCTGCGTTGCTGTGGCTGCGGCGCAGGCCAGTGGCCACAGCTCCGATTAGACCCCTAGCCTGGGAACCTCCACATGCCGTGGGTGCGGCCATAAACCCGCGGCCATAAAATGACAAAAGGCAAAAAAAAAAAAAAAAAAAAAGATATCACGTTGAAGAAAATATCTTGTTTAGGGTTTGATATCCTATTATATGTCAATAAATATTCTGTATGCTACAGAGATGATTATTTTTAAACCTCGAGAAAATCTAGAAGAAAATTAAATTGACCATTTATCAAGCCTCAGGAGAAAGCGATGAAAATGGTTTTTCTAAGCTGAGGAGCAATAGAGAAACCCTCAGAGGAAAAGAGTGACAGATTTGACTACACAGAGGAACAGAACATTTCTGTATGTGAAAAAAAAAAATAGAGGCAAAGAAGAGATTGGAAGTATTTACACACATGATGACAAAGGGTTAATGTCTTTACTATTTAAAATAATCATATTAATTGATAAGAAACATCAATTCCCAAGAATAAGCTATGAACAGAAGCGTAATTCATCGAATAGAAAATGTAACTGGTAAACAAGAATATAGAAAAATGTTCAGCTTTACTAGCGGCCAAATAAATGTAAATTTAAAAAGAACCATTTTTGTGTGCTAATGAATTTTTTTTTAAATGAAAATACCTAATATTGACAGCAGCATTTCTCTTCTACCGGGATTCTAATATGAAGGTCTAATCCAAAACACACAAAAAAGCTGATGTGTAAAGGCGTTGCAGTGTGGTTTATAACTGACTTATAACCATGCAAAATTCAAAACAACCCAATACCAACAAGAAGTTCTTGTGTCATATCCATTCAACAAAATATTCCTCAGTCTTAGAATGATGGCCATGTGGACCAGGACTCTCTTTACTACTAGATGAAAAAGTAGTATACAAAATTGAATATAAATGAATGAGTTTCAGTATGTGGAAAACATGTATACAGAAAAAAGGACAAAAGCATATTAAAAAATCACTATACTTTCTAGACTAAAAAGATTAAACAAAACAAAAAAAAATAAACAAACAAAACAACTGATAATGCCAAGTAATAGCAAGTCTGTGAAGAAACTAGAATCTATATGTTACTGATAAGAGGGTAGGACCAATGGTACAGCCTCTTTAGGAAATGGCTGGGCAACTTTTTATCAAGTTAAACATGTACTTGCCATAGGACCTAGAAATTCCACTCCTTAGTATTTACCCAAGAGAAATGAAAACATACACCTACCAAAAGCCTCTGTGTGAATGAATATAGCAGCTGTATTCATCATTGCCAAAAATGGAAACAAATCAGATGTTAATCAGTTGGCATGCAGATAAACACACAGTGGTACATTCATACCATGGAATACTACTCAGCAATAAAAAGGAACAAACTACTGATATTCTCAATATAGACTAATCCCCAAAGCATTGTGCTAAGTGGAAAAAACAACAACAACAAGGTATTACTGTATATCATGTGATTTCATACGATATTCTGAAAAAATGCAAAATTATAGGGACAGAAAACAGCTCAGTGGTTACCAGAGTCTTCATGTAGAGGAAGGGAATTGATTACAAAAGGCTACAGGGGAGCTTTTTTTGATACAAGTATTGTGCATCTTGATTGTAGTGTTAGTTACACAACTGTATGCGTTTGTCAAAATTCATGGAACTGAGTCCTCAAAGGTTATTTTTTTTCTGTTATTTTACCTCTGCTAACCTGGCCTCCACCTCCAAAAAATCTACCTGTAGTTCTGGTAAAATGATAAGGTTATGGATGTTTCTTCTCTTTTCTCCATCTCCCAAAATCTTTGAGATAACTTTGAAAAAGAAAATATGCCTATATTTGTTACTGTCACTTGGGAGGGAATAATCCATGAGCAAGAGTGCTTTGGCTAAATAAGTATAATACATCTATTCTAACTAGCCAGTACAAGGAGCAAACAATGTGAAAATTCTTTGCAAATTCTGAAATTCCCCACCCTAGGAGGCTGCTGTCCCACTGAATTTACCTCTTTGGATTTTCAACAGAGCTCTGTTTTTCACCATGCTTGACTCCAATAATCAAATCAGCTGACAAATTGTAAAGGAACTATATGTGTTTAACTTATAAAATAAAATACTTAGAAGTATAATTTACCTCAGGAATGCAAGGTTGGTTCAACATGTGGAACTCTATCAGTGTACAACCATATTGATCGAATAAAGGACAAAAAAAAATCCATGATTATCTCTATAGACATATAGAAGACACATTTGACAAAATCCAGTACCCTTTCATAATTAGAAAAGGTAAAGACACTCAGCAAACTAGGACTAGAAGGAGCAATCTGATGAAAGTCATCTCTACAAAAAGCCCACAGCTAACATCATACTTAGTGGTGAAAGACTGAAAGTTTTCCCTCTGAGATAAGAAAGATGAAAATGTCTGCTCTGGCCATCTCTATTCACCATTGTACTAGAGGTTCCAGCTAGCTCAACTTGGAAAGAAAATGTAATGCAAGTCATCGGCTTGGAAAGGAAGAATGAAAACTATTTGCAGATGACATGCTCTTGTACCTAGACTGTCCTGAAGAATCTACCCCCCAATTATGAGAACGATAAATAAGTGATAAAACTGTTCTGGAATGATGATGTAAACTATGGATGTTGGGTGATAATAATTTATCAATGTAGGTTTATTGGTTGTAACAACCATACCACTCACTCTGCTGTGATGTTTTAATGGTGGGGGAGTCTGTGTACAGTTTGGAACAGGGTGCATATTGGAAATCTCTGTATTTCCCACTCAATTTGACCATGAAGAATTGGTCTAAAAATACTGTTGAAAAAAATTTTTTTAAAAGAGGAAAAGAAAAAGAAAATACAAAAAGAAATGTTCTGGAGCGAGACAGCTTGACAATTGCAAAACTTTGTGAATAGGCTCCAATGAATTTTACACTTTAAAAGAGTGAATTTTGTGATGTTGTTTATTATTTCAATAAGAACAAAAAGAAAAAAAAAATACTTGGGAAAAAAACTGGAGGAGATCACAGTGCAAATCGTATGTAAACTGGAGGAGATCAAAGAGCCCACGGTCCTAAAGAACCAAAGAGCTGGCATCAGCGCCAGAGTTTCCCAGCCATGGGAGATCCTGGGAATAGCAGGGAGGTCACGGGGTGGGTGTCATCCAGAATGTCACTGGTCTCCTGTCTTAGGTCTGGGGGTCTAGACTAGCTTTGGCTCACCCCCTAATATCCAGCCTCAGGCAAACTGCCCCTCTGTATTTGTGCCCCTCATGGACACACATCACTGGCTGTGTCCATATTACAAATATTTCAATATACCTTTTTCTTTTCTTGATTACGGATTTTTTTTTTTTTTTAAGTGAAAAGGCTATTACCCAAAGTGTCAAAACACAGGGACACAGACTGGGTGAATGTGTCTGTTAAATGATGACAATCATAAAGTGGGTCAGTTTATCTCTGGTGCATCCTTCTTCCCTAGCCAGTCCTCAGAGGCCGTGTGACATTCCTTGATCTGCCTCTTGGCACGTCTCCAGTGATGCAACGTTTAGGATGGGAGGTGACATTGCTGCGGGAGCTGAGCTGAAGCCACTGTGCTCTCCTCCATGGCACAGGGCCATGCTCAGTGCCTTCTTCCTTGACATGACTCTGTCTCACATCCTGGTGAACGTAACAGATGCACTCATTTATACATGAATACAAGAAATCTCATTCATTTTTAACTATCTGAGTTGAGTTGTGGTTGCCTGGTTGACAAAATGATACACTTTGCAAACATTTGATTAAAGTTTAATTAATTTTGATTTTGTAGGGTTTTTTTTAAATTTTAGAGCAATTTTTTTTTCCAGGCTGCACAGACAATTTTACAGACTCTTGCAAAGCACTCAGGTCCAAAGACAGAGTGTCGCCCAAAGCGGCACGTTGAATGAGAGGCCCTGTTTTGTAGACTTTATCAGGAAACGGATGAGGCATTTTCGAGGAGCAAGGAGTCCCCTCCCAAAATCTCTCCTCGAAGGTGGATTGCTTACTGCAAGCACGGTTTGACTGGGTCTCTCTCTTTAAATGGGAAGCAGCTCCCTGGCCAGACACCACGGAGACCTCAAGTGCCCACTCGCTGCCATTCCCAGGTCCCCATGCTGCCCAGCAGGGGCCCAGGAGTTTTGCCTAAAGACGTTTACAAAGATTAGGAGAGATCGATGAACACAGACGCAGATTCATTCTCGACCACAGGGCTAATCAGTTGGTTTTCACAAGCACTTTATTCTCCCGTCATATCAGCCACAAATACCTGCTCTAGCGCTCTGCATCAGCCCTGCACCGGCCAAATTGATTATACTATTTAGTTTGCTTTAGGAGGAGAAATGGAAAAGACCTTTGCCCGCCGCTCAAAAGGAAGCTGAAGAAGAAACAAGTAAAAGGACAACCACTGCAGGTTCTGTCAGAGGAGAAGAGCCTGCTGGCTGGGCTCCTGTAATCTAAGAAATTAAACGACTGTGCCAACCTGAGTCTCAGGCCCCAGACCACTGGCCCATGATGTCAAGAGGCCTGGAAAGAAGGCGAGGGTCTTGCTGATACACTGGGAACACGCCATAGGAGCCGAATCCCTGGGCAAGGTAGTGACTGTGGTTAGAAAGAGAGGGAAGCCTTGCAGTTCCCGTCGTGGCTCAGTGGTTAACGAATCCGACTAGGAACCATGAGGTTGCGGGTTCGACCCCTGGCCTCGCTCAGTGGGTTAAGGATCCGGCGTTGCCGTGAGCTGTGGTGTAGCTCGCAGACGCGGCTCGGATCCCGCGTTGCTGTGGCTGTGGCTAAGGTCGACGGCTACAGCTCCTGTTAGACCCCTAGCCTGGGAACCTCCATATGCCGCGGGTGTGGCCCTAGAAAAGGCAAAAAGACAAAGAAAAAAAAAAAGGGAAGAGAGGGAAGCCTGGAAAGGATAACGGGCTTCCAGGAATAAGATTAGAACATAAATATTTGCGGGAGAAACACCCAGGACAGCAGTGGGAGGACTGTCAGGTGGCACCAAGGAGGAGCTGGTCTGTTTAGCGACACAGACACATGTCAGCTGTGTTCGGCAGCTGTGATGGGGCATTCCTTCCTTAGGAATTTGCTAGAGGAGGCCCACCCATTCTTGTGTGTGTGTGTGTGTGTGTGTGTGCGCGTGCTGCTTTTTTTTTTTCTTTTAAGGGCCAAACCTGTGGCATACAGAAGTTCCCAGGAAGTTCCCAGGCTAGGGGTCGAATCAGAGCTGCAGCTGCTGGTCTACACCACAGCCACGGCAATGCAGGATCCAAGCCATGTCTGCAACTTACACCACAGCTCATGGTAACACCAAATCCTTAACTCACTGAGCGAGGCCAGGGGTCGAACCCACATCGTCATAGGTGTTAGTCGGGTTTATTACTACTGAGCCACAACAGGAATTCCTGCCCATCTGTCCTAAAACCATTCACATAGAAGGGACAACGGAAAGCAACTGGTCTTGAAGTAAGGGACCCCAAATTCTCTATGACCCTATTTTTTTTATAGCTACTGCCCTGCCTTCCACTCCTTTACTGGAAAATTCTGTCTCCCCACCACACCACTAAGCCAGTTCTTGCCAGAGACGCCAATTACCTTCCTGTTGCCAAACTCCAAAATCATTTCTTTCTTTCCCGTTTTTTTTTTTTTTTAATTTTGTTTAGGGCTGTACCTGCAGCACATGGAGGTTCCCAGGCTAGGGGTCCAGTTGGAGCTACAGCTGGCAGCCTACACCACAGCCACAGCAACGCGGGATCCGAGCCGCGTCTGCGGCCTACACCACAGCTCACAGCAACACCGGATCCTTAACCCATTGAGCAAGGCCAGGGATCGAACCCGCAACCTCCTGGTTCCTAGTTGGATTCGCTTCCACTGCGCCACGACGGGAACTCCTCCAAAGTCATTTCTCTGTTACTTCACGGTGGCATATGATCAAGCTGATTCCCTTCTTCCTTGGCTTCTCAAATAGCACACTCTCCAGGTTTCCTGCTGCCTCGCTGCACTGTCTGTTTATACGGATTCCTCCTCCTCATTTGCAGTTACTCTAAAGGTAAGGCTGCTTCAGAACCCAGCCCCTGGCCCTCATCTGCATCTCCAGCTTCTAAGGATCTCATCCAGTCCCATGGTTTTCAACAGCTACTCCACGTCACTGGCTACCCGAAGCCATATCTCCAGCTAAAGAAATCACTCTGGATTCTTTTTTTAATTATTTTTATTTTTATTGTTTGCTTTTTAGGGCCACACCCACAGCATATGGAGATTCCCAAGCTGAGGGTTGCATCAGAACTGCAGCTGCCGGTCTACACCACAGCCACAGCGACGCCAGATCCGAGCCATGTCTGCCATCTACACCACAGCTTAGAGCAATGCCAGATCCTTAATCCACTGAGCCAGGCCAGGGATCGAACCCGCATCCTCATGGATGCTAGGCAGGTTCATTACCGCTGAGCCACAATGGGAACTCCCTCACTCTGGATTCTTGAATCCAGATGTTCCCTCCTTCCCTCCAGATGAATACCTAGTAGTTATCATAAACTTGACCCTGGGGCCAAAGGAAAGTGCTTTATCTGCTTTGTTGCTTCTCTTCATTTCAATAGGCAACATTACCATTAGCAAGGCCTCTTGGCTTTTTTTTGTTGTTGTTGTCTTTTTGCCTTATCTAGGGCTGCACCCGCGGCATATGGAGGTTCCCAGGCTAGGGGTCTAACAGGAGCTGTAGCCGCCAGCCTTCGCCACAGCCACAGCAACGCGGGATCCGAGCCGCGTCTGCAACCTACACCACAGCTCACGGCAACGCCGGATCCTTAACGCACTGAGCAAGGCCAGGGATCGAACGCCAACCTCATGGTTCTTGGTCGGATTCATTAACCACTGAGCCACAACGGGAACTCCACGCCTCTTGGCTTTGAGATGATGCAGAGCTCACCTGGTTCCGTCTGCTTCTCTTAGCCTCTGCTCTGCCACTGTGGTCCACTCCTCTATTACCTCTACGCTGGCCCTTCTGGCACCCTTCTGCCTAGGCTTCCTGCTTCCTCTTACGCTCCCCTTAATCCACTCTCCCAGAGCTACAAATCAGATCGGGTCACTTCTCCGCTAAACCACATCCAAACGTGGTATCCCTCAGCTCTTAGGATAAAAACCTGCACTCCTTAGCCTGGGTTTCGGTGAACCATCTGATCTGGCCCCTGTCTCCGCGCTGACCTTGCCTTTCACTCAGGCTGCGCCATTTCCAGCCCTGGGCCTGCACACTGGCGGTTTCCCTGCTTGTAAGATTCTTCCCCTAGACGTTTGTGCGGCGGGCTTTTACTTCATGTTGCATTCTCTGAGATGTCTTCCCCGACCTCTCAAAGTGAAACGACCTTTGGCATCACCCTAAGTTTCTGCATGTTACTATTATTTGATATTTGTGTGCTTGTTTATCTGTTCGCTTATTGTCTGTATCCCCAGCACTAGACTATAAACTCCCAGGAGGCAGGGATCTTGTTTATTTAACGGCTCGCTCTATCTCTAGTGCCTAGATTAGTGCCTGACACGTGGAAAGTGGGTGCCTACTGACTAAAGGATGACATCTGGGAGTACAGTTTGGAAATGTCTACTTAGAACGCATTCAGCAACTGGGGTTGAGAGATAGCATATAAGAGACCTAATGTATTTCCTGGGTAGACTGAAACAAGAGTTTTCATGGCTGAAGAGGGCTTGCCCGCTAATAAATCTCCAAGGGTGGAATTGCAAGGCCTGTGACAAATATTTGAAAGACAGAGGTCAGTAGGGCCCTCTGTGTGCGTATTCCAGTGTCATGGAAGATTGTTGTCTTTGCCTCTGCACGGTGCCGGCCCGGCCCTTAGCTCAACAGCTAGGAGATAAAGTGCCTTCTGTCTTCCTTGAAAGGAATCAATAGTAAGAATGAGTGCTTGGCTGTCTCCAAAAGGTCAGCGTGACACCTGATTTCTCAGGCTGCTCTCTTGATCCCTCCTCCCGGCTAATGGAGTAGCCTCCTCCCGCCCGGCAGACAACTTCCAAAGAACAAATTTGTAATCTGATTTGGAGAAATATCGTGGGGATTAAGAGGCTATCCCCGGGTTTGTTGGCTTTGGCCCCCTTGAAGGATGGAACACGGGTCCAACACAAAGGTCAAGGCCTGCCCCGGGGAAGGGCATCTGCGCGTGTGCACACGTGAGTGTGGGTACCAGAAGAGGGACGGAGGCAGAGGTGTGTGTGTGCAGCAGAGATGTTCAGAGACAGGAAGCATTCTCTCTGCCTGCTCACGCACGGCTGCATATTGAGCCCGGTGCCTAGAGGCGGGCATGCAGAGGCGTGAGTAAAGGTTGGCACACGTGAGTAAAGGTTGACACACGCAAGTGCCTTTTCCCGTGTGCTAGACATGGCTTCGCCAGGAGTCCGTAATCTAGTAACCGAGTGACCCTAAGAAGCCACTTAAACGTCATCTGTAAACTGGGGCTGCCAACCAGGCCCTATGGCACCTTTCGGGTTGGCTGCTGGGATTAAATGAGGGCATGGAGGAAATATTGTCTGTAACTGGAAAGTTCTCAACATCTTACCTTGCAGGTAAGCATGGCCCACACGTGCCCAGAGCCGGTGAGCTCTCGTACCTGGTCAAAGCCAGGGAGGAGGATACAGCGGAATTCTTATCAGGCCTCTTCCCCCTCACACACCTTTTTTTTTTTTTTCTCTTTGCTTTATTTTTTGGGCGCCCCATGGCATATGGAGTTCCCGGGCCAGGGATCAGGGACCAGACCGGAGCCACAGTCGCTACCTAAGCTGCAGCTGTGGCAGTGCCGGATCCTTAATCCACTATGCCCAGATCAGGGATGCAACCTGAGTCCCAGAGCTCCCAAGACACCGTCACTGCCACAGCGGGAACTCGGGGGTCTCTTCCTTTTTTGATTCAATACCGGCCCTGTACCTCCCTGGGAAGGGGGCTTGGGGCGGGGTGGCGGGGGGGAGTAATTTCAGGGACGCAGGGGACAGACCCAGCTCCCTGCGTCTTCTGTCTTCCCTCAGCTCCCCGCACCCTGGGGCAGACAGCCTAGCAACGGGGCAGCCTTCCCGCATCGAGACCCTAATGCTCCCTTCCCCCGACTTCGGTGCAGACATGCCCCGCTTTAAGAAAACCTGATATATAAAACAGAAGTCCTGAGCACAAGCGAGACAATTAACCTGGGGAACTAGGGTTACCAAGCTGGGCGGCTGGGATCCTCCGGCTTGGAAAACATCTGGGCCCCCTAGCCCAGCGCCCCGCCCCCATCCCATACCTCCCACCTCTGGCAAAGCCGCGGGGAGGAGGCGGATTATCTTTTTTTTTTTTTTTTTAATGAATAGGACAGGCCGTGGGCGCCTGGCAGGCCCCATCTGTACGCTACCCTAACTCAATTTGATTCCCATTCACCCGCCTTTGTTTTGCCTCCCTTTTTTGATCGGCAGTCTCGTGGGGGTGGGAGTGCAAAGGCTTTAGGGAGCCGCCCCCCCCACCTCCTGGCCGCCCACCCCCAGTGCAGCCCTGGGCGGGCATCCTGGAGGCGGAGTCCTCGGCGGCCGGCTCCCTGCAGCGCAGAGCCGAGTCCAGCGGGTCCTCTCGCGCCTGCGGGTGGGCGGGAGATAAGCGGCTCATTTGCGATGTCCAAGGTTAGGGATCGCTGAAGCTCTCTTGCACGATTAAAATGCACCTTCCAGGATCCAGTGCCTGTCTATTAAGGAGGGTGAGACGCTGGGGTGAGGGAAGGAGGGGACAGGGGAGGTAACGTGGGACACCCCCCCCTCCCCCGGGCTTCTGAGTGGGCGGGAACCGCAAATCTCCAGATGCGGTCTTGCAAGCCACTTCACCCCCTTTTAAATGGAAAAGCTAGCACAGCAGCCCCAGTTTAAAATTTTGCATGAAATTCATCTCCCAGCCATAACACTAAACCCATTTTGAAATTTGCAGACCAAAGGTACCCAGGTTGTCTTTTGCTTTTTTACTTGTTCCTCCGTTTGTTTGTTTTGCCGGTTGTCCTAAAGAGTGAAAAAGGAGCTTTGGAACTTCAGGGCTGAAGGGGCCACTGGCCCATTTTACAGATGGCATGACAGAAGAGGAAAGAGCCCAGGTCTCTGGGTCCTGGGTCGGTGCTGGCCATTGTAGCTGCCGCCCGTCAAGGTTATGCGGGGAGGGGAGGGGCAACCAACCGATGCCGAAGGACCCTGGTAGTCTGTGAAAGTTAGGGTGCACAGGTAGGAGCTCCTGGGGAAAGAAAGAGCTGGAAGCCTCCTGGGAGGAGTGTGGGGTGTTGGGGGCGGGGGGGGCTCAGATGTAAAATCAGGTAGTGCTGTGAAGTTTCGTCCAAAGGCCTCTGCTGTGGGTTGAGCAGTTAGAGGTGGGAAGGCTCAGGCTGAAATTTTCTCTGTGTGATAAAGGGCTGGCAATGTAGGCAGGACTCGTTTCTGCCCAGCAGGGGCCTTGGGTAGAAAGTCTGGGGGTACCATATCAGCAGTACGTCATAGAAGACAGGGGCGGGGGTGGGGTGGGGATTATTTCCAGCTGATGGCAACAGAGAAGGACTGGGGGATGCAGGCCCCTGAGCTGGGTTCGGGGAGAGGAGATGTGGCCTTGGGGCTTGGGAAAGCGGTGATGTACATTTGCGGAGAAGCGAGTCAGAGCAGAAGCTGCAGCTAAGTCAAGTATGTACTGCGGTCATTGGGGAAAATCTGTGACATCGAACCACAGCATGTGCCAAGGGAAGGGAGCAGGGCAGCCTAGGGCAGGAAGGAGCGCCCGCTGGAGCTGTGGTGCTCAAATGGGGGCCGTGGATCACCCAGGAAAGGGACTGTGAGGATTGGCTGCAGGAGGGTCCATTGGGTAACCTCTAGTTATCAGGAGCCTGAAAGGAAAGCTATCCACAGAGACTGCATTTGTCACAAGCTTATGGATTCTTTTTTTTTTTTTTCTTTTTAGGGCTGCACCTGCAGCATATGCAAGTTCCCGAGCTAGGGGTCAGATCAGAGCAGCAGCTGCTGGCCTGCGCCACAGCTGCAGTAACCTGGGATCTGAGCCATGCCTGCTACCTATGCTGAAGCGGGCAGAACGCTGGACCCCCAATCCACTGAGCAAAGCCAGGGACTGACCCCTAATCCTCATGGACATGAGCAGGGTTCCTAACCTGCTGAGCCGCAACGGGAACTCTCATATTTTGCGATTGATAGATAAACCAATGCATTTAAATGCATGATCACATTCCTAGGCGTTCTGATCATTTTGAACTTTATCAGTTGATGGACGCTGCTCTCAAGTGGAGTCCTTGAAATGTTTTTACTTGCAAAGGTCTCCTTCTTCTTGAAAAAGTTCTGAGAGGGGCCTGTGACCCCTGCCTCTGCTCAGAGGAGGCCTGACCAGGAGCTCTCGTGGTTCCTGCCTTTCTGGATATTTTTACTTCCGGGAGACAAGACTCCCAGACACTAACAATGGGAAAATATCATGAGACAAATACGACCAGGTGCCAAACCCAGTATAATCTGGGGAGCACATGCGTGCTGTATACAGTGCTAGGGAAATTCGGAGGAGAAATCTCTGTGGGTTGGTTAGCAGGATGGGGTTTATGGGCAATACAGGATTTGATTAATCCTTAAAGGCTATGTGGTAATTGGATAGGTAGATGAGTGAACAGCATATGTGCTTCTAGTTAATTATTTATCTGCGTTCATCTGCTTATTTATTTTTTATTTTCAGAAATTTAAAGAAATTACAGGATGGTATAGAGAATACTTCTCATAACAGAGACTGGTGGACCCGCCACCAGAATTGATGGTCGTTAATATTGTGTTAGATTTGTTTCTTTTTTTTTTAAGAAAAAGAAATACAATAGTTGGAATGGAATGGGCGGCGTTGTTGGTCCTTCCTCAGTGTCTCTCCTGCCAACACCCCCTCTGCGCCACACAACAGAGCCACCACCGTCGTGACTTTGCTCTGTGTCTTTCTAGTCCATTTGAAATACCTTTACAAACATCAGTGTATCGGTGGAAAAACAATAGTGGTGTTTGTGTAGATTTTTAATGACTCTAAATGGTAGCCTCTTGGATAGTTGTTCTGCAAGTTCATTTTGTTTTCCATTTGTTTACTGAGTTGTGTGTTGGTGGGACAGTGTTCATTTTAGCTGCCATGGCCACATTCTGGCGAATAAACTGCACAGATTTTCTCCTGCAATAATGTGGTCCCAGCGAACACGCTTCTATGACTCCTTGCACATGTGTGTGAGAATGTAAGAAGAATTACTGGGCTCTAGAGAGCGCAGCTTTTAGGCTCATGGTTATACTAATCTACACTACTCTTTGCCATCGGTTTTAATCAGACTTAATTTTTTCAAAATCTGATGAGTGTGAAACAGGTGATATTTGTGCCTCTATTTATACCTCTGCTTTCAAAACATATGACATTAAAACATCAGTGGTGCAAACCCATTGTGGCTTTGCTGAGCTGACGCTAGTATCAGAAATATAAACACATTTTAGTTTACTAATATTTACAGGAATATTTAATTATTGTCTTTGGAGAAGGAGGATAAATGAAAGGATGGTCCTTGAATAGGACACTTGTCCTTCTCAGCTGTGGATAGAAATTGTCAGTTGCACTCTGGTTCTTATAAATATGTGCATACTTCCTACCAACTTACTCTGTGACTCTGGGCTTTGGAATATATATATATATATATATATATATATATATATATATATATTCCTATGCCACAGCTGTGGCAATGCCAGGTCCTTAACCAGCTGTGCCACTGTGGGAACTCCTTTATATATATGTATATGTGTGAATGTATTTTGTATGTATGTGTGTCTGCGTGTATATGTATCAGTTCTTGTGAGCACAATACCTGCAGATAATAGTTACAGGACCAGCTGCATGCCTTCCTGAGTTTGGTGATTTGCAGGTGCTAGTCTCTGACTTATCTCTCATTGTATCAGACTGCCACCATAGAAATCCCTTCTTTCTGCATTAGAACTTTCATAATCACAGAAGGCGTTACGACCGTAAACTGTTACCTCCTTTCTAAGTATAAATTATTGCTATTTCCCTAGAAAGAAGACAGTTTCCATAAAATGGGACATGGGTAATTTTTTGAGCAGGGACAGTGGGCAGAGGTTGCCCTGGAGCTGGACAGGCATGGCTATTTCTGGAGAGGAGATGCTGAGCCCCGCCCCCTATACACATACGCACGCGGGCGCGCGCGCGCGCACACACACACACACACACACACACACACACGACTCTAGACCTAAAAGGCATTTCCTGAAAAAGGCAAGTGTAGACCACTGCTGCATGGTCTACTGTTTATCCTATAAAGATAACAGTATCCAGGAGTTCCCATCTTGGTGCAGCAGAAACAAATCCCACTAAAAACCATGAGGTGGTGGGTTCGATCCCTGGCCTCGCTCAGTGGGTTAAGGATCCGGCGTTGCCGTGAGCTGTGATGCAGGTCGCAGACGCGGCTCGGATCCCGCGTTGCTGTGGCTGTGGCGAAGGCCGGCGGCTACAGCTCCTGTTAGACCCCTAGCCTGGGAACCTCCATATCCCGCAGGTGCAGCCCTAAAAAGACAAAAACACGCACACAAAAAAAGAAAGAAAACAACATCCAGGCATAGTTTAGTTCCCTGCTAACCACCATTTTCTGCGGTGCACACATGATGTTAAAACAATTGTAACAGCCGGGTGGAAACCTGAATAGCCATTGAGGTCGTACACGCGGTGAGACTGTTATTTAAGTGTGAGCCGTCCGTCCTGTCGGAGGAAAGCTCTCCCCGAACGAATGCTTCCTGGCCTCCGCAGCACGTTCCTTCCTTTCAGAGTATTTCCACATCCATTATCTCGGTTGATCCTCACAATACCCTGGTGAGGTGGGTTGGAAAGCTATTGAGGCCCCATTTGGCAGAGGTTAAGTGGCTTTGCTCAGGTCATGTATTTTACTTTATTTATTTATTTATTCATTTTCTCTTAGGGCACCCGTGGCACATGGAAGTTCCCAGGCTAGGGGTCGAATTGGAGCTTCAGCTGCCGGCCTACGCCACAGCCACAGACATGGATCCGAGCTGCATCTGTGACCTACATCACAGCTCACGGCAACGCCGGATCCTTCACCCACTGAGCAAAGCCAGGGATCGAACCCGCAACCTCATGGATACTAGTCAGGTTCTTAACTGACTGGGCCAAAACGAGAACTCCAGGGTCATGTAGTTTAGCATCAAGGCCAACCTGTAGCCTGGGCTCTGGCCTAGGTCACCTGGGACATCATTGCCACACACGTACATGTGTGCATGCACAGCCCATTTGGCTTTTGTAGCATTTTTTTATCAGGGCATAGTTGACTCACAGTGTTGTGTCAGTGTCTGCTGTGCAGCATGGTGACCCAGTCATACATATGGAGACACATTCTTTTTCTCATACCACCTTCCATCATATTCTATTCCAAGAGACTGGACATGGTAGCATTCTTTCACAGGAGGGCAAGGACTGTATTTTACATTCTGTGAACCCTCCTTAAAAAAGAAATTTTTCTTTCCGAGCCGAGCCCGTTTCTTCCCTCCCCGGGTGGCCAGAGTTCTGTTGCACCTGCAAAGCTCTTCTGTCCGGGGTGGAGGATATTTCTGGGGTCAAAGCATTTTCGGTGCAAAGCCTCATAATTGCCACCCATCAGCCCACTCCAGACACCCGAAACTGGCCTGAGCGCTGCGTGTCTGGACAAACAAGGACGCTAAGGCTGCCGTTGTTCAGATCCCTGTACATGCTGGTCATTCTGCTGGGTGAGCTGCCCTTGAAAATCATTGCCCAGCACCACAGTCCCCTGAGGAAGCATTGCCATCCCAGGAGCACGGACAGTCTTCAAGAACCTGCTGATGGGAGTTCACACTGTGGTACAGAGGAAAAAAATCTGACTAGTAACCATGAGGTTGCAGGTTCGACCCTTGGTCTCACTCAGTGGGTTAAGGATCTGGCGTTGCCACGAGCTGTGGTGTAGGTTGCAGATGAGGTTCGGATCCCGCGTTGCTGCCTCTGTGGCGAAGGCCAGAGGCTACAGTTCTGATTGGACCTCTAGCCTGGGAACCTCCATATGCAGTGGGTGTGGCCCTAAAAGCAAAACAAAACCAAACAAAAAAATCTGCTGATGGTTCTCCAGCCCTACCTCCCTCTCCCTTTCTTCAGCATCAGGTCCCCATCCTGCTTCCTTAGCCCTCCTGCCTTCTTCACTTAGGCTGCAGGTACCCAGTTTGCCGGAGTCTATGTTTGGTCCCTGGAAATGAACATGAACTTAGAAAGCACACAGTACACAGTTAAACCAAACCACGGGCTACAGCAGGCAAACATAGTAGCCTCGAATACTGTTGGAAATGGTGCTCAACGCCCTGGATTGACAATGTGGGCTCTGAACGCCCCCGGGACAACATCTCAGTGACTTTAAGGGGCAGGTGGCCTGGGTCCAGGTCCTGAGGAGGAGAGGATTCTGATAGAAAGAAGTAGGAGATGAGGAGGCCGCCAGGCCCACGGAAGGCCTCTCTCCATTTTTTTCCCCCTCTCTTTGCTTCTTTTTTTTGTTTGTTTGGGATTTTTTTTGTCTTTTTGCCTTATCTAGGGCCGCACCCGCGGCATATGGAGGTTCCCAGGCTAGGGGTCAAACAGGAGCTGTAGCCGCCGGCCTTCGCCACAGCCACAGCAACGCGGGATCCGAGCCGCGTCTGCGACCTACACCACAGCTCACGGCAACGCCGGAACCTTAACCCACGGAGCAAGGCCGGGGATCGAACCCTCAACCTCATGGTTCCTAGTCAGATTTGTTAACCACTGAGCCACGACCGGAACTCCCCCTCTCTTTGCTTCTAATCCTGGAACTCTCAAAGCCACCAGTTGCAGCTTTGCCTGGGGCCAGGAGGCAGACCTTAGGCATCTGGGTCTTTGCCTGGGTCCTGGAATCTTTTGGGTGGGTTCCCTCTTCTCTCACCCTGCAGCTGAGACATTCTTCAGTGGGCCACACTTGCTGCTTTCCTTTTCTTTCCCTTTCCTTTCAAAAGCCAGAAAGAGAAGGGAGACAGCCTGGGGAGCAGGGGCGGTGGGGGGAGTGGAGGACACAGGGCAGCAGAGGGGCTTCCTGCAAAGCCCAGGCTGACTGGCTCCGAGAAGGATAAATGACTCGGGTCACCCTGCCGCTGGTGTTACACAACTTGTCTGTGTTGGCTTGAGACCTCCGTGATCCCCTTCTAATTGAAATCGCTTTTCCCTGACCTCCTCTGTAAGCCGGGAGCTTGTTGCTCTCTCTGCCAACAAAGAGGCAGCGGGGGTCGGAGGAAATCCTGGCTAGGTGGCCGGATGCACGCCACCCCATCCATCTTCCTGGCGGCTGGGCTCTTGCTGGCTGGGGTGCCCGGATCGGGAGCCGGCACCCGGGGCCTGCTCCCAGGATGGGTCCCGTGTGGGTCCCGATATGATGGGCAGTGGGGCTGGATTGCTCCCTAAAGGGCACTTGAGGCATTTGGGGGAGGCCTGTTGAATGGTACTTCCCTTGGGTATGCCCCTGAGTGTTGGTGAGGATGAAGCTAGGATGCTGGACAGCCTGCCATGTGCAGGGCGAGAGCTGCCAGTCTGGAGAGACGAACAACCTGCTTGTAATAACGGGAGCTAAGATTCTGTTCCATACATAAAGCAAAGTAGTTTTGATTAAAATATTCTTTGGTGATCCCGAGAAAGCAGGTACCACTTAAATCAAGGAAATGGAGACTCTCCCTTTTTTTTTTTTTCCAATTCATCTCAGAAGTTTAAGTTTACCATTTAGGCACATGACAATATTTGAACAATAGCAATGTAACATATCGGTAACAAAATTATCTGTGCATGTACATGTGGACGTGTACACACATACAGACATATATGGACTTATACACACATATGCATACACACAACACACACACTCCAAACATACTTTTTTACCATTTCTTTCCAAAGATCAAATATAAAGAAATTCCAGTAGTGTTAAGTCAAATATCATCTAGTCTTAAATATACATTTATTATGAGTAGTTGCACGACTCACTGTCTTCTAGTCTAGGTATGCCTGAATTTACTTTCAGAAATACACACTCTTATTTTTTTTTTTTTGCTTTTCAGGGCCGCACTCATGGCATATGGAGGTTCCCAGGCTAGGGGTCTAACTGGAGCTGTAGCCGCCGGCCTACACCATGGCCACAGCAACACTAGATCTGAGCCGTGTCTGCGACCTACACCACAGCTCATGGCAACGGCGGATCCTTAACCCACTGAGCGAGGCCAGGGATTGAACCTGCAACCTCCTGGTTCCTAGTTGGATATGTTTCCACTGCCCCACAAAGGGAACTCCTAGAAATACTCACTCTTTGATTATAAATTACTTTCATTTTGTTTTTCTTTATAGTTACACTAAAAAGTTGTCTTGACTTTTTGAGAGGGGTTAAGGGTCTTTCAGATATGAGAACCCCTGTTGTTACCAGGGTCTTTGTTTCCTCCTGAAAAGAAAAATGGGGGGGAGGAGCAGACAAAATAAGATGTTAAAAATAGCAAAAATGGGAAGTTCGTGGCTCAGTGGTTAACGACCCACCTAGGATCCATGAGGATGTGGGTTCGATCCCTGGCCTCGCTCAGTGGGTTAAGGATCCGGCATTGCCGTGAGCTGTGGTGTAGGTTGCACGCAGACGCGGCTCGGATCCTGAGTTGCTATGGCTGTGGTATAGGCCGGCATCTACAGCTCTGATTCAACCCATAGCCTGGGAACTTCCATATGCTGTAGGTGCGGCCCTAAAAAGCAAAAAAAAAAAAAAAAAAAAAGCAAAAATGTCACATACAATAATATGCACAGAGCACTGAGCCCACGATACTGCTGTTGATTAAGATTCCTACGAGGCCCAGATTCCAAACTGGAGGGAGAGAGTCTGGGAGGGAGAAGGGGGCAGGGCTATAGCACAACTGGGGGGGCGGGTGGAAGACCAAAGGCACCTACAGTTTTCCAAGTGAGTTATTTGCAGTATATGGAGAATTTCCCCCTTTTTTAAAATTAAAAAGAAAGAAAAAAAAAACCTTCCTTAAGCACTTATTGACCAACTACTATTTGCCAACACTCTGTCATAGGATCTTTAATTTTTACCTCAACCCAGGGAATTAAGTGCTATTACAGATTTCACAAGTGCAGAATCTGGGCTGCACTTAGCAACACTTGAACCGGATCTACTTGACTTCAAAGTCAGCATGACATATTGTCCCTAAAACCTTGCCAGTGGGCTTGTTTTTATGTTTACAGATTGGTGGTTTAATTAAGGTCTTGTGTCTTAGTCAGCAAGTTCAGTATACGATACTTGGCTGAGCCTAACTCCTCGATATTAAAAGCAACACAAATGTAAAATTTAAGCATAGAATAGAACTGATAAGAAGATGCTTACATACTTTGGAAAGAAAGAAAATGATATTTATACAAATGGAAAACATACCACCTTTTTGGATGGGAAGACTTAATATCGTAATATCATAAACATTTTAATTCCCCCTCCCAAATTGCTGTATAA
Source organism: Catagonus wagneri (assembly GCA_004024745.2). Taxonomy (NCBI): domain Eukaryota; kingdom Metazoa; phylum Chordata; class Mammalia; order Artiodactyla; family Tayassuidae; genus Catagonus; species Catagonus wagneri. Next base: position 2,245,208 of record PVHT020000284.1, on the reverse strand, counting down.
ATATAATGAAATTCTAATTGGAATTCAGGTGGATTTTTTACTGTATGAAAGTATCTAAAAATGGATATGAGAAAAGCCAAGAAAAAAATTTTAGGAATATTTGCAGAATGCTAACTTGATTTCTTAGCAGATATAAAAATCTATAAAGAATGAGACTGACATAGAAATAAAATGGAAAACCCAGAAATGGGTCCCAATGAAAAGGGGTAATTCTGTTTAATCAATGGTGCTAATAATATGCTTAGGAGAACAATTAAAATTAAAGAGTGATAATTCCCACTACTGGTAGAAATGTTAAGGGAAAGGATCCTCTTTATAGCTATGATTAGAAGAATTGTAAAATGTTTTTAGGTAGCATCCGAGCAGTGATTTTTTAAATGTAAGATGTGCATACCCTTGGTAGTTCCCGTCGTGGCTCAGCAGAAATGAACCTGACTAGCATCCATGAGGATGCAGTTTCAATCCCTGGCCTCGCTCAGTGGGTTGAGAATCTCGCGTTGCCGTGAGCTGTGGTGTAGGTCGCAGACCCGTCTTGGATCCCGCGTTGCTGTGGCTGTGGCGGGCGAAGGCTGGCGGCTACAGCTCTGATTTGACCCCTAGCCTGGGAACCTCCATATGCCGCGGGTGCAGCCCTAGAAAGACAAAAAAAAAAAAAAACGGGGGGGGGGGAGAAAGAAAAGATGTGTTTACCCTTCAACTTAGAAACCCCTTCCTGGGAATCAGTCCTTTAAAAATAGAATTCCAGTAAGAAAGGATATTTGTTCAAGGTCAAAGGTGTTCACATCACCCTTCTTTGCAACTATACTGATTCAGAAACAAGATTAATGTCTGTCAATAGAGAAATAGTTGACTAAAGGGTGGGGGTGGGGCACTTATTCTACGGAATATTGCACAGCTTTAAAAAGAAATGCTTTGGATATAATTTCTTGTTGACTTGGAGGAATTGCCATGATGTGCTTTCAGTGAGCAAAGCAAATGCAGAGAACGGTATATAATATGACCCATTTTTGTAATTATGGCTCCAATAAAGTACATTTTTTAAAAATGTTTAATTTATTTTATCTTTTTTGCTTTTTAGGGCCACACCCATGGCCTATGGAGGTTCCCAGGCTAGGGGTCGAATCGGAGCTACAGCTGACAGCCTACACCACAGTCACAGCAATGTAGGATCTGAGCCGCGTCTGCAACCTACACCACAGCTCACGGCAATGCCAGATCCCCAACCCAATGAGCGAGGCCAGGGATTGAACCCGCATCCTCATGGATACTAATCGGATTCATTTCCACTGTGCCATGATGGGAACTCCACATTTTTATATAAGTAAATGACTATATGAGCATAGAGAATATTCTGGGAAGATTAAAACAGTTTGATATCAGCAAACATGGGAGCGGAAGGAGGGGGGATGTGGTGTGTTTGTGTGCAGGGAATCAGAGAGGTTTAAATATATATATAAAATATAAAGAATGTTGACCTGAAAATCAATATGAATGATATGACCCAAATGATGTAAAATCGTGTGTGCATGAGTGTGTGTGTAAAACTACACATGGGAGAGAAGTATGAAAGTATATTCACTAAATATTAATGATGTATTCATGGCCTGGATGGTATAGAGATGCCAGGTATCCCCAAATTAATATGTAGATTCCATACAATCCCAGTAAAATCTCAGCAGTTTTATGGGTGTGTCTATGTACTTGTGTGAATACATGTGTTTTGTTACACTGACAGGTGAGTTCTGTCATTGACATAAAAATGCAAAGGGCAAAGAACAGCCAAGATATTCTTGACAAAAAAAAAAACAATAACAAAAAATGAGATGTGGGAGAGAGGGGAAAATATCAAACTCAGCACTCAGGAAGCTATGGAAACTAAGAAATACAGTATCCGTGCAAAGAAAGATGAATAACCCAATGGAGTTGAACAATGGTCTGGAAACAAGCCTAAACGCACATGGAATCGTTATTATGACAAAGATGAACTGCAGAGTGGTGAGAACAGGAAGTCTTTTCAATAAGTGGTATTAAGTCTATGGATATCTGAATGAAGAAAAAAAATGAAACTTGACTTCTACCTCACGCCATACACAAAAGCAAATTCCAAGGGCATCGTGGCTGTCAGTGTGAAGGGGAAATCGATAGTTTCTAGAGATAATATAAAAGAATATTTTTCTCAGTCTTGGGGTAGGGAAGGACTTCTTAAATCTGATGGAAATTCCCACTAACCATAGTGGAAAAGATTTCTACATCGGACTGTAGTAAAATTAAGAACATCAAAGAAACCATCTAGAGTATGAACGAGACACAAAGTGGGAAAAGAAATTTTGAAACATATTAAAAAAAAAAAGCAAAACATGAACCTAAAACCGGAATGCACAAAAAAATCCTACAAATAAGCAAAGAGCAACAACCCATCAGAAACGTGGCGAGAGATTTGAATACACATTTTACAAAAGGGAATGTAGAAATGGCCAGTCACCTATGAAAAAAAATGCTCAATCTCATCAGTAGTCAAAGAAAGGTCATAATGAGATACATGTGTACCTTGAATGGCTAGAATAAGTGGAGCAAAAGGAGTGCTCCACACTGTTGGTGAGGATGTAAATTGCAACAACCACTCTGGAGAGCTCTCTGATAAAGTTGAAGGTACATATACATGATGATAGATTAATTCCATCCTAGATGTTCACTTAACAGAGACGTGGGCCTAGTGCAGTCAAAATCCCGTACAAGAATTTTGGTGGCAGCAATTTGTAACTGTTGAAGACCAAGAAGACAAAGTGCCCATCAACAGTAGATGAATAAATAAATTATAAAATATTCTTTTTTTTTTCCTGCTTTTTTTAGGGCCACACCCGTGATATATGGAGGTTCCCAGGCTAGGGATCCTCCCGGTCTCTGCCACAGCCACAGCAATGTGGGATCTGAGCCACATCTGTGAACTATGTCATAGCTTACGGCAACACTGGATGTTTAACCCACTGAGCGAGGCCAGGAATCCAACCTGCATCCTCATGGATACTAGTCTGATTCGTTTCTGCTGCACCGCATGGAAACTCCCTAAAATATTCTTACAGTGGAATATTTAGAAGGGTGCAAACGAAAAAAAATCACTGCTATGCACCACATCACAACACGGATGGGTCACCAGCTATAACACTGAACAAAAAGAAAAACTAAAAACACATAGAAATCTATTGATATTTTCATTTGAGTCAAGGCCAGCAAGCACTAATTTATGGTGTAGGAAGTCAGGGAGAGAGACTAGGAGGTGGCAAAATAACTTCTGGGCAGTTGGTTGCACTTCCTTTCATGTTTTCAGTAGTGGATTTATGAATTTTCATTTTGCTAAAATTCATTGAGTTGCAGTTTTTGTTTCTTTGTTTTTGCTTTTTAGGGCCGCACCCATGGCATATGGAAGTTCCCAGGCTAGGGGTCAAACCGGAGCTACAGCTCCCGGCCTATGCCACTATTCATGGCAAAGTGGGATCCTTAACCCACTGAGGGAGGCCAGGGATCAAACCCACATCCTCGTGGATACTAGTGGGTTTCTTTTCCGCTGTGCTACAACAGGAACTCCTTGAAGTGAACATTTATGATTGGCATGTTTTTCTGTAATTGTGCTATACTTCAATAAACAATGAGTAATTGTAATGACTATTACCTCAAGGTGATGGAATTTAAGATAATTTCACTTTCTTAGCATTTTCCCTATTCTTTGAATTATTTACAATATGGATGTAGTGCTAGAAAATCTAGTGCAGAGTTTTTACACTAGAAAATCTAGTGTAAATCTAGAAAATTAGAAAGCCTTTTGAATTGTGAAAGCAGATAGTGAAACAAGTTTCTGAAATGCAAATATGTTCATTTAACAGGCTGTACTAAAGCTAGGGGCTCTCCCACAAAGTTGGTTTTAGGAAAATATGACTCTCCAAGTGCACATTTTTCTTCCCTGCTTTGTTATTGAATCTACTTTAGTTCTCAGAGCTCACGCTTCCTGTGTCTACTTTGGGTAGATTCTACAGGATTCAGGCTCTGCCACACAAGCGCAGGGCCAGGTATTATGGAAAGAGTATAAGCAGAGAACCAAGAGAACTTGGCTCAGGTGTCAGCTCTTCCAGAAATCGCCAGCCATGTGACCACAGGCTGTTTACTTCATCTTTGGGGCAGCAACCCTCTGATCTAATTTGGAGCCTGCCAAATCTGAAATTCTATGACTCCACGTCTCAGTGATGTGGAGTAGATTGGAGATTGTTAGAGCCAAACACATTCAACATCTATTCAACACCAACAATCTATTCAACATCTGCCATGACAGGTGCCAGAGTAGGCAGCAGGGTTCTCCCCGGAAGTTAGCTACACAAGACCTCCACCCACAAGGAAGTTGCATTTTAGAGTAGAAGACAGATGACAAATAGTGAATGAATAAATACCAGAATGGAACTTCGTCCTGTGATGAACACTTGCTGAGAGGGCAAGACGAGGACCAGAATTTACCCATTGATTTTGGCAGCAGGGAGATAAAACTGGGTCCTAGACAAGAGGAGCTGCAAGGGGATGTACAGCCAGAAGCCAAGTGGTGCATGTTAGAAAGAAGGGAGGGTGAGGAATTGGAGGTTGTCCCCCTCCAGACAAGTCAGAAATTTTACTATAAAGGGAGCAGAGCAATCAAGTGGCATTTGAAGAGGGGAGCAAGATTAAGAGAGTAGTTTTTTGTTTTTTAGGGACAAAGCTAGAACACACGGGTGTGTTGATGTGTTGATGGGAATGAAGTAGGAGAGAGGGGACATGGCTGATGTCCTTGCAAGAGCAGAGTCCTGAATGAGAGAGAGGCGTCTGGATCCAGCACATGAGTGGAAGGTCAGTTCTAATGGGGAAGGACAGGTCTTCATGAAGACAGAGTGGGGAGGAGAGAGATGGGTGCAGAGGCAGGCCAGACTGAGGGTTTGGTGGAGGGAGAATGAGGGAGTTCCCATCAACTACTTCTCTTTTCTCATTGAAGTATGAAGCAAGTTCATCTACTGAGAAATGATCATAGGAGAGAGGACAGTCACCTAAAAGGGTGAGTTGGTGTCCTTAAAGAGAAATAGGATTCTTAGGGAGTGCTGAGCTGAAGTTTGCAATCATAAAATCTCAGGAACCACTATAATAAACTTGGAGGCCACCGATTTCTCCTCTGAGAAATGGAGATAGTAATATCAAGGCCCCTGTGGTGCGCTATGACTCTGTGAGCAGCCCCTGGGCCCTTTCTGGAAAATGCTCTGAGAACCATGATCTTAGTCTGGTACAAATAGGCCTTGTAGCTAAGACAGAGCTTGGGGGACTGTCAGGTCTAATCGAACTGCGCAAAATGTCAGAGAAACCTCAGATGAGTTGTGTGAAGTCCGTGATCTATACATCTGCCTATCAAGCCATCCAACCATCCATCCATCCACCCATCCACCCATCCACCCAACCACCCATCCATCCATCCATCCAACCATCCATCCATCCATCCATCCATCCAACATCCATCCATCCATCCATCCAACCATCCATCCATCCATCCACCCATCCACCCATCCATCCATCCACCCATCCACCCATCCAACCATCCATCCATCCAACCACCCATCCACCCATCCACCCATCCAACCATCCATCCACCCATCCACCCCTCCACCCCTCCACCCCTCCACCCAACCACCCATCCACCCATCCACCCATCCATCCATCCATCCAGCCAGCCATCCATCCATCCATCCAACCATCCATCCATCCATCCATCCATCCACCCAACCATCCAACCATCCAACCGTCCACCCATCCACCCAACCATCCAACCATCCAACCGTCCATCCATCCATCCTCTTCTATGGGTCTTCTCTCTGTGTCATGCACTGAATGCTAGAATAACGTCATTCTTATTATCTGGTGATTCGTTATTTGGTAGTTCTGTGAATAAATTTTTTCAACAAGTGTTCATGGAGGAACAGCTATTGGGGGTTGAGCCTTTTGCTGAGCATTGTGGAGAAAACAGAAAAGCAAAAGGTATTCTCTCTCCTCTCAAGCACCTTATGACCTAGAGAAGCAGAGCATGCAGTCTCCCACAGTAATAATTCAATGTAGAAACCAAGTGTTGGAGTTCCCTTCGTGGCTCAGTGGTTAACGAATCCAACAAAGAACCATGAGGTTGCGGGTTCAATCCCTGGCCTTGCTCATTGGGTTAAGGATCTGGCATTGCCGTGAGCTGTGGTGTAGGTAGCAGGCATGGCTCGGATCCTGCGTTGCTGTGGCTGTGGCGAAGGCCAGCAGCTACAACTCCTGTTAGACCCCTAGCCTGGAAACCTCTATATGCCATGGGTGCAGCTCTAGATAAAAGGCAAAAAGACAAAAAAAAAAAAAAGAAAAAGAAAACAAGTGTTAAACCGTGGTGCAGAGGGTAGGAGCTCTGAGGAGGGGGCTCAGAGGAGGAAGCCCTGGGTCCATAAGGACATCTCCAGCCGGAAGATAAGCTTTGAGCTAGGCCTGATCATCTCAGCTCTCATCTTTGGAGAGGGAAAAAAAAAAAAGGCCCCAAACTTGAAGAAATAGTGCAGTAGTAGAGTGCAGTCATAAACATAAAACATTAACATGTAATTCCCTTATGCTTTTGAAAAATTACTTCATAAACGCAAAGTAAAATATTTTTGCCTTTTTATTACCTGACAATTACATATTAAGAATTTCTTTTTATGTTTAAAAACATATGCAAGCCGGGGAAGGCAGACGCCAAAATGTAATTGCTTTCCTTCTATAAGAATCAGATGTCATTTTCTTCCAACTCAACTCTGAAAAGAGATAGGAAAAAAGCAAATTGTTGTATACATTAAATTTGGAAACATCTGATAGCTTTCCTCAATTAAACTATTTAAATGGAAAAAGATTGCTGTACAGCTCTATCATAGCCCACTGAATAAAACCTCAGCTGAGGCAAATTGGCAGTGACGGGCACCAAATGCGCCGGCGATAATGAAATTGGACAACCCAGTGGAGGTCACTGGTAATTGTTATTATATGCAATATTGCACTGTCACAAAAAGAAAAAACCAGCTTGGGAGCAAACAGAGCCAGAGCAGGGGAGCTTATGGGAGCACGTGTGGCCACCTAGGCAGGGTGACTTGAGGGGTGTCAGGAGACCCTCTGCCCCCTTTATATGGAGGGCTCTTTTGTGGCCCACTGTCCACTCTCAGCAGGTCTGGGAGGCAGATCACCACACCTCTTACCCGCCAGCTGAGAACAAGTTCTCTGGGGTGGTGGCCCCGGGACACAGAATGAGGGCCAGGGAGAGCTGGGGAAGAAGGGTGACCCTGAGAAGGGAAGCGGAACAGAAGTAAAGACAAGTTTAATTCAAGGCACTGAATGTTTGTTATTTTCTCTCCGATTTTCCAGATGTGTGGAAAGAGACAGAAGGATATTTTCTGATGTTCAGATCTCATTCTCTCTTTCTCTCCCCCTAACGTTCCCCCATCTTTCAAAACTTAGGGAGATCGGGGTGGGAGGAGGCTGGGCTGCCTGGGACCTAAGCAAACCTGCCTGCCTGGCTGCATCGCAGTCTCTAGTTGAGCTCAGCTCTGGGCACTGGCCGGATTAAGATGACCAAAACGGTTCTCAGTCCCGTGCAGGTGATAGACATATGCCAACTAGCCTGATGCAGTGACAGATACAAGGAAATATATTTGGCTGCTATATATTTCAAGACTGGCTCACATCCAACATGCTGAGCATGCACCCAATGCAGTACCTTGTCCTCGAGGTTTAATCACGAGGTCACGTTGGAACAGGACGTGATCATTCTCATGGGCCAGGAGCCTCAAAATGCCTTGCTGCTGCCTGAGGGCTCCCTTTCTATCTCATGGTTTCTAACCTGCTCAAGAGCTGTGGCACCCTGTTAAAGAGGGAGGGAAGGAGGAGTTCCCGTTGCGCCTCAGTGGTAATGAGCCCGACTAGTATCCATGAGGATGCGGGTTTGATCCCTGGCCTCACTCAGTGGGTTAAGGATCCCGCTTTGCCATGAGCTGTGGTGTAGGTCACAGATGCAGCTCAGATTCGATGTTGCTGTGCCTGTTGCATAGGCCGGAGGCTGCAGCCCCAATTCAGCCCCTAGCCTGGGAACTTCCATATGCCACAGGTGCAGCCCTTAAAGAAAAAAAAAGAAAAAAAAGACGGAGGGAAGGAGAGCCACGAACCACCCAGGTCTCTGACATCATGACACCCAATGACCCTAGTTAGAGTCAATCCATCAGAATCGGCCTCCTGTTCTCAAAGACATCTTAGAAAGTGTTCCTTTGCCCTGAGTAGTCTTCTTGAATTTATCCAAATTTTTCTTACGCCAAAGTAAGAAAAGCGTAGGAGCCTAAATAAACATACTGGGGAATAAAAAAGCTGGAGAGAATGTCAGGCACCAGCAGGGTGTCCTAAACCAACTTGGAGGAAGACACAACTTTCTGAGCTAAGAGGTTCTCAGCAGGTGCCTGATCCAGCATCCCACTCCAGATGGAGACCTCCAACAAGATAGGGCTTCCCAGACTTGGCTGTGCTGGGAAATTTTCTGGAAATATAATCAGTGGTTTATAGGGCTCAAGCACAGAGCAATGGCTGAGGAACAAGAAGCACCAAATGGCTGAGATGAAGCAGGCAGAAAAGTCTGCTTAGGATGGTCAAGAAAAAATTGTCAGAGTTCCTGCTGTGGCTCAGTGTTTAGCAAACCTGGCTAGTATCTATGTGGACATGGCTTCGATCCCTGACCTTGCTCACTGGGTTAAGGATCCGGCATTGCCATGAGCTGTGGTGTAGGCTGCAGACATGGCTCGGATTCCCTGTTGCTGTGGCTGTTGTGTAGGCCGGCGGCTACAGCTCCGATTGGACCCCTAGTCCTGGTAACCTCCATATGCCGCGGGTGCTGCCCTCAAAAGACAAAAAGAAAAAAAGAGAGAGAAAGAATTATTTGCAACCCAGCCTTTATTTCAGATCATAATGATAGGTGTAAAGACCCTGTGATGGGCTTTGCGGTAGGGTAGAGAAATTGAGCCCAAGGCCAAGTACAACAAAATAAATGGAGATTTACAGCCAAGAAAGAGAGTCAGTGGATATAACGGGACTAATAGGAAACCTCCAAGATAGGAGGATTCTTGCAGATCAACTCAACAGGATTCTGGCTGAGGGCAGCCCAGGGTGTAGGATGTTGGACGTGGGGCGGAGGAATTTGATCAAATTTTTTTTTTTCCTTTCGTCATTTTAGGGCCGCACCCGCGGCATGTGGAGGTTCCCAGGCTACGGGTCTAACAGGAGCTGTAGCCGCCGGCCTTCGCCACAGCCACAGCAACGCGGGATCCGAGCCGAGTCTGCAACCTACACCACTGCTCACGGGCAACGCCAGATCCTTAACCCACTGAGCGAGGCCAGGGATCGAATCCACAACCTCATGGTTCCTAGTTGGATTCGTTAACCACTGAGTCACGGCGGGAACACCTGATCAAATATTGAGAGGGATCAGCCACCAAGGGTGGGGGATTTTTCTTTTTACTCAGCAGGTCAAGGTTGGGGACTAATCAGAAAGAGAACTTGGAGGAGCCTGACCCAAGTTTAGTTAAAGGAAGCGTCTTTATCAGGGAACTGTGGCCAGAATGGCCATCCCTGCCCACTGCTGAGGTTCTGGATCTGATGCAACCACTGAAAGCAACCTGTGACTGTCCTGGTGGTGCCTCTGGGTCACTCCTTCTAGACCCCATGTCCTGGCTGGAGAAGGCGTTGGATGGAAGTCTTTGTCACCTGTCCTCAGTGGAGGAGCAGGCGGCCGAGCTGGAGGGACAAGAGCGACTTGTCCCCCAGGGTCAGGTGAGCCCCAGGAACAGGTGAGCCCCGGATGAGGACCTGGAGGAGGGTCCGGCTGTGAGCACGAGTGGCGGAGACAGAAGGAGAAGAAAGAGTTCAGGAGCGGGAGGGAGTTTTTGCCAACACGTCAGGGAGAGCTGGGTAGGCAAGGGCCGTCCGGCTGAGGCTGGGGAGCTCAATAGTTGCTCGTGACGGGGGTCCCCCTTGAGAAAGGAGCTGCTGGGGGGCCCAGGAAGAAATCTCACAGCCACCCCAAGCAGCCCAAGGATTCATCCTGAAGGATGAAAAGAGTGGATGAATAATATAGGAAAGTATTTCTACTCACGGCCACCTGTCATCTTCCGGTCTGTTGGAAGATAGTTTTGTTTTGCTGTGAACATTAATGCATTTGTGTGGGCAGACTAAGTTTGGGACTAGAGGAAAACGAATGCCTGAAGGAGGGGAATTTGGACGGCAATGAGATGGGAGAAGCAGGAGGTGGGAAGGACCCAGAAGTGAGACCTGAAGTCAGTGAACTGGTGGCTGGTGAAGACGGGGCCCTCCCTGTGACTTGGAGTCCGACCAGAGAGTGAGCGCCTTGCACAGCCCACCTCTGCCTCCAAGAACACCTCCTGCGTAGCTGCACCCCTACATGGGTCCCTCACAAGGTGGGCTGTGGTTCAAGGCGTGTCTTTTTTTTTTTTTTTTTTTTTTGTCTTTTTGCCTTATCTAGGGCTGCACCCGCGGCATATGGAGGTTCCCAGGCTAGGGGTCTAACAGGAGCTGCAGCCGCCGGCCTTCGCCACAGCCACAGCAACGCCAGATACGAGCCGCGTCTGCAACCTATACCACGGCTCACGGCAACGCCGGATCCTTAACCCACTGAGCGAGGCCAGGGATCGAACCCGCAACCTCAGGGTTCCTAGTCAGATTTATTCACCACTGAGCCACGACAGGAACTCCCAAGTTGTGTCTTGAGTGTAGGCACCTGCAGTGGAGAAAGGGGCTGAGTCTTCCGCACAGTTGCACGCACGGGGTCATGCGGAGGCAGCCGGGGAAGGCGAGATAATCTAGGTACCGGACCAGCTCAGGGGTCTGGCTCCGGATCACGCCGGTGGTGGAAGCGCCCCCACAGGACACGGATGGGCTCAGCAGCTCGAGAACTTCCCGCCCTGGGAGAGCCCCGCTGCCTTCGGCTTATAGATGTGTAGGCTGGAGGGGGGACAGAGCCTGAGCGGAGGAGGGGGTGCACCGGGTGAATCTGGGGGGCAGGATTAGGGCGGACCTGCCCAGCTGTAACCAGGTCCTGTGGCTGGAAGTGGTGACAGAAAAGGGCAAATGGCAGATGGGGAACCAGAAAGCTGGGCTGGCGAGTCTTAACACTCTTAGGCCACCAGTTTCTTATTCCCCCCTTAACCACAAACCCTGCAGGACCCCTTGACTTAGCTGGAAGTAATAGTAATGGAAGCCAAGACTTCAACGGCTCTTTCTGTGCCAGGCTCCCTTCCGAGCACATGATAGGCAGTAATTCATCTATTTCTCACCATCACCCTTCCAGAAGTTTCTATCGTTATCTCCGTTCTGCAGCTATAGGAACTGAGGCACAGTGAGGCTTAGTCTTCTGAGCTTCTCCGGCAAGCGTGTGATCTCTGGTACAGCACTTTGCTGCTGGTTTACCTTCTGGTAAACCAGGCCTTCTGGTGCATCAGCGTACACGCTCAGGTGATAACAGTCCGGTACGCAGATATGCTGTCACTGTCCATTCTTCATCTCCATTCTTCAGCTAGAATTCTGGAAGGGAAAGCATGGCTTTTTCATCTTTGTATCCCCAAAGCTCATCGCTCAGGGCTTGGTGTGTATAAATAGAAGTCCAGTCCATTTTTCGCAGAATAGATGAACTGAAGGGGACGGATGTGTGAACAGCATCTGGCAGGGCGGTGGGGCGGTGGTGAGGTGTCTTCCCACTGGCAGGCTGGACTGAAGGCAGAGAGGCTGGAATCAGGATCCCACGTGGTTTTGGACTGTGCCCCGTGGCCAGGACAGGATCTGCGCAGATAACAGGGGCCATCTGGGCTCGTCTCTTCTTCCTGGGCTGCTCTTCTCTTCGAGCTCCGAATTTCAAGTTTTCCTCACTTGTGCTGTTTCCCAGCTTTGCGTGAGCCTGTTTCCTGCCTTCAAGAGGCCCTCTAAGGAATTCATGAACCGGCCAAAGGCACTCGGATTCCTGTAAACGGTGAGGCTGCTGGAACTTTTCCTCAATCCTAACATTTGGTTCATTTAATGAAGGGCTGCAGACATTAGCAACACCTTTCAACTAGCGAAGGGCCTTTGAAACAGACCCTATTTTATTTTACTTTGCTTTTTAGGGCCACATTCACAGCATATGGAGGTTCCCAGGCTAGGGGTCCAATCAGAGCTACAGCTGCTGGCCTGTACCACAGCCACAGCAGTGAAGGCTCCGATCCACATCTGCGACCTACACCACAGCTCAGAGCACCGCCGGATCCTTAACCCAATGAGCAAGGCCAAGGATCGAACCTGCAACCTCATGATTCCCAGTCAGATTCGTTTCTGCTCTGCCTCAGCAGGAACTGGTGAAACAAACACAATTAAACTTGGCCCTAAAGATAAAAAAAAAAAGCACACACAATATGGTATTTCACTGTTTATAACCATCCATTTGCAAAGCAGGCAATAAGGTAAATGCTGAAGCATAGCACATAGCCAGGGCTTGGGTTTGTTCCCATTGTCTGGCCTCTGTGGGCGACCACACAGGGCTTAGAGCCAGGGGTCCTCTAGCAGGAGGGCTGCCTGAGGATGCCCAGGGTGTGCGTGGTTTGAAAGCAAAGACTTAGAGTATAATTTTATTTGGAGGATAGTCTTAAAACCTGATTTTTAAAAGCGTAGACTACAGAAACTAAAGCCTGAGAAAAATCTTTCCGGTTGGTGGGAAATTGTTGAAGAGAAAGATTCTCAAGATAGAGAAGACGCCCTTTTCCCCCAGGGGGCCTTATAATAATCTCTGGAGGAAATGTGAAAATGTTAAACTATCGAAGGAGGGAATAGGTTAAAAAAAAAAAGGAAGTGTTCCTGTCGTGGCTCAGCAGTAACGAATCTGAATTTGATTGGTATCCATGAGGATGCGGGTTCGATCCCTGGTCTCACTCAGTGGGTTAAGGGTTATTTATTTTTTTTAATTTTTTTTTTTTGGCTTTTTAGGGCCACACCTATGGCATATGGAAGTTCCCAGGCTAGGGGTCGAATTGGAGCTGCAGCTGCCAGCCTACAACCACAGCCACGGCAACTCGGGATCTGACCCTCATCTGCGACCTACACCACAGCTCACGGCAACGCCAGATCCCTGACCCACTGAGTGAGACCAGGGATGGAACCTGCATCCTCATGGATACTAGTCAGATTCATTTCCGCTGAGCCACAGTGGGAATCCCCCCACCACAAGAACCCTTAATGCTTGCTTGCAAAGTTAGATTTCTGTGGGGATTATCAAAACTTGAAGTCCTTATGCCTTCAGCACAGGCAGATAACAGGATGGGATAATGAGTGCAGATTTTAAAGAAACTGACAACCGGGTACAATTTGGAAGCTTTCTCACTAATCTTTATTGCCTTAATTTTTCATTGGGAAAAATTTCGACCCTACGAAACATTAAAAGAATAGTGCCATGAACACCTCCCTGCATTGCACCCAGACTAGATGATGCTTAGCAAGTTGCTATTTTTTTTTCTGTCTCTCTTAGCATCGTTGGAAAACAAGTCCCAGACATGTTGACGCTTTATCTCTAAATCTCTAAATATGAGGACGTGCTGCTTAATCCTGACACCATCATCATGGCTAAGAAAATTAACAAAAATTCCCCAGTAGCATCTAAAACAGACCTTGTTCAAATGTCTCTATTTTGGGAACTGTAATCTATTTCAAGGTCCATTATTAGTATTGTTCTTTAAACACACAGAAGTGGATTTGGGTGTGATTAAGCTTATAAAATGTGGTGTGTGCTGTGTGTGTGTGTGTGTGTGTGTGTGTGCGTGCAGAGATGTTGGATATTCATTTTCGTAGTGTGTGTGTGTATGTGCACACGTGCACACGTGCATGTATGAAGGAAAGACATCATACAAGCAAAATCAACCAAGATGAGCTAGAAAGAATATGCTTCAGTTTTTTCCTCCAATGCATTTGAAGAAATAAGCATTAAGCTCCAGACATCGTTGAGTGGAACCTATCTTGGCCAAGGAGGCAGAAGAGACCAATGATTTTGTTCCCCTTGATAGACTGATTCAGGTGTCACTCTCTCCTGTCATCCTGGAAGAGCCCTCTCTGAAAGGGAACAGGCACAAAAGTCCTTTCTCTCCTCCAAAGGGTCAGCATTTATCTTCCATTTTCCTCGCCGGGCCCGCAGAGGACGCACAAAGAAAGGTGTAATTACAACGTGACGGGCGCTGTTCGCCGGGGCCTGGAAATTCTGAACCGCTCCCTCTGCTCAGAATACATTTCAATTTGGTGCTGTGAATTTTACATTGAAATGAGCTTTTTTTTTTTCTTTAAAACCCTAGAGAAAACAGCCCCTGCACGGGAACATTAACAAATTGCTTTGCAAATCTAGGCTAACGTGAACATTCAGTGGGAGGAGGTCAAATCGAACTGGGGCCCCGAACCCGGAGCCGGGCCCAGCAGCCGGAGTTTTGCTCTGGGTGGATGCGGCCATGGATGTGGTCTTACTTTATCCCATGTCACCCCTCCTGGCCTCTCTCTAGCTGGCTCCCTCAGGGCCCTTCAAGATGCCCACGCGTCTCAGCCCAAGGTTCGGGAGGTTTAGGGCCCGGGAGCTGCTGACACTGAAGGTCCTCTGATGAATGACCCTGGCTTGGCTGTGCAGTCACTTAGGTGAGAAGGACCCACAGAAGCAAACACTAGGCAAGTCCAGGCTGGTGTGGTCCACAAACAGCCCTTGCTTCTACCCCTTCACTTTACAGAGCAAGACTCCGAGATCAGTGGGAGGGTTCAGTGGCTTGTCCAAGGTTCCCCAACTGTCACTGTAATTATCAAAAGAATAATATTTGTTGTTGGAGTTCCCATCGTGGCTCAGTGGTTAACGAATCTGACTAGGAACCATGAGGTTGTGGGTTCGATCCCTGGCCTCATTCAGTGGGTTAAGGATCCGGCATTGCCGTGAGTTGTGGTGTAGGTCACAGACGCAGCTCGGATCCCACGTTGCTGTGGCATAGGCTGGCAGCTACAGCTCTGATTAGATCCCTAGCCTGGGAACCTCCATATACTGTGAGTGCAGCCTAGAAAAAGGCAAAAAGACAAATAATAATAATAAAATATTTGTTGTCAACAGTCTGTCAAGCATCTAGCCATCCTCTGTGATAAGATATTTTTTTTAACCAATTTCTCATTTTTCTTTTATTCCTTTTTTTTTTCTTCTGTCTTTTTATGGCCACCCCCAAGGCAAATAGAAGTTCCCAGGATATGGGTCTAATTGGATCTACAGTTACTGGCCTACGCCACAGCCATAGCAATGAGGATCTGAGTCGCATCTGCGACCTACACCACAGCTCATGGCAACACTGGATCTTTAACCCACTGAGCGAGGCCAGGGTTTGAACCTGTGTCCTCGTGGATACTAGTCAGATTCATTACCACTGAGCCACCATGGGAACTCCCTCATTTTTCTAAGTAAGAAACACAGAGAGGTGAATGCAGCTGGGATGTGCACCCAGACAAACTATTCAAGATTCTTCATTATGGGAGTTCCCATTGTGGCTCAGTGGGTTAAGAACCCAACTAGTATCCATGAGGATGAGGGTTCGATTCTTGGCCTTGCTCAGTGGGTTAAGGATCCACATTGCCTCGAGCTGCAGCATAGGTTACAGAAGCAGCTTGGATCCCGTGTTGCTCTGACTGTGGCATAGGCTGGCAGCTGCAGCACCAACTTGATACCTAGCCTGAGAACTTCCATATGCTGAAGGTGCAGCCCTGAAAAGAAAAAAAAAAAGCTTCATTATAGAGTTCCCTGGTAGCCTAGGGGCTAAGGATCTGGAGTTTGGGTGCTTTGGCTTAAGTTCCATCCCTGGCCTGAGAACTTCTGCATGCAAACGGTGAGGCCAATAAAAAAGATTCTTCATTGGAACCAGCACTGTCTGTCTGCCTCTGAGTGGTCCTAGCCCCACCCACCAAGCCTTCTCCCTAACCCACCCGCCTGCAGACTCACCTGCCTATCCACGCCCTGGGCAGACAGACGCCCCCAAGGCAAACCCTAGTGGGAGGAGTGCGGAATCTCAGCTGTCGTTAAGGTGTGTTCTGGCTCCTGTCCTGACATGTTTTGGACTCTTTTCTTTGAGGTGCAACTAAGGGAGTTCACATCCTGCCGAATGTCCTGTGCGTGCTTTGTCTCTCAGCACCAAACGGCTGTGTGCCCTTGTCCTCTACACAAAATCTCACTCTCCTCGAGCGCTGAGGGAGGGCCAGGGACCCAGAACCTGAGTCTGTGGACTCTGCGACTCTGTCTTTATTTTATCCCCCCTTCATCTGTAGGGAGGAAACAGTGAGACTCCAAAGAGCTGCACGCGGCGCCAAGTCCAGGGTGCCCACAGCCTTGTATCTGCCTCTCGGAGTCACACTTCTCAGGCAGCCAACCAGGACGATGCCCGAGGTACTGGCAGAGGGGCCTTGGCCCTGCCCAGGTCGGGGTGGCAGGGGGCATCCTCCAGCCTCACAGAACACAGCGTCTCCGGAGCGATGGAGATCAATCGGCCCCCAATAAGTATCTGGAACTGCCATAAACCCAGTCCCCCCACCCCCCGGGGGGGGGGCGGGGGGCTTGCCACGGAGCCTGGGGCAGCTTGGGGACCCGGATTAAAATGATACGTTTTCAATTTGGCCTTAAACGAATTCACCAAATCGGCATCTTTGATGTCAAGTGGAAGTGAATTCCACAAATCTCAATTTATTTTATGGGGAAGAGTTATTGATTTTTCTTTTTTTTTATCGTCTGCTTTTCCTTCTTCTCCCCTCCCAGCTGCCAAGCCTCTTCCACCTGGATTGAATTGTTTGATTTAAGGGCGGCGGTTCCGGAAGAGGAAGAAGCCCTTGCCTCTTCACTCGTCCCCTCCCCCACCCTGCAGTGCCCACGCTTTGGGCTGTAAATGCCCTCTGTTCCCTGGCCAGGGTGTTCTTAGCTGGGCCGGAGCCCTCCTAACCATCGCTCGCCAGTTGCCCACCTCTTCTCTGTATGTGTGTGTGTTTGGTGTGTGTTTTTGAGATGGTTACACGTCCGGTTTTCTCATGTCCTTTTTCTGTATCATGCCATTCACCTGCTTCAGGCACTGCAGTGGTTGCCCGTGTTCCCGCTGCAAGCCCGTCATCCCTGGTCTTGGAAATCAGACCCCAAACTGTCCGTCCAGCCATTTCTCTCTCTGGCCTTCTCTTCCCTTCTGGAGCATCTTTGACTTATGGAGGCACTTGTACCTCCAGTGCCTGGTAACTATTAGAGGCTCAGGACTTTTTTTTTTTTTTTGTCTTTTGTCCTTTTAGAGCCATGCAGAGGGCGGCGTCAGCAAAGCTAGGGCAGAAGACGGCACGTGTGTGGTGTGTGTGTGTGTGTGTGTGTGTGTGTGACAGCGCTCGCCTCCTCATGCAATTAACAAGTCCTGAGCCTTGGAGTTCCCGTCCTGGCGCAGTGGTTAACGAATCCGACTAGGAACCGTGAGGTTGCAGGCTCATTCCCTGGCCTCACTCAGTGGGTTAAGGATCTGGCGTTGCCATGAGCTGTGGTGTAGGCTGCAGATGCTGCTCAGATCTGGCGTTGCTGTGGCTGTGGTGTAGGTGGGCAGCTACAACTCCGATTGGACCCCTAGCCTGGGAACCTCCCTAAGTCGCAGGTGTGGCCCTAAAAAGACAAAAGACAAAAAAAAAAAAAAAAAAAGATTAAGGGTCTTGAGATGGAGAGAGTATCCTGGTGAACCCTGAGTCCTTAAAAGCAAAGAGCTTTCCGGCTGTGATCAGAGCAGGAGAGGACAGCGCTAGTTGGAGTCAGTGCCCCACAGCTGGCTCCGTAACAGCGGGCCGTGCAAGAGCTGGAGAGCAGCCTCTGGAAGCTGTAAAAGAAAGACAAGGAAACTGACTCTCTGCTAGAGCTTCTGGAACGGAATGCAGCCCCGCCAACGTCTTGGTTTTAGCCTTGTGACACCTGTGTTGAATTTTGACCCTTCGGAACTATGAGCTGATGAATGTATGTTGTTTACAACCACCAAGTTTGTGGGCACTTGTTTTGGCAGTGACACAAAACTGATAGAGACCTTCATGAACACCTACTGAAAATGGTCTCTCTTCCCCCAGACCAAGTCACCCAGGCTCCCGCTGGAGCCTCCTCATTGGTCCGCTCCTGCACTCACGGCATCAACCTTCCTCAATCCCCCTCTCCGACCCCCAGGAGTCAACTGTCCACCAGGAGCCAGAGTTGTTTCTTCATTCCTTCACTTTTTATTCGGAAATAATTTCAAACATCTAGAAAAGTTGCAGGAAGAAGACAAAAGAACTCAGTGCCCTTGCCGCTCATATGCACCAACTGTTAACAATTTGCCATTTTTTTTTGTCTTTTTGCCTTATCTAGAGCCGCGCCCACGGCATATGGAGGTTCCCAGGCTAGGGGTCGAATCGGAGCTGTAGCCACGGGCCTACACCACAGCCACAGCAATGTGGCGTCTGCGACCTACACCACAGCTCATGGCAACGCCGGATCCTTAACCCACTGAGTGAGGCCAGGGATCGAACCTGCAACCTCATGGTTCCTAGTCGGATTCATTAACCACTGAGCCATGACGGGAACTCCAACAATTTGCCATGTTTGCTTAGCCATTCTCTCTCTCTCAGGTCCCTGCTTCCAGTGGCTTCTCAGTGTGCGCGGAGTGAAGTCCACACCCTCCTTCTCGTGGCCCGCCTTTGTCAGGCTTCAGCCACTTCTCCGACATCCCTTTCTTGATGCTTAAGATGTGGTAAATCTGCTGCCTATTTCTCTTCCTCCTTCGAGGCACCCAGGCCTCGGCTCAACGTCATCACCCCCCAGACTCCTTCCACGATCATTCTAGTAAGATAAGCTCCGGGTCCTAACTGATAGGGATGGAGGAGGGGAGTGACACAGGTAGTCCCAATAAGGGACCGCAGAGAGGGAAACCTAGGGAACTTTGGGAGATCACTGTAAGTTAATGATTGCTCAAGAAAGCCACCAGAATGAGGCAGGCTTGCTTGATTAGTGGAGGCAAGAGACCTTGGGTCATTGGGAGGCGGGTGGGGCAAGGCCTGCATTCAGGTTCAGACCAAGGGCAGGAGTTTAAGGACCACACTTGTGCTGATTTGAATAAGCTCCGTGACCAGATACCAAGGAGGGGCTCTTATTCCTGGAGGAAAGAGGAAGAGGCAGTCTTTTCCCACTCCCAGCCCACCTGGTCCTCAGGGCAGGGCCTCCTTGCCTGCCCGCTTGCATCTCTCACAAGTGCCCTATCTTTAATAAATCTATTTCTTGCCTGTAAACTTTGTCTCTCGCTGACTTCCTTCTGCACGGAAGCACAAAGAATCCGAACCTCAGTGAGTCCAGACACTGGGTGAGCGATTCTAATTGAAAAACGGTGAGTTCAAGTCCTAATCCGGGTCCCAGCCAGGTTCAAGTCATAAGTGCTGTCAATTTCACCACGAGCTACTCTCCATCACATTACCCTGTTCTATTTTCTTTAAAATATTTATCGGAATCTGAAACCATCCAGTTTTTTCATTCTCTCCTTGTTTTTCCATTTCTTCAGCTACTTCTTTGGGCAAGACTGTCTGTCTACCTCTCAACCTCAAATTCTAGAACAGCGCTTGGCACACAGTAGGTGCTCGACAAATATCAGTTGACTGATTCATTTTCTGTAACAGGCCATAGAACTCTTGATGAATGGCTAACTGTTCTATAGGTGTGTGTCTTTACTAAAGAGCAAAAGTATCATTTCTTTCACTTTTATTATTTTATATTATTTTTTGTCTTTTTGCCTTTTTTAGGGCCGCACTCGCGGCATATGGAGGTTCCCAGGCTAGGGGTCTAATGGGAGCTGTAGCCACCGGCCTTCACCACAGCTACAGCAACACAAGATCGGAGCCACATCTGCAGCCTACACCACAGCTCATGGCAACGCCGGATCCTTAACCCACTGAGCAAGGCCAGGGATCGAACCCACAACCTCATGGTTCCTAGTCGGATTTGTTAACCACTGTGCCACGACGGGAACTCCTCATTTTTTTCACTTTTAAATCTTTGCCTCTGAAGCCTGGGCAGGTGGAAGAACCTCAGGATCGTGAGAAATTTTCTTTACAAGTGTGAGCACCTCCATGTGGAGGGCCTGGGTGCCTTCCCACCACACCACCCTGACACCTGGCACTGGGCTCTGAGGTCAAACTGGTACCCCTGATGGAGGCCCACGGTCTTCCTTCCACACTGTGCTTATCTTAGAAATGTTTCTAAGTGCTGTCAACTTTCTACTATTGTCTATTCATGGCGCCCCTGTTGGGAGGTAATAAACAGGGCACAGAGCATTGGTCTCTTGTGATGGATGCTGAAAACAAAGCAGAGGGAGGTTAAATGGCTTGGCCAAGGTCACTCACGTAGTTCATGGCAGGACAGATGCCCGAGCCCCGAGCCTTTCCTGCAGACCTCAGACCAGCTGGCCCTCTCCCTTCCGCTCAAGACTGAGGAGCCCAAACCTTATATTCTGGGCACAAAGCTTTTAGCAGAGGAGGGGAGGGCAGGAAGCAATGTGGTTAGGTGTGCTCTGGGTATGTGTGGGACTAATAGCTTCTCATTTCCTTTCCTTCCATTCATACAGTCGTTCATTCACTCAGGCACCTTCATTCAGATGAGGGTCATTGAGGGCCCTGGGCTTCCTGCTGGGCGCAGAGGAGCGCGCTGGGGGAAGTGGGCGGGGCCTGCTCCCGGTTCTCACGGGCAGGGGGCAGGGCCTCCTGGGTGGGGAGGCGGGGCTTGCTCAAGGGAGGGGTTCTAACCCGCAGGATATTCAACTCCCCTCCGAGGCGGTGAGGTTGGGTTGGTTGTTCCTGGCAGGTAAGGGATCTGGTCACAGCCTCGTGTTGCTAGGAGGAACGTATGGAATCAGGGTACACTCGCATCGGACACAGGGTACACTCGCGTGAAATGAAATGCTTCTCCTTCTCTCCGCACCTCCCCCCCTTTCCTCTACGCACCTGAACCGCTTAGAGTTCCCACCAAAGTGGTTCCCAAGCACTCTCCCGGCTTGTTTTCTATGACCAAGTGTTCCTTCGCCTTTTTTTTAATATTCAAGAAGCAAAGGGGGTCTGTTGCAAAAACTCTGTCCCTGTCCTCGGTTTCGGAATAGAGTTTGGGGTGAGGAAGAAGATAGCTTTATTGCTTTGCAGGGCACAGGGGGCCACAGAGGGCTAATGCCTTAAAGACTGTGCCCCCTTTGGGAGAGATTATGAGGTGATTTCGTAGTTTGGGGAGTGAAAAATAGGGCCCTAGATAAGGATTAGGGTAGAGGCAAGTTTGCATTGTCTTTCCTTTTTTTTTTTTGGTCTTTTTGCCTTATCTAGGGCCGCACCCGCGGCATGTGGAGGTTCCCAGGCTAGGGGTCTAACAGGAGCTGTAGCCGCCGGCCTTCACCACAGCCACAGCAACGCGGGATCCGAGCCGCGTCTGCGACCTTCACCACAGGTCACGGCAACGCCGGATCCTTAACCCACTGAGCGAGGCCAGGGATCGAACCCGCAACCTCATAGTTCCTAGTCGGATTCGTTAACCACTGAGCCATGACGGGAACTCCTGAGTTGTCTTTCAAAACTGGTGTATCGCGGCCCCAGGACCGGTTCCGGTGCTCCTCCTCCTTCCCGGAATAAAGGTGCTTCATCCAGTAGTTCTTCCATTTGTCCGGGGTCTTAGTTCTGCAGAAAGGCTCAAAGACAATGTTATGTAGACTCCCTAAGGAGGAACCAGGGCCCTGCTCCAGGGCTGCACTACTGGAGCTCTTTGGACTGCCCCTCGCTGGTGTCTGCATCCCCTCCTCTCCCTGGTCAGCAGCTGCCCTTTGGAACTCAGGGAAGGTCATGCAGGCTGAAGCTTAGTCCCTAAAAACAAGAAGTGGAGGACACAGAAAGACTCGTGTGCCCAGGAGCCTCACAGGGCCCTGCTCGGTTACAGGTTCTACCCTTGAGGGGCTTGGGGTTTTACTGGGGAAGTAGAAAAAACACAGATGCAACCATCAGGGATGGAACAGACGACTCCATACCAAGTGCCGCATTGCATTTGGTAGAGACAGACATGCAGTGCTCGAAGCATGGGCTCCAGAGCCAGAACAGCCCAGGTTCAAGTCTAAGCTCACTGCTTTTGAGCTGTGCAGCTCAGGCCAGCTTATTTCACCTCTCTGGGCCTCGGCCTCCTCCTCGGTCACACTGGGAGAGCGCTAGGATCGCCCTCCTGTGGCTTCATGAGGATTAAATGAGGTGCTGTATGAACCGTTCAGGACAGAGCCTGTAGTGAGTACGGGGATAAAAAGACAGTGATGCTGTGTAGTGATGGCCAGCAGAGTTAGAACCCGCTGATTCTCTGCCAGGGGAACTTGGCCAGACTGCCTGGGGGGAGGGGTGCCGCTCCCAGAGGGGAGGAGACACAGCCCCCGGGGGAGTGGGGGGCGGGGAGGAGGGGGGACTTGTGGCGGATGTGCCACCCCTTGGCAAAAGGGCCTGCTTGCCTCCGTGGTCCGAATGCGGAAAGTGCCAGAGGGGCTGCAAGCAGCAGAGTGGTATGACAGTGGCACACCAGGGGCGGTGGCAGTATGATAGCCAAAAGGACCTGGCAGCTGGGGTATCACAGCCCTGGCTCCACTTTGAGATCTGGAGGTGTGGAAGGGGCCTTCCCCAGGGCCCAGGGTGGTGGCTGGTGGGACAGGATGACAGCGCAGTGGAAAGAAGCCAAGGGCCCCGTGTGCTGGCAGAGCTCTGGGCCAGGCGACTGGAAGTGTGGTCCCAGTTAGAGAAGCCTGTTCCAGGGGAGGCGCGCCACAGGGTGGCTTCCTGCATCAGACGCGTATTTTAGATCATCACCTGAGTCTAGGAAGAGACACCCTGCCTTGCCTGAGGTTACACGGGGGAGGGTGAGGCAAGCTAGGCCCGGAAATGAAATCTTGAAAGCAAAGCGAAATTTGATCGTCTTCTTTGGCGGCACCCTCCCAACCCCCACCTTAGGAGGTAAAATTGTCTTAAAACAGTAGAACGGGAGCCAGAGGTGGCTCAGGTGGGCCTGGCGACTAGTCCTGCAGGAATTCCACCGCCCACCCACCCTCCACCAGAGCTGGAACTCCAGGACTGGACTGTTTGTTCACCGGGGAGGCGCTCCACTCGGGCCTGCCGAGCTTCCCACAGCATCTGCCAAGAATACACCGACATAATAATTTCTTTGACCTCCACCACATGAGTTTCTGAAAAGAACAAAACAGCATCATTCCCTGGCATTTACAGTTTAAACCTTTCCTATTCAAGTTTCTAACAAAAAAAGCCACCAACCCATTCTGGCCGTGATTAAAATTCATAGGCTTGCTGCAGAGAACAGATGCAGAAGCAATTTTAGGCCAGTCATATCCCAGGTCTGCAAAATTAATTTGACAGGTTTGCATTAAAGCACTGATCAATATCCACTTTAGAGCGGCAGAGGCTAACTGAGAAAAAATAAGTGACCGGAGTGTTACCAGACGAGAAAAAATGAATCTTTGAGACTTTTTTCCCTCTAAGCTTGCTCCTACATCAGAAGTCCTGACCTCAATCCATTGATCGGCTGCAGTTAACATGACAAAAGGCCCAGCAGATAGGCCATCGCGGCCTAGGCCGGGGAACAATCACCCGGATACACTAAATGTTTGACGGAGTGACTAGACTGCAGAATTAGTCTTGGCTTTCCGAGGGCGGCCCCCCGCCCGGCCTTCCTGAATCCTCCCCTCCCTGCAGAGACCCAACTTTTATTAAACTTCCTTCCACGGATGGCGTGGGGATTTGGTCGCCGGGAAGCCGGGGCCCCGCTGGTTCAGCCACCAGGACAAGGAGGCAGTTAAGACTGCAGCTTTTTTGACACTCTCACGTGGAGGGATCGAAGCTGACGTCAGCAGAGGCCGCTGAAGGTTTGATTCCGCGGGGGCCAGCTCAGAAATGGAGAGCCCCCTGGAGTTCCCGTCGTGGCTCAGTGGTTAACGAATCCGACTAAGAACCACGAGGTTGCGGGTTTGATCCCTGGCCTTGCTCAGTGGGTTAAGGATCTGGCCTTGCCGAGAGCTGTGGTGTAGGTTGCAGATCCGGCTCGGATCCCGCGTTGCTGTGGCTGTGGCGAAGGCCGGCGGCTACAGCTCCTGTTAGACCCCTAGCCTGGGAACCGCCATATGCCGCGGGTGCAGCTCTAGATAAAGCAAAAAGACCAAAAAACAGAAAGAAAGAAATGGAGAGCCCCGAGTGAGTCACTGCCTGCACCTGGAGAGAGCCCGGGCTCCACCGATTTGATCTGACCTGGTGAGCCTGAGGTGTGTAAGGGGCGCGCTTCAAGTTCAGATCATCCTTGTTCAGGTTCACTTGATGGTTCCCGTTCCTGGGCCCTGTTGCCTTTCCGCCCTCTCTCACCAAGTAGCCCATTCACGTGTCACCGGTAATTCAGCGTGTTAAAATGAGCAGCACTGGGAGTTCTCACTGTGAGGCAGCGGAAACAAATCCGACTAGTATCCATGAGGACTCGGGTTCGATCCCTGGCCTCGCTCAGTGGGTTAAGGATCCGTCGTTGCCGTGATCTGTGGTGTTGGTCACAGACAAGCTCAGATCCCACATTGCTGTGCTGTGACCAGCAGCTGTAGCTCTGATTTGACCCCCTAGCCTGGGAACTTCCATATACCGCATGTGCGAACCAAAAAATATGCAAAAAAAAAAAAATGAGCAGTCACCAAGAAGGGGACTTGTGTCAGGTACTGGATCACAGGAAAAATGGTCTTCCTGAGGCCCGGATCAACCCTGCCTTGTGAAGTTTTCCAAGGGGAAGTCACTCTTTCGTTTCTTGGCCCCTCATCTGCTGGGAGCCATCCATTTAACTCTTGGCTCTTTAGGGCAGCACTGCCCCAGAGAAATATATTGGGAGCCTCAAACACAGCTACATGTGCGATTTAAAATTTTCTACTAGCCACATTTAAAGAAGCAAAAAAGATGGAGTTCCTGCGGGGCTCGGCAGAAATGAATCTGACTAGCATCCATGAAGACACAGATTCGACCCCTTGCCTCACTCAGTGGTTCAAGGATCTGGTGTTGCGTGAGCTGAGGTGTACATCACAGAAGCGGCTCAAATCTGGCATTGCTGTAGCTGTGGTGAAGGTAGGCAGCTACGGCTCTGATTCGACC
Source organism: Catagonus wagneri (assembly GCA_004024745.2). Lineage (NCBI taxonomy): Eukaryota > Metazoa > Chordata > Mammalia > Artiodactyla > Tayassuidae > Catagonus > Catagonus wagneri. Next base: position 2,219,933 of record PVHT020000284.1, on the reverse strand, counting down.
CCTTGCCTGGGAACCTCCCTATGCCACAGATGTGGTCCTAAAAACCAAAAAAAAAAAAAAAAAAGGAAGAAGACGCAAAAAGAGAAACAAGAAACTCGATTTTTTTTTTTGTCTTTTGTCGTTTTTCAGGGCCGCATGTGGAGGTTCCCAGGCTAGGGGCCTAATCGGAGCTGCAGCCGCTGGCCTACACCACAGCCACAGCAAGGCGGGATCCGAGCCACATCTGCAGCCTACAGCACAGCTTACGGCAACACCAGATCCTTAACCCACTGAGCCAGGCCAGGGATCGAACACACAACCTCATGGTTCTTAGTCGGATTCGTTTCCGCTGAGCTACGCGAAGGGAGCTCCAAAAAACTCAATTTTAAGAGTGGGAAGAGTGAATTGAATTTGAAAGTTTGAAATACTACCATTTCAACATGGCATGCGTGTAATAAAATGCTTCATGTGGTATTTTACATGCTCTTGTTCTGATTCCACGTCTTCCCCGCACACCTCACTGTGGACCTTTGGACTAGGCACCTTTCCAGTGCTCCCTAACCCCCGCGCCTGGTGGCGGCCACCGTGGAGACGGCAGAGTTGGACACGGTGGATCCGGGGCTCCTTTCTGAGCACCCACGGGCGGGGATCCCATCCCGCCCTTCCTTATGCCCATCCTCCACCACATCAAACCCTTGACTCAACTGGCTCTCATTCGTACCGCCAGTTGTTGAACACCGTGTGGATAAAGTAATTGTGACAGTGAGAAGTTGACCTGACAGCCCATTGGAGGGCGTGGCCATGCGGCTCAGGAGGGCGTGGCCATGTGCCTCAGAAGGGCGTGGCCATGCGGCTCAGATCGTTGCTGGCCACTGGGCTCCCTGAGGGCTTGACAGGTCGTACTTACTGCTCCACTTAGCCAGGGTGCAGCAGCAGTGTCTGGCACTTAGAGGGTCTGTCATTACTGAACAGACATTTATAAACTACTTCCCACGTAGCAGGCTCCGCCCTAAGAATTTGACAAACATTTACTTATTTAATCTTTACACTATGATCTGCGGTGGACGCGGTTATGGCCTCGCTTGTATAAATAGGGAAAGCGAGGAGGGGGACTGGGCGGAGGTCTCAGAACTAGCAGGTGGCAGAGCAAGATTCAAACACAGCAGCCTGGCTCAGAGCGCATCTTCTCATCACCGCTCCGTGTGCGGCCTCCGTACATGCTTTAACATCCGGGAAACACGAAGGCCCAGGATGGCTGTTTTGGAGCAGCCCCAAGAGAGTCCCCGCAAGTTCCCTGCCGAACCCTGTTGGTGTCCAGCCTCTGGCATTTCACCAGCTATGTTCCTGATCAGATCCGCCCCATCGAATGAACAGTCAGCTGATCTGCAGGCCTGGATAGCTGATCCAGAAGCTTGAAGCTGGGCGGCCCGAGTCAGGGATCAGCTGTTTTGTTCAGAAGGACCGCGTGGGCGGGAGGAACTCAGGGCTTCCTACCTTAACCCAGATCTCAAGCACGTCTCTGCCACATCTGGCGTTGAACCTGCCCATAATTTCACCAGCGGTAAACCCAGGGAACAGCACCTCTTCCACCTTCCCTTTAGGGTATCCAGCTTCAAATGATGTAATATCCATAGAAGAGCTTTAAAGATTATTACAGTGGCGTTCCCGTCATGGCTCAGTGGTAACGAACCCGACTAGCATCCATGAGGATGCGGGTTCGATCCCTGGCCTCGCTCAGTGGGTTAAACATCCGGCGTTGCCGTGAGCTGTGGTGTAGGTCACAGACGCGGCTTGGATCTGGCATTGCTGTGGCTGTGGCGTAGGCCGGCAGCTGCAGCTCCGATTGGACCCTTAGCCTGGGAACTTCCATGTGCTGCAGGTGCGGCCCTAAAAAGACAAAAAAATCAAATAAAAAAATTAAAATTATAACATGATATGCAAATGTGAAGTTCCTGAGCTACTATTTGTATTAAAGTATTTGTATTATTATTGACAGTGGGAACACAAGGGCTGTAGGTTACGATCCCAGGGTCACTGTGTTGATGCCGGTAATTCCCCTGATCCTCCACCCCTGCCTGAGGCAGAGGAGCTTCTGGAGTTTTGTTTTATTTTGCTTTGTCTTTTGAGGGCCGCACCCACAGCACAAGGCATATGGAGGTTCCCAGGCTAGGGGTTGAATCAGAGCTTTAGCAGCTGGCCTACATGACAACTCACAGCAATGCCAGATCCTAACCCACTGAGCGAGGCCAGGGATCGAGCCTGCATCCTCATGGATGGATACTAGTCAGATTTGTGTGCCCTGAGCCATGACAGGAGTTTTTCACTGTAGGTAACTTTGCAGAAACCCTGAATAGTAGAATCACTTCGTCTGATTGGTCCAATACGTCAGGAGAGAACCAGCCATTGTGTGGGTGGATACAGTAAAAATAAGCTTTATAACACAACTGAGGGGTCCCTTTATGGACCTTCCTGAGGTTGAATGCAATTAGGGAACAATAACTCCATTTCCATTTTGGATTTTAATCTGGACACCTTTGAGCATTCGTATGAACTCTCCCTCTGGCTGTGAATTTCCAGTAAGATGACTCTGGAAGTTGTGTCCGGCAGCATGGAGACCAAGTAGTCTGTCATGACCTGTGTGACCCAGGCTCCTGGCTTTCCTTTCCCTAGCCTCAGTTTCTTTATATGTAAAATAAAAGCATTGGTGCTCAGAGGTGTCCTTCCAAGAACCCAGAGAAGGGGCTACATGCATCCTCAAACTGAAAGTACTTCGAAAATGGCAACGCCAATAGCTAAGGTGTCAAGCTGTCAGCTTCACGGGGGGTGGGGATACCTGCTTGCCTGTCCCCCAGATACCTCTGCCATAGCCTGAACCTACTGTCTGGTAACTGAAGGGAAAGAACGTGTCTTTTCATTTTGCTGTTTGTCCCCGTGATCCAAAACAGGCCTTATGCTATAGGAGGCACTTCCTAACCATTTGCGTTTTTTTGTTTTGTTTTTTTGGGTTCTTTTGTTCTTGTTTTTTTTGCTTTTTTTAGGGCCTCACCCATAGCATATAGAAGTTCCCAGGCTAGGGGTGCAATTGGAGCTGAAACTGCCAGCCTACACCACAGCCACAGCTATGCCAGATCTGAGCTGCATCTGTGGCCTACACCATGGCTCACGTCAACGCCGGATCACCGACCCCCTGAGCGAGGCCAGGGATCGAACCCACATCCTCATGGATACTAGTCAGAATCATTTCTGCTATGCCACAACATGAGCTGCCCCTAAGCATGTGTTGAATGAATGAGAGAATAGATGGGTGATGGCGCGCTCCTGAGATGGAAGCAGGCTGGCAGGGAAGGGCAGTTGTCACTACGGCAATGCTGTGTGGGCTCTGCCTGGATCCTTCACCTACTGCCCGAGAAATCAGAGCCCACAGCTCAAAGAAGCGGCCCGAGTCTACGGTCCAGGTGACACAGGGTGCTATGTCTCATCCTCCAACACAGATGACCTTTGACCTCAGCTCTTTGGAACAGGGCTGTCTGGCCCAGATTTCTTGCCCCCTCAGATCCCAACATCCTGAGGCCCACCAGCCCTATCCATGCCTTATTCCTTCAGGGCCAGGCTCCTGCTTTCCAGGATCTGAGTTCAGCCATGACCGCATTTGTGTGCCACTTTATCCCAACCAAGTATTAGAAGGCATGTCATAATAGTTCCAGAACGTGAACTCGGCAGTCAGAACACCTGGGGTTAAAACCCACGTTTACCATTTACTATCTGGGTGACCTTGGGCAAATTAAATTAACTTCTATCTTAGCCTCTTTTTCTTTTGGTTCTGTTCAGGGCATGCACAAGTTCCCGGGCCCGGAATCTTGAACCTGAGCCACAGCAGTGATGCTGAATCCTTAACTGCTAGGCCACCAGGGAACTCCTATCCTGGTTATTATTGAAAACTGAGCAGCTCAAAACAACTATTATATTATGCATATGAGTTCTGTGAGTCAGAGATTTAGACAGGATGACTTGTCTCTACTCCACGAGGCCTGGCGCCTCCTGCGGAAAATTTGAAAGCTGAGGATATCTCCACGATGGAGCCTGGAATCATCGTAAAGTCTCTTTCTCTCGCATGTGTGGCATCTGGGCTTTGATGACTCAAAGACTAGGACTGGTGACTAGTGCACTTGCCTGTGGCCTCTTCATATGACTTGGGCTTCCTCACAGCATGGTGGCCTCGGAATAACTTCTTTCTTTTCTTTCTTTCTTTTTTTTTTTTTGTTTTTTACTTTTTAGGGCCACACTGGCAGCATATGGAGGTTCTCAGACTAGGGGTCGAATCGGAGCTAAAACTGCTGGCCACAGCTCATGGCAGCACCAGATCCTTAACCCACTGAACGGGGCCGGGGATCAAACCTGCATCCTCATGAATACTGGTCAGATTCATTTTCACTGAGTCACAACGGGAACTCTCCAAAGAACTCCTTACACAGAGGTTCAGTTCTCTAACTGCACTGGCTGCAGTGGAAAAAGAGAGCTACCGCCTGGCTTTTTATGACCCAGCCCGAGAAGTTATAAGCACACTTCTGCCACATTCTATTGGTGGATGTAGTCAGAAGCCCACGTAGATTCAAGGGGAGGGGGACGTAGAGTCTCATCTGCCAATGAGAGAAGCATCAAGGACTTTGGGGTCCATGTTTTGAAAGCACCACTCTCTCAAACTCAGTTTCCTTATCTGTAAAATGGAAATAAAAATGCCTAGCTTGTAAGCCTGTCGTAAGGCTCAATTTAGATTATGTACACCCTCAATCAGTGTCAGCATTTATTATTGTCATAACATCAACTGACTGAGCAGCCACCATGCATTTTTGGACAGTGTTGGCACACAGGCGCATGTGCCCAGCCTCAGGCTGGGTCCTGTGAGGGAAGCATAAAAACCCATCCTGTGCTATCAGTTTGGGGAGATTGAGATGCTGACGTAAGGCAATTAATAACTAAAAGTTCAAGGAAGTGGGAAACACTCAGCATTGACAAGTTGTGGAAGGGGACAGAGGAATGTGACCTCATCTGGTCAGAGACGACTACAGAGGAAATGATGCTTGAGTTGGATCTAGAAGGATCTAGGACAAATTAGAGGGAAAGAGATGGACCCCTGTGTCCCAAAACCTCATGGGAGGACAGGCAGCCGGGATGGATGTGCAAGAAGAGAGAGACTTCTGGGAGAATAAAGACATCAGCCCTGCAGTTCCCATTGTGACTTAGTGATAACGAACCTGATCAGGATCCACGAGGATGCGGGTTCGATCCCTGGCCCCACTCAGTGGGTTAAGGATCCGGCGTTGCTGTCAGCTGTGGTGTAGGTGGCAGTCGCGGCTCGGATCCCGCGTTGCTGTGGCTGTGGCGAAGGCCGGCGGCTACAGCTCCTGTTAGACCCCTAGCCTGGGAACCTCCATATGCCGCAGGGGCGGCCCTAAACAAACAGACAAAAAAAATATCAACACCTTTGCAAGTGTCTTTACTCTTAGTTTCTCTAATTGTCAAATGAGGATGCAGAAGAGTGTCCTAATGGTGGAAATGTTACCTATACATTCCTTCAGCTTCACCTGTGGCCAGGGACAAAAAGAATGTCAGCCCATGGCAGTCTCTGCTTTTTTCCCAGTTTTGTGTCCCAAAACCTCATGGGCGGATAGGAGACTTTCGCGGCCCATTTAACTCCCTGGAGGAGCTTACAATACGTTTCCTGGCTTTTCCACGGATCTAGATGGTTGCCTTCAGGGAAACGTATCCTTCCAATCAATGTTTACTATTCTGATGGAGCCACCCATTCAATTATGGGTTGTATCTTCCCAAGTGTAGTCACATATCTCTCAGCCATTCAGCTGAGGTGTTCATTGCAGGGGACTTAAAGGGATTCAGAATGTGGCAGGGGGTCAATACCAAGGTCAGACGGGGAAGGCGTCTCCCTATTAACCTTCCATTTTGGTAACCAAACAGCCATACCCAGCACACAAGGTGGGCCCTGGAACTTGTCACTATTAATACTGTCACCGAAGCAAGGTGGCTGGGGTTTGTCTAAGCTATTCCAATGGCAAGATCACTATTGCTCACACCCCAGAAGCAACCAGATAAGATGTGGAGAGCAGGGACCTGCGGAAAGTTGGAAGTGATGAGGGGCTGGGAGAGAGGTTGGAGTAAAAATATTCATAGTAGAAAGAATTCTGGACTGAGTAGAGTGAAGTAAGGGACACTGAGAAGAGCTTCTTGCATGTGCGTTATGCATTTGTTCAGACACACATCCTTCATGTGTTCGGCAAGAATTTACATGGCTCTCTAGGGATCATGAAGCAACAAAATAAATCATGTGACTCCACCTGCAAGAGTTGGACCACAGCACAAAATTGCCATAACACCAGAAGTATCATGTTAAGTATCATAAAAGCAGAATCCACAGCAGGTGGGGTGGGGGGTGTTCAAGGACAGGAGAAAAATGGCTTCAGCCACAGCAAATCATGGAGGACTTTCTGGAGGAGGCATCTTATGAAAAGACGTTTGTGTGAAAGAGTAACTAAAAGGGCTCTAAAAATAGAGGGCATTATATTTTACCCTCAGTGCCTACAAAAACGCCCATATCACCTTTCCCAGTTGGTGCTGATCCTGGCCCTTCTGTCAGAAGCACTGGCTTTGGTCCCCTTGGAAAATGTCCGCCCCCCACCTCCAACACACATTGGGAAGGAAGCCCTTCTCAGTGGGGCAAGGGCTCTGCATGTGAGGGGGGGGTCCCTTGAGAATGTGTGGCCTCTGGGCTCAGGCCTGGTAGCTTCCAGTAAGGTCCCAGTACCTCTGTGTCCCTGGCACATTCAGGTCCCACCAGTAGCCAGCTCGGTCTCAGAGCCATGCTTTGACCATCAGAAAGAGTGGGATGGCAAATGACCAGCTGTATCCCTTTTTCCAAAAAAAAAAAAGGCACAGGGAGGTGAAGAAGTTTTCCCTGGATACTGAGTTTTTTGTATTTTTTTTTTTGCTTTGTAGGGCTGCACTCGCGGCATATGGAGGTTCCCAGGCTAGGGGCTGAATTGGAGCTCCAGCTGCCGGCCTGCACCACAACACAGCCACGCGGGATCCGAGCCGCGTCTGCAACCTGCACCACAGCTCACGGCAACGCCGGATCCTTAACCCACTGAGCAAGGCCAGGGATCGAGCCCACAGCCTCATGGTTCCCAGTCAGTTCTGTTCTACTGCGCCATGACGGGAACTCCGAGATGCTGAGATTTGACCAGCTTTGTTTGTTTTTGTTTTTTGACAGTAAAGTCCACGAGCAGATGGTCTGGGCCAGAAACTGGTTTTCAAAATGCCTCTGCCGAAGGGCCTAGTGCTCCTTCTCCCCCCGCTGCAGAGACTCAGCCCCAACGACACCCACTCTCAGGAAGAGCTGGCAGCACAGCAGGCAGCGGAGCAGGAGGGAAGATTTTTCTCCTCCCATTCAGGGTGGCCCTTACGCCCACTCCACAAAGCCTCATCCCCTTGAGGCCCTTGTCATGGCTTGTGCCTAAGTGATGGGTGCCTGGACTCTGTCTTCTGTCATCATTGTCATCCCCCCTCCTTCTGCCCCCACCACTAAACTGAAAGTCCCCTCAGGGGCACCTGCGTTTCCCCAACACAAATAAATGAAAAGCTGTGTTTTCCAGTCAGTGACTGTTAGCTATCTCCCAGGGGGCCAGGAGGATGAGGGACTTTTGCACACAGAAATCCTGCTTCCAAGGCCTGCGTGGGAGGGAGTTAGGGTCAAGTTTGTTTGCCTTTTTTTTTTTTTTTTTGCTTTTTAGGGCTATACCTGAGGTATATGGAAGTTCCCAGGCCAGGGATTGAATCGTCCTGGCTATGCCACAGCCACAGCCACGCGGGATCCAAGTCGCATCTGCATCCTACACCACAGCTCACGGCCACGCTGGATCCTTAACCCACTGGGCGAGGCCAGGGATCGAACCTGCCTCCTCATGGGTATTAGTTGGATTCGTTTCCACCGCGCCACAACGGGAACTCCACTTGCGGGACAATCTTTGAAAAGAAGGTTCCAGCTCATGGAATCACGTGTATTACAACTGGCCAGAACTTTAGTCCCCTGCCCTGCCATGAGTTAGGGACTATCATTCCATTTTACAGATGAGCCAACTGAGGTCAGAAGGTCAAGTCACTGATTTCAGGGAATTGAAGAAAACGTGCCGCTTCGATAATCAGGTCTGGGCTAGCTAGCAGAATCATCGAGAATGAGCCCTGTTTATTCATCACACTGCCTGTATTTGTACCCCAAGAGGATTTGGAGGCATATTTGCTGCAAAATATGAGTGGTTCCAATGCATTATTCTCACTCTTCCTGTAAATAAAAAATAAAAGCCTGACCTTATCAGGCTCCATTGTTTGAGAGCCTCCCTCCCAGTACTTAATTTTATTTCACAGCGTTAAAGCAAGAGGGACTGGGGGTGGGGGAGAAAGAAGCCAAGTTCTGTCAAAGGACAGTCTCATTGGCTAACACCTGAGGGGAAAATGACTGAAAAGAACTTAATTCAAAAAAATCCTTTAGGCACCCAGGAGCTTCTTCCCACCAGTAAGAGTCAGACAGCTACGGAGAGAGAGACATCAATAAATAATCAGCCGGCTTAGACTTTTAAATGGGAATCCTAGCATCACCACCCAAAGGTAAATTGCGTCCTTTCCACCAGCCTGGGAGCAGAGCTTCTTGATAGTGTGGACTGGGGGACTCTGCTTGCTGCAGTTGCAAACTGACCCTTCTTTCTAATAAGACGTGTATCTCCTATTCGTATATATTTCATATATATTTCTTATAATATTATATTTCTTATTGTTTCCTGTTATCTGTCTATCTATCAATCTTTTTACATGCTATGTATGTTATCTATCTATCTATCCTTTTACATGCCGTGTTTCATATACATGTATGGAAGAGTGTTCTCAGAAACCCCAAGAAGCATCTTTGTTACTTGGTTTCACCATGTTTTTGGTTTAAGCCACAAATGCCCTTCAACATCTCTCCTCGTGAAGAGCAGGGGTGTAGGTGGGGACAGGGGGCTCTGGAGCCGTGCTCAGGGCTGTCCCCTGAGCCCAGAGAAATAGCCTCTCCGAGTCCCAAACCTCCCGAAGGAATGAGGCCACATTTCAAATCCGATCAGAGATATTCCCCCACCCCCACCCCGGCCAGGGCACCCCAGCCCCGCGAGGACTGGATGTCTCAGCCAAGGATGTGGACTCCTCCATGTGACAAGGGAGATGGCCTCATCCTGGCCAGATGTGAGCCCCGCGTGGCTGGGCCGTCCTGGGTGCTGTGGTCCGGGACTGCCCTGGGCGTCCATCACCTGCCAGCGAGTGTTTTATGAGATTGCCTGGGGACCGAGAGCCAGCGTGTCCTGCAAAGACTTCCTTATTGCTTGTCATTTTCTCTCAGACTGTCTACACCCTCGCCCCTCTGAAAGCAAACTGACCCGCGGGTCTTCCTCGGGCACTGGGCAGAGAAGCCGCAAGCAGAGGTTGCTTCTCCTCCTCCCCGGGGCCTCTTTTCTTGGCCCCCTGGTGGTGAGGCGGGGTGTGCCGCTCCTGTGACCGAGGGTCCCCATCCCGGAGCAGGAAGTGGAGGCCAGATGAGGGGTGTGCGAGGCTTTTCCAGGGCCATCTTGCATTTCTCGGGCAGTGAAAGAGACTAGAGGGGGCCAAGCCTGGTTCACTGGCTGGTGGCAGCTGAGAAGTGAAAAATATACACTGATTTCCAGGATTTAGTGCCCACCTCCAACAAAAAAGAGAATATAAAATAGCTTAAGATTTTTAAGGCTGGGAGTTCCCGTCATGGCTCAGAGGAAACGAATCTGACTAGGAACCATGAGGTTGCGGGTTCGATCCCTGGCCTCACTCAGCGGGTTAAGGATCCGGCGTTGCCGTGAGCTGTGGTGTAGGTCACAGACGCGGCTCGGATCCCGCGTTGCTGTGGCTGTGGCGAAGGCCGGCGGCTACAGCTCCCGTTAGACCCCTAGCCTGGGAACCTCCACATGCTGCGGGTGTGGCCCTAAAATGAGAAAAAGACAAAAAAGACACACACAAAAAGAGATTTTTAAGGCTGATTACTTGTCGAAATAACAAAAGTTGGGTATATTGAGTTAAATAAAATATGGTATTAAAATAAATTTCATCTGTTTTATTTTCTAAAATGTGGCTGCTAGAAAAAAATTGTTTCACTTATTAGAGTTGATTTACAATGTTGTGCCATTTTCTGCTCTATAGCAAAGTGACCCCATCATATATATTCTTTTTTTCTCATATAATCTTCCATCATGTTCTATCCCAAGAGATTTCACATAGTCCCCTGTGCTGTACAGTAGGACCTCATTGCCCATCCATTCTAAATGGAATAGTTTGCATCTACTAAACTCCCAGTACAAACATCGATACTAGAAAATGTAAAGTCACACATGTGGCTTGCTCTATACTTCTGTTGGACAGCATGGTATCTTATCACCCTGTTGTTATTCTTGGGGAGATAACTTCAAATTTCTATATTCAAAGCTACGTGCCAATGGTTTGGTATTGTCATTCTGAAGTAATTTTTATAATTAAATATTTCATATACACACAAAGCATATGTAACATATAGTGCAATTTAGAGGACAGGAAATGAACACCTGTGTAGCTGTCATCCAGTTTAAGCAAGAGAAGCAAGAGAAATGCTCCACATGCCTTGTCTGACCACATCTCTCCCTGTCCCTGATCAGAATCTGTTCCCTGATCGGGCAACGGCCCTTGTGAAATTCACACCACCCTTTCATTAAATTCTAATTTGTGTTTTGAGAAATTCTTTTTTTTGTGTGTCTTTTTGCCTTTTTATCTAGGGCCGCAGCCGCGGCATATGGAGGTTCCCAGGCTAGGGGTCTCATCGGAGCTGTAGCTGCCGGCCTTCGCCACAGCCACAGCCACGCGGGATCCGAGCCTCATCTGTGACCTACACCACAGCTCACGGCAACGCCGGATCCTTAACCCACTGAGCGAGGCCAGGGATCTTAAAAATTCAGAAAGCACCAATAATCATCTAACAAGCCCCTGGGCATAACCACCCTGCACTGATTGCCGTTGATATGTTGTCCTACATGTTTCTCATAAAATAAAACAAAGAAGGCGTTACCCATTCACTCCCGAGCTGCCTTTTCATCACAGGCCACCTCACTCTACCCCCAGGTCAATGGCAACGTCAGACACCCAGGTGCCCCCCCCATCCCAGTGGGTACAAAGGGGCTTCTCAAAGGGCATATACATCCAGGGCAGAAATCAGCAGATTTTCATTAATTAATTAATTAATTTATAAATAACAATTTTATGTATTTAAGGAGTACAACATGGTGTTTGGTTACACACATATAACACACTAAAGGTAATTACCATATCCACTTCCTCACATTTACCGTTTTTTTGATTTTGGAGTGAAAGCAGTATAAAATACTGTGTTAATATGGAGTTCCTGTCGTGGCTCAGCAGTTAACGAACCCAACTAGTATCCATGAAGATGCAGGTTCAATCCCTGGCCTCTCTCAGTGGGTTAAGGATCCAGCATTGCCGTGAGCTGTGGTGTAGACTGCAGACTCAGCTCGAATCCCTCGTTGCTGTGGCTGTGGCTACAGCTCTGATTGTACCCCTAACCTGGGAACCTCCATGTGCCGTGGGTGCAGCCCTAAAAAGAGAAAAGACAAACAAACATACAAAAAACCCTAATAAACTACAGTCACTTTGCCGTACATTAGCTCCTAGACTTCATCCCACAGAGCTGCAACTTTGTACACTTTGACCAACGTCTCCCACGTCCCCCGTCACCCTGCCCCCAGGAGCCACCCTTCTATCCTCTGCTTCTATGTATTTGACTTTTTAAGCTTCTGCGTGTAAGTGAGATTAGGCAGTCTTTTTCTTTCCGCGTCTGGCTTATTTCACATAGCGTAATGTCTTCCAGGACGTCCATGTTGTCACACATGGAAGAAGTTCCTTTTTTAAAGGATGAGTAATATTCCATGGTGTGTGTGTCTATCACGATTTCTTTATCCATTCGTCTACTGACAGGCCCCTGGGTTGTTTCCATATCTTGGCTATTGCGAATGATGCTACAGTGAACATAGGAGTATAGATATTTTTTCCTGATACTCAAGAAACAACAAGATTTTAAACGTCTCTGGGATCTAGGATGACCTAATTACTTCATGGAGCCTTTGACCTTTAGGTTTGGACAGACCATTAGAAGCGAGTTACCGTGGAGGCCGGGGGGCTGAGGGGCCAATCCAAGGTCACCAGCTCGGTGATGTCAGACACTGGGTTGGCACCTGGGTCACCCATCAAGCAGTGACTTCAAGACAGGCTCAGCTGTCCTCTGTGTCAACCATCTAAACCATAATCCTCTTCATGGTCGGATATGCGCGATGGGTAAATGGAACTGGGAATTGGGTTGTCTAGAAGCCGAAGATAAGGCAGAAAAACCCTTTTAGATGTGAGAAGCATTTCTTAAATATCTGGGTCTACTTCCCCCTGCAGGAAACCGCCACTGCTTGGCATCACACATTTTCCTGGCTGTTAATGGGTCCTTTTGGTCCCTTCTCTGAAGACAGAAGCTCTGACTGTCCAAGCTGTCGCTGGAGGTGAAGCAGGCTGTGTCTGGGGGCGGGGGGGGGGGGGGGGGGGGGGGGGGGGGGGGGGGGGGGGGGGGGGGGGGGGGGGGGAACAGGGACTAATCTGAGCCAGCTTTGCGTTTGTCTTCTTTTTACTAGCTGCTTGACAACAGCATTTTCTTGTGATTTGTGTCTGACCTAAATTTGAGTGATGAAAAAAAAAATTCTATCTATCAGGAATTTTGTTGGGTTCCAGTTAATAGAGTTTTTTGTTTGTTTGTTTGTTTTTTTACTGTGATGACACTTACCAGTGTCCTGAGTCAGCCACACGCAAGGACAGCTCCATAGAGGCACATGGGCATAAAAAGAAATGTTCAGGAGTTACCATCATGGCTCAGTGGTTAACGAATCCGACTAGGAAACATGAGGTTGCTGGTTCAATCCCCGGCCTTGCTCAGTGGGTTAAGGAGCCGGCGTTGCCATGGGCTGTGGTGTAGGTCAAAGACGCGGCTCAGATCCTGCATTGCTGTGGCTGTGGTGTAGGCCGCTGGCTACAACTCCAATTAGACCCCTAGCCTGGGAACCTCCATAAGCCGTGAGTGCGGCCCTAAAAAGACTAAAAGAAAAGGAAAAAAATAAAAGAAATAAAAAGAAATGTTTATCACATTCTTTCCCAGAACTAGGTGATTGAAGGACCTGGTCCAGGGGTGGGTTTGAACTACCCTAGGACTCAAGATGAGAGGCTGTTTGGCTGACAGCAAGAAGGCCAAGTGACAGATTCCATGTTCCTCCAAAGTTCTATGGTCTTTCTGTAGGGGAAGCCCTTATTCTTTTTTTAGCTTTTTAGAGCCACACCTACAGCATATGGAAGTTTCCAGGCTAGGGGTTGAATTGGAGCTGGAGCTGCCGGCCTCCACCACAGCCACAGCAACACAGGATCCAAGCCAAGTCTGCGAACTACACCATAACTCACGGCAACGCCGGGTCCTTAACCCACGGAGTGAGGCCAGGGATTGAACCCGTGTCCTCACAGATGCTAGTCGGGTTCGTTTCTGCCGCACCACAATGGGAACTCTTAATGTGTGCAAGCTCTGTCTCTTCACCATGATCATAAGCTCCTTGAGACGGGGATTGGGACGCTGGCTCCAGTTCTCAATGATCTGCATTCAGGGGGGATGTTTGAAAAAATCTGTGGGGAGTTCCCGTCGTGGCGCAGTGGTTAACGAATCCGACTAGGAACCATGAGGTTGCGGGTTCGATCCCTGCCCTTGCTCAGTGGGTTAAGGATCCGGCGTTGCCGTGAGCTGTGGTGTAGGTTGCAGACGCGGCTCGGATCCTGCGTTGCTGTGGCTGCGGCGAAGGCCGGTGGCCACAGCTCCGATTAGACCC
>PVHT020000284.1:2173129-2204945 GCA_004024745.2 Catagonus wagneri | reverse complement strand
TTGAGCAAGGTGCGTTGTGGCGGGTCTCTTCCTCGCCCTGGACAGAAGGACGCATTGCAGTGCCTCAGAAAACCAAAACAGGCCTCAGCGGTTGTTTGGGAACGGCGGGCTGGAGAGGGGAAGGCAGAGAAGGGAGAAGGCGCACGTGTGTTCTGCAGAAACCTCTAAACAATCAAAGCCACAAATGCCTCTTCTTATAAACACACGGTGCGTGGCAGATGTGTACCCGGACAATCTGGAGAGAAAAAGCCAGCCAAAGCCGGAGAGATTCATGCTCCGCAAACAAGGGATTTCCTCGGGGAAGGAGTGGCGGGTAATGGGTTCTGCCAATTTCTCCTCCTGATAACTACATCACAGAGCAAGTCCAAGGAGACTTTTTCTTCCTATTGAAACCTTATTTAAATATCGCCTCTCATTTCAGGCAGAATGGCTGTTGTGTGGGCTGGTCGAGGCTATTCTCTAGAAGCTTTATGAGGCACGGGGAAGAAATAGGGCCTGTCTCTGTGGGAGCGAGGACACACCTCCTGGGGAATTTTCTTCCTAACACGCCTCAGGGGTCAGCCCTTCCCAGTTCTGATTAGTGGCCTTTTCCCAGATCAAGCTGTAGGGAAGACAAGGACTGTGCCTGCTTGAGAACAGCGAAATTTCTGACCATTTGTACAGTGTGGATGCTTTTTCTATCATCCATCATTGAAGTATTTAAAAAAAAAAAATCGTCTTGGCGTTTCCACTGTGGCTCAGCAGGTTAGCAACCCGACTAGTATCCATGAGGACGTGGGTTCGATCCCTGGCCCTGCTCAGTGGGTAAAGGATCCGGCTCTGCCACAAGCTGTGGTGTAAGTTGCTTGGATGCCACGTTGCTGTGGCTATGCTGTAGGCCAGCAGCTGCAGCTCCGATTTGACCCCTAGCCTGGGAACCTCCGTATGCCACAGGTGTGGCCCTAAAAAGCAATAATAATAATAATGATAACAATAATAATAATTAACAACTAAAAAATTTTAAAAATTAGAAAAACAATCACAGTGGTCTTTTCAGTGAAGTTCCTACACGTGGTCCCTTCCTCATTATTATTCTTCTCCCCTCGGATTCTTATCAGGCAGAGCAAAGGGCCCAGGACTGGGAACTGCAGCTTGCAAACTCTGGCCCCCACTTGGCCATAATTTCCTTTGCGACTCGAAAAAAATGAACTCCCCTTCTGGGCTGGGTTGCCGCTTCTCTCAAGCGGTAGAGTTGGAAGAAGTGATCCCTGACATCGGGTGGCCCTGAGCTGTCAACCTACGTGCTCTTTGTCCCAGAGGGAGTCTGGGATCTGATCCTGCTCTTCCTTCTTGGTCCCCCTCTGATCAACCTTTTCTTCAAGAGGCAGATCAGCACTTACTGCGAGGCCTTCAAACCAAGAAAAGTCTACCGTCCATTTTCCTCAACCCAGGGATTTAGGCCTCCTGAGCCCGGTACCCTAGGGGACCAGCGAACTCCACCTAGTTTTTGCTTTAAGGCAAGGAGCTCTAGATCACAATCAGAGCACTTCGCCTCAGCAAGCTGAGGTCTATTCTCATCCAGGCGGGGCGTCCAGGCCACTGTTCTCCTTCCCTCCAGCAGCTGCACACTCACGCCCTCCTGGGTTCAACTGTGTGCAACCAGCAGCTGTAATGTGCCAGAGCTGTGCTCAGCAAGAGGGCTATGCCGGGCCCAGTCCCAGGCTTCCCTGAGCTTACAGCCTCAAAACAAGACTCTAAACGAGAGAGCACCCACTCCCCCCTACGCAGGGTTACGCAAGGACCCCCAGGGAGGTGACTTTTAGAAAATCTTACAGAAAGCTGGAAATGTGTACCTGTCACTAGCTTTCTCGGAAGGAGAGGGTGGTAGAAATGGCTGGGACCCGAAGGGGACCCTTTCCCAGAGTCTGGCTGACTTTTCTTCCTCACTCCCAGGGTTGCCTTTCTGCTTTCCCATGAGACCCAGAGGCGCCCAAGACACCTGCCATGAAGGAGGTGACGGCATGGAGGAAAGAGCCTTGATCTGGAAATTCTGGTGTTTTCCATGGGGTCTGAGGCCAGGTGTGGCATATGGTGGGCTGGGAGGACCGGGGACACGCGCAGTGTTTGGATATTGGGGGGGGTGCGCCTGCGGATGGGAGGGGAGCTCTGCTTTCCGTCATCCCTGGGTGGGGGGACCCGGTTCTTGGGAGGGTGAGTGGGAAATGGGCCCAGGATAGAGCCCAATGTTTTCATTCTCTGGGCTTGGTCCCAGCTGGTCCTTTGCTCGAGCTTGGTAAATCCTCTAGTTCTACAGTCATTTTTATTAGCAATTGCCTTTTTCTCTCTCTCTCTTTGAAAATGTGGTTCGACGAAAATGAAATTTCAGATGTGTGTGTCTCAGCATTGATTTTTCTATTTGTAATAACACACCCGGCATATCTCCTTTGATATCAAGAGGATAAAATGTCCCGAACACCGTGCTCTCCATTCTGGGGTAATGGATAAAGCCTGTTTATGAGATGTCATTTATTCCACAATAGACAGTAAATAAAAGCCATTTCAAGCTTGGGTTAAATCAAAGCTTGTTCAGGATTTCAGCAGATTTGCAAATCACCTCGGGGACCTTCCTCCCTTGCACTTACTGTTTTCTTTCTCTCGCTATTGACTCTTTCTCCCAGCCAAGCCTCCCACTGCCCTGCACCCCCCACCCCCAGCTGCCCCGGAACCCCAGACTGATTTGGAAAGACAACTGGCGTGGCTAAGGACCTAGCGTGACATTAAAAGTTCTTTTCCTTGCACTTGCGGAATAAAAGCTCTGAAAGGCAGCGAGAAATTGAGGTTACACCAACAAAAGCCCAAGCGGCAAAGGGAAGCGGGGGGGGGGGGGGGGAAGAAGTTTGCAGGAAAATAAGATGCAAACCTGAAATGGGGAAAAGATACAGAAGGCAGCTGCGGCTCCTTTTAGACAAGTGCGCATCGTATTTCCTGCACTCCCCGGGGACCCTGCTTGCTGGAGGAAGAGGGGAGAGAGGTGCTCCAGCCCAGCATCCCTGCCCTAGCCTACAACCTCCCCTCTCTAACCCCCAACCCCAACCCCTGTATATCCTGGGCTTTTGCCTCCTTTGAGATCCAGCTGAGGTCCCAGTGCCTCCAGGAAGCCCTCTGACCTGTCTTCTCCTCCTCCTGAAATTTCACAGCACATGCTTTAGAATCTTTAACAAATTTTGTCTTACCTCCGCTTGTTTTGGAATGTGCGTCCCTAACTATGTATATATTCTTTTGAGTGGGTTTTTGGGGGAAGAGGTCTTTTTAGGGCCTCACCTGCAGCATATGAAAAGTTTCCAGGCTAGGGGTCAAGTTGGAGCTGCAGCTGCCAGCCTACACCACAGCCACAGCAGTGCCAAGATCCTTAACCCACTGAACGGGGCCAGGGATTGAATCTGCATCCTCATGGATACTATTCGGGTTCATAACCTACTAAGCCATACAGGAAACTTCCTGGGTGACTTTCTAATAAGACATTTAGTCCCTGGATAGTCAGTTACCCATCTGCTCCACGCCACTTGTGCTCGCATTTCATTGGCCAGAACAGGTCACGTGATCCCCAGGGCAGGCTATAGAATCGTCCCAAGTTAAGTCAGGGCTTGCAGGGAGGGGCACCAAATATTTCTAACAGCAATGCAATCTCTCTCAGACTTCGAGTTGTATCTTCTCCAAAGCTGTATGCTGCTCAGTAAAATATTTAACGGGAATGATGAGCCAAATATCTTAAGACAAATATTTGAACAGATCATTTTGGCACAGCTGTGAAATCTAAACCAGCCAACACAAAGTTGGGGTAGTAAGTCTTATGGTTGGTGAGAAAATTAATCCAACTAAGGTCTCTAGCTAGAATGTGGTCGAGCCAGACTCAGTACAGCCCTGTAGTTCACTTGGGGAAGTGCTTTGGGGCGGGCTGAGAACTGTCTGCTGCCTATCACTCCGAAAGGAAGGGCTGGGGTCCAAAGATGGATGGGGGAGTTACAGGACTTGGCTTTGTAGAAGCAAATGTCGCTAGACCTAGAGTCTCCATCACAAGGATGGGGCTAAGTCCCGGCTCCAGGGGCAGGAAAGAAAGGCAGACTGTCTCCAGGGGGAGGCAAGAGAGGGGATTTCTGAAGTGGGTAGAAAATTTGGATGAGAGACCCAGGACTGACTCTTCCAGCTTTAACCATCTGCCACAAACATCATACGAGGGAGTTCCTATCATGGCTCAGCAGGAACGAACCCTACTAGTACCCATGAGGATGCGGGTTCCATCCCTGGCCTTGCGCAGTGGGTTAAGGATCCCGCGTTGCCCTGAGCTGTGGTGTAGGTCGCAGGTGCAGCTCAGATCCAGCACTGCTGTGGCTGTGGTGTCGGCCGGCAGCTGCAGCTCCAGTTCGACCCACAGCCTGGGAACTTTCATATGCCGTGGATGCGGTCCTAAAAAGACAAAAACAAAAGCAAAAGTCACCCGGGTCATCATAATTAGACTTAAATGATAAAGCAAGGTCCTTTAGGAAATTTCAAGAAACGGTGGGCATGCTCTGTACCTTTAGGAGGCATGCTGTCTAATGGAGAAGATGATTGTCTCTGTCTGATATTAAATAAGCATTAAAATTAGCAAAAGCTACAGGAGCTCTAAGGAGGGAGCGCAGAGTACCAGCTGGGGCATTCAGGGAAGAGTGGGGCTTCTCCTCCATCGGGTCAGTGGTCTGGGAATTGACTCAGGCTGGGCAAGACTCTGAAAACTCACCTGCCTCTTGAAGGCCGAACTTGCTCTCAACTCACCTGGAGGATTTAGGAACACGGAGCATTCTGTCCTCGGAGTGACCAAGTGAGAGCACGTCCACCTTGCATCGTGTCAGTCCCTGGATGACTTCTAGTCAGATGACTTGTTAATGGTGAAATGGATGGTGACGACATATTCAAAGCCATTTAAAAATCAAAATGGAATAACTGTGGTTCAGGTTTGCAAAATAGAGCCTGGTGGCCATTGGGGTTGTGCTTTCACACATGTTCTTGCATCATTGGGAACTTGGCTTTCCTCAGCTGTATCTAACTCAAGGCCACTGCCCACCTATTTTCAAACCAATGTCTGCTGACAGCTGCTAGCTGCAACCTTGTAGTGCCCAAGTACACTCCTTTGCAACTAGGTCATTGTTTCAAATCCCAACCAACCTTTGCTTAATCACACCCTTACTTCTTGCCAGCTCCAGTGCTAATTCCTGACAAACAACTTAGGTGACTGTGTGGTTTGTTTGCCCTTTATAGGCCTCCCGCATTTTGAAGTCCAGTGGGACCCAATTCAAGTGCTTCTTAAATCTGTGCCTCCAGAGCTGCAGATCTAATAAACCTCGAACAAATGGTTCTTTATTTCAATCAGGTCTCTGTTTCTGAAACGCTGGTTAACAAGGGCATCGATGGTAAAGACATTTGGTGATAGATGTGCCCTTTTTAGTGTCTCCTCAATCAAACTGTGGGAGTTTATGGTTCAGTATAAAACCATTGCTGAAAATTGGCCTCTGTTCACTGGTGCACAATAGAAAGGAGGAGACAGTTTTGGGTGAATCCTAAAAGAATAGCTTTACTGCTTTGCCAGGCAAAGGGGGCCACAGGGGGCTAGTGCCCTCAAAACTCTGTCCCACTCTGGAGCAGGCAGTAAGGAATCTTGTAGTGTTGGAGGAGCAGGGCGTGGTCAGCCTGTGGACTTCCTTCTGATTGGCTGGTGATGAGGTAATTGGGAATCAGCATCATCAACCGCCTTGTTCTAATCAGTATGGGGTCTACCAGGCTCGCGCTTGTGAGCAGCCTACAGTTAACTTCTTTCTACCTGGTGGGGGTTTCAGTAATCTACAAAACATCTCAAAAGCCATGGCTCAGAATATTATTTATAGTCCTTGAGGAAGGACTAAAGGTCTTTGACTTTGTTGAATGGCCCAACTACTATCATTTTGTCTGGCTTGACTGTTTTCCTTTTTTTCTGCATTTTCCTGCACTTTTCTGATTAAATGTATCCTTTTTTTTTGTTTTGTCTTTTCGCCTTTATCTAGAGCCGCACCTGCGGCATATGGAGGTTCCCAGGCTAGGGGTCTAACAGGAGCTGTAGCCGCCGGCCTTCGCCACAGCCACAGCAACGCGGGATCCGAGCCGCGTCTGCAACCTACACCACAGCTCACGGCAACACCGGATCCTTAACCCACTGAGCGAGGCCAGGGATCGAACCCGCAAGCTCATGGTTCCTAGTCAGATTCGTTAACCACTGAGCCACAACGGGAACTCCTAAATGTATCCTCTGACTGAAGTCTTTCTGCAGAACGAAGGCAGGCAGAGGGCGTGGGTGGAGGTCTCTTCTGGGAAGGCCCCATAGGGTCCTGCTTGGTTGTAAAACCAGCACTGATGGGTGGACTGACCCCTGAAGATGGCCAGAAGGGTCCTCAGTCATTGGAGCCTCTGCTGCCCTTTGCTCTTTTCACCTCCTGGACCAGCACGGTTCACCTGGCACTATCTGCCTCATCCAGTCCTCTTAACAGCCTCCCAAGGGAGGCGCTGTCATCCCCATTTTACAGATACAGGCACTGAGTCTCACCCAAGGTCAGGCGGTCAGGAAGCTGGCGACCCAGGACTAGAATGTTCTTCCAGGTGAAGCCAGGGCTTTGTCTTCACCGTCCCCTGCTGCCTGGAGCGGTGTGGCTCTGTGCCACTGCCCAGAGAGGTGGCCTGCGGAGAGCCAGGGAGGAGATCTGCCCCGGGGAGCCAGGCGGCAGGGTCTGCAGCTTGGCCATGCGGCTGACCGTCTCCCCCGGGAGCGGCAGAATGGGATGGTCATGAAAGGTTTCTGCAGGAATCGCACAAGAAAAAGGGATCGAGGGTGGGAGGGAGGAGAGAGAGAAGGAGCTGGAGGGGGCGCTTAGACCAGGCAGGAGAGGCAGCCCCCAGGTGCCTGGCCCCTTGAACGCTCACTCTGTGCCTCTAATTTCTCGCAAGTGGGGCCCGGGTGCACACTGTTACAGTTAAAGGGTGTCAGCGGTTTCATTAGAACCCAGGCTTTGATTTATAGCCCTCTCTGCAAAAATGTGCTCCTGGCTGAAAGCTGGCATCAAGGTCTTGGGCCAACAGAACCATTTCTATAGAAGCCTTACAAGGCAGGGCCCCAAGGAAGGGCCCTCTCTGGAGTCCGGCTTTCCAGCCTGAGACACGGAGAAGGGGGCTAGGCCCTTGTTTAGAGTCCTAAAAAAATCAGGTTAGATTTCAGAAAGGGTGCTCCAAGGGTCAGATTCTTCTTCATCCTAGGCACGTGCAGATGTCTGTGCAAGTATGTCAAAACATACCTTTGCGGAGGTTTGGCGTAGCTCCACCTCGCAAATATCATTATGAATAATGATCACTAATAATGAAAAAAAGATGACAATTGTGATGCTCACAAGCCCTCGTGCGACGGCGCTTTAATCTCACAGAGCTCCTGCCTCCACGGTCTCACTGAGCTGGGAACTCCGAGAGAGTTGGGAAGAAATTATTACCCCCATTTTGTACACGACAAAACTGAGACCGCCAAAGCCTGAGCGCTGGGCTTAGAGGTGCCAGGCACAGTTCCGTGGCACACGGCCCCCGCTCCCCCCCGCCCAGGCCAGCATGCCATCTGAACCAAGCCTGCAGTGAACAGAGAGAAAGGTCCGTCTGTGTGTCAGCTGTTCGGTTTGATTTTTTCTTTCCCTCTTATTTTAGAAGAATATGCATCATTGAAAACAGGTCCCATTTGAAGCCACATGAGGCTTGAGAAAAATAAATGTGAAAACAAAAGTGCTATTTAATACGAGCATCATCATTATTACTATTATTGCAAAGAGCCTATTTGGAACTGCCTAAAACCCTAAAAACGGATTAATATTTTAGAGCATCGGAAGGTATGCTTTTTTTCTTTCCAAATATAAATTCCTCTCTCCCAAATGGTTGAATAATGGTAATCATAGTCATTATCGTCATCATCATTCTTGCCTTAATTTATTGCTCTGAACAGAACTGCCCAGGAATTAGCACTTGGGCTGCTCAATGTCCCCCATTCACCGGATGACAACGTGGAGGCACAGACTCGGACCCAGGACCCTCAGCCCTAAGCTACTGAAGCCGCAAATTGCATCGGCTCAGAAACGGGACCGTAGTTCATCATTGGGCGTGGCGTGAATGCACTAAAGCCAGTCGCTGTCTGGATGGAAGTTCCAGGGACAGGTCCCTCTGCGTCTCACCAGCTCGTTCACTGTGCATGGGGTTCGAGCAAGGCCCTGCTGCTGGAGCCCGTCCCCATAAAGTCCTGCCCCAGGGGCTGGGGGCCGGGCGGAGCTCCCTCCCTCCCACTGAGCAGGACTTGGGCTGTCACTGTGCTGTTATTTATGAGTCCCCCCTTGCCCGATGAGTGGCCTCGAAGGGGCCCAGCCTGGGCCGGCTGTCTGGCTGCACTTGTCACACGTCATTAGATGTTTGGTTGCTGCTGACCCTTCTGCCATCTGGCTGAGTGGCCTCGGGGTGAAGAGAGGAGGGCAGCGGCTCCCTGGGCAGCCCCCCTACATCTTTGCGGTGCTCGGGAAATGGAGGGTTTCCAAGCCGTTGTGCTAAAGCCACGGAGGGGAAGACAGCCCCAGAAAACAGTCGCTTAGAAAGAGGTGGCCTCGCTTAGGCTTACCCAACTCGGTGCTATTGCCACTCAGGCCGGATCATTCTTTGATGCTGAGTGGTCCTGTGTGTTTGGGGACATTCAGCAGCACCTCTGGCCTCTACCTTCAAGACGCCAGTAGCACCTGCCCTGCTACTGTGACAACCCCAAATGACTCCGGGTATCACTGAATTATCGCCTGGGGCAGGGAAAGAAAATGATCTCCGCTGTAAGTGGCTCTAACTGTGAGAAAAATTGGGCAGTGTGTAACCTGAGCTATGAGTATGGCACACAAGCCAGTGCTCCCAATAATAACCATTTATTGAACAGCCTAGCTGGATGGCAGGCGCTTCAGGAGCAACGTTTGGCTTAATCCTCAAGACCATCCCCTGTGTGGCTGGAATTCGTGACGCCGCTTTGCAGATGAGGAAACAGCAGTTCAGAGAGGGGAAGTGATCTGCTCAGGGTCGCTCAGCTGGGACAAAGGACAGAACTGGGTGCGAAGTCAGTCTGTCTGATGTCCAGCAGGGCTCTTGCCCCCTGACTTTCTGTTTCACTACGGAAGGGCTTGGGCACCCCAGCACGAGGGCCCCTGGATGTTTTAGGATTTTGCCCTTGGTCTTGGCGAGGAGGTGTCTAGCAACATTCTCCCACTGTTTCCACTGCCGCATGGAGGACGCCTTATCCCAAAGCCCACCTTCCCCAGGGCTCCCCTCTCTATGTCCTGGAACTCCACAGCCATACCTGACACGTAGGACCTGGGATATGGGGGTGACTCAGGACCCCACTCAGAGATGCTGACTTTATACAAAGAAACCCACAGCAGTGCCACTCTGAGTGTGACACCTTGGTCACTTTACCAGGTTGGTGTGGAACACTCAGACAGGCTTTTTTTTTTTTTTTTTTTTTTTTTTTTGCTTTTTAGGGCTGCATCCACAGCATATGGAGTTTCCCAGGCTAGGGGTCAAATGGGAGCTAGAGCCGGCCTCCGCCACATTCACAGCCACGCAGGATCTGAGCCGAGTCTGCGACCTACACCACAGCTCACAGCAATGCTGATCCTTAACCCACTGCGGGCCAGGGATCGAACCTGCACCCTCACGGATGCTAGTCAGATTCATTAACCACTGAGCCACAACAGGAACTCTAGACAGGGTATTTTAAAGCCCCTTAAATCAAGGTGCACACTCTTGGGGATTCCGTCATGGTGAAATATAAAATATTTATAATTAAAAAAATAGACATTTGGAGTTCCCACTGTGGTGCACTGGGATTTGCAGTGTCTCTGCAGTGCCAGGACGCAGTTTCAATCCCTGGCCCTGCATAGTGGATTAAAGGATCTGGCGTTGCTGCAGGGATCTGATCCCTGGCCTGGAAACTCCATGTGTCATGGGGCGGCCAAAAAAAAAAAAAAAAGGAACTTGGTCAAGTGGTTTCCATTGCCATTTGAACAGTCAACGTGTTAAGTCTTTACTTAGAAATTATCTCTCAAGTAAGTGGCAAGATTCGGGACATCTCTTGTGTTGGGTATGCTAACACAACCTGCCTGTCCCCAGAAGTGTGTCATGGATTCTGGAGTAAGCCTTGGGTTAGAGACAAGCCAGTGCAACCTCACACGTAAATTGCTCGACCCCCGATCTCCCCTTGACCCTCTTCCAGAATTCCGTGGCCTGCCTGCTGTCTTGCAGGTGGGGGTTGCAAGCTGAGGCGAAGCGCCCAGTTCCTGGATTCACCCAGATCCTCGGCCCTTCTTCCCTTTAACAGCAGAGGCTAATCTGGGTTTCAAGAGACGCCAGCAACTCTGGCTTCTCTGGTTTTTATTGAATGGATCACCTCCTTTGCCAGATGACTAACTCCAGCCTGTCCTCCCTACAGGACATGCAAGCTTCATTGCTTGACTTCCTGTGCTCAGAAGCACACAGGCCATGAAGATCTCAAAATGTGCAGGTAGTCAAAAGGGACAGAGTTCCGCCCTGGCGGGATGCAAAGAAATGCTAAACGCTGGACGCCAGCTTCCCCCACCGCCAGACTATTCAAAGAAAGCTTAAAACATCTTTTTTTTTTTTTTTTCAGGAGTTCCCTTCCTGGCTCAGTCATAACAAACCCGACTAGTGTCCATGAGGATGTGGGTTCCATCTCTGGCCTTGCGCAGTGGGTTAAGGATCCTGTGTGGCTGAGGCGCCAATTCGACCCCAAGCCTGGGAACTTCCACATGCCATGAGTGCGGCTCTAAAAAAGATAAAAAATAAAAATTCGTATTGGAGGTGAAAATTGAACAATAAAATGTTTAAAAATACAAAAATAAATAGATAGTAGACACTGCTGTGGCGCAACGAGATCCGCAGCATCTTGGGAGCATGTGGATGCCGGCTCCATCCCCAGCCCTCCACAGTGGGTTAAGGATCCAGCGTTTGTTGCTGCAATTGCGGCTTAGGTCACAACTGCAGCTTGGATCTGATCCCTGGACCCAGGAACTCCATATGCCTTGTGAGGCCAAAAAAAAAAAAAAAAGATAAATTAAAAAGTGCTAAATGCATTTTCCAAGGCCAAATGGAAAGGACTGTTTAGGTAACCCTGGGATTCTGTGGGCTGGGGGGCTCAGGGCTGCAGGGAGGGAGCAGGAAGGAGGCGGTGTGCTCACACAGGTGGAGGCGGAGGGTACCTGAAGGTACAGATGGCATTTGGCTGTTAGACTTGGGCCTTGAACACCAGGTAAGGCGGTGGGAATGCCATCTGTTTTCCCTGCAGAAAAGGCAAAAGGCAAAGCGTTGGAGAACCAGAAAGTTCCTTCAGCCCCTCCCCACCCCGTGTCTCTGCTGGCCATTAAAAACTCAAGAAGCTGCAACAGCAGAGGAGCTTCTGGGTCTGCCAGTAAACACGTGACGCAATGGAGTAGAACTTTGTGCTTAGCAAATTGTCACACTTTTATTTTTTTATTTTTTATTTTTTTTATCCAGAGCCGCACCCGCGGCATATGGAGGTCCCCAGGCTACGGGTCTAACAGGAGCTGCAGCTGCCGGCCTTCGCCACAGCCACAGCAATGCGGGATCCGAGCCACGTCTGCAACCTACACCACAGCTCACGGCAACGCTGGATCCTTAACCCACTGAGCGAGGCCAAGGATCGAACCTGCAACCTCATGGTTCCTGGTCGGATTCGTCTGGTCGGATTCGTTAACCACTGAGCCACCAAGGGAACTCCCGAATTGTCACACTTTTAAAATGTGGATACCAGCAAGTGTCTTAGGTTGTACACAGCACAACACTCCTGCACCGACCCATCGATGTGGACCACGGCGTTGAAGGGAGGTGTGAGTGTGTGTGGATGGGGCAGGAAGTGGGAGCTGAGGGGTAACCGAGGTCCAGAGAGCTGACACTACCTGCCCAGGACCATATGGAGAGTCACCTGTGGGCCTCTGGGACCTGCGGTAGTTGTCCTTTAACCAGAATGCTGGGCTTAGGTAGACAGCCCCAGGCTTTGTTGGAAAACAGAATCCAGAAATTGTCATGCCCTGGCAACTGCCTCCACCCACAGCCTTCAGCCCAGCTCCCCTGCAAAACGAAAACCTATGGGTACCTCCAGCAGCCCCGGGGGCTGGGTCGGGGGAGGGTTTGGGAATCGGCGGTGGTCACTCAGGTCACCAGGGCTGAAACCCCATCCGCAGGAGCAGCCCACATAAAAGGGAGCCAGGGCTGCCAATTTCCATTTTCACTGGAGCGACTGGTGCTTCGTAATCCAGAAGCTTTATTTAAGGGCTGACCTCCGACCGGGCCTGTCACTCCAGTGGCGGGTGCCTGATAGCCACTGGAAATCGATAGCCGGCATGAAGGTCACTTCCTAGAAAAACTGGGGCTATCAACATGTCAGTTCCAATGAAAGATTATAACCAACCAGCAGAGAAGTTTATCTGTGGCTGAGAGCTCATCTGAGCTGGGCTTGTGGGCTGCACGGGTGCACGGATGAGCGTCTATGTGGGTGTGGGTGTGTGTGTGTAAATGCAGGCATTTCTGAAACAAAGCGCGTGTGTGCACCAGATTCTGTGTGTATATGCGCTCTCGTGTGTCTATATGAATGGGCATCGATCGGAGTGTGAATTTTTGTGTGCATAGGTATGCGTGAGTGTGTTTAAGTGTGTGTGACAGTGTGTTGTCAGGGAGTCATGCAGACGTGCTTTGGGTATATATTCATGTCATGTACGTTTATATGTGCAAGTTGCGTGTGGACATGTTAAGTACGTGTGCGCCTATGCGCACACGAGTAATGCACGGTTATGCGTGAACACCCACACGTTGGGTATATGGGAGCAAAGGTGCATTTGATTGCATGCTTGCATCTCACCCTGGTCCGTAATGCCTGGAATAATCTAACCCCTCCCGTCTCACCTTCAGTCCCTCCTCCTCTCCTGGCTCCACCCGGGGACCCTCACTGGCCTGAGTTCACGTCCAGGGTGCATGCTGTGCCCTCAGGAGCTTCCTTCTCCCATTCTTCCTGTACCTAGTTCTTTCCTACCATTCATTTCTCGATTGAATTTTTTTTTTCTTCTCATGGCTACACCTGCGGCATATAGAAATTCCCAGGCCAGCGGTAGCATCAGAGCTGCAGCAGCTGGCCGACGCCACACCCACAGCAATGCCAGATCCGAGCCGTGTCTGCGACCTACACCACAACTTGCCACAACGCGGGATCCTTAACCTTACTGAGGGAGGCCAAGGATCAAACCCACATCCTCACAGAGGTAACTTCAGCCACTGAACCACAACAGGAACTCCTTTTTCTCAATTTATTTATTTCTTTATTTTGTCTTTTTCAGGGCTGCGCCTGCAGCATATGGAGGTTCCCATGCTAGGGCCTGAATCGGGGCCACAGCGACACCGGATTCTTAACCCACTGAGGGAGGCCAGGGATCACACCTGCATCCGCATGGATACTGGTCAGATTCTAAACCTGCTGAGTCACCACAGGAACTCCCTGTTTCTCAATGTAAATGCCAGCTCCTTAGAGCTACACCCCGGCCACCCTACAGGTATGCCTGAAGGTGTCCCCTCCCTGGCAGTTGCCACCACTGCGTGAAACTTTCAGTTCTTTGTTTAGTTGACCATTTGCCATCCGCCTCCTCCCAGGCCCAATGTGAAGCTCTGAGTGGCTGAGCCCTCGCTGTCCCCAGCGTGTCTGACACATACCAGCTGCTCACGCTTGGCCTCTCTTCAGAGTGTTCTATCTGCTGAGGAATTCCAAACTAGCCCGTGACCTTCATCTCCTGGGCCTGTTTCCCCAGGTGTAAAATGGCAATACCCACTCTCTCTCTTCCGCGGGATCAGATGAAATGAACACGGTAAAAACCTCTGGAAAGCAAAGGCTGCCAGGAATACGTAACATATTTTGGTTTGATCAAGGGTTTTTATGACTCCGAAGGAGATGTACAGAGAGGAGTAGCAAAGACAAGCCAAGGAATTCCAAACCAGTACCCTAGAATAGCTTTCTCCAAGTCATTAATCCATTTTAGAGACACGCCCCCAATCCAGAGATCTCTCCAAGGCTTCATTAGCCAGGATCTCCGTTTCCTGCTTGCATAGCTGTTTTCTAGGTGTTCCAAGTCTCCTCCTTTCGTGAATGAGTCCATTTGGAGAGGGTGAAAGGGTATGGAAATGTATTTTCCCTTGAAGAAAAAAAAGTCGTATAAAAAAAAAAAACGAGTCAACCCTACCCAGAGAGGATGGTTGCCATAGGAACCTGGAGCAGGGTACCAGGGTTGCTCGCATTTTGTGATTGTTATGCAGCTCTGGAATCTGATCTGGGAGGTGGATTCTCATCTCCATACACCACTGCTGAGCTGTGGGACCTTATGCCATCATCATCACACTCCTTGGGGCTCAATTTCCTCTTACGAAACCTAAAACACGGCAGGAGAATGTGGATCCACTTCTGCTCTGTGTATGTAAAAATTCTAAGTCACGTCTTCCCTGGGCCTCAGTTTTTCCATCTGTTAAGTGGGAATTGCCTCCTGTAAATGATCGTAGGAAGGGGGTAGGAAATGAGAATCAGATTAGATTGTCAGTTCCATTCCAAGTCTTCCAGCTCCTTGCTCTTAAGACAGAACCTTATGGTATCAATTCTTTGTGTGTGTGTGTGTGTGTGTGTGTGTGCGTCTTTTTGCCTTTTCTAGGGCCACACTCGCAGCATATGGAGGTTTCCAGGCTAGGGGTCTAACAGGAGTTGTAGCCGCCGGCCTTCGCCACAGCCACAGCAACGCGGGATCTGAGCTGCATCTGCAAGCTTCACCACAGCTCACGGCAACACCGGATCCTTAACCCATTGAGCAAGGCCAGGGATCGAACCTGCAACCTCATGGTTCCTAGTCGGATTCGTTAACCACTGAGCCACGACGGGAACTCCAATGGTATCAATTCTAATAGGTGCAAACTTGCCAGGGGGGAAGGAGTTATTCATTCACTCAACAATCCTGCAATCAGCAAATACAGCATCACATTGTCAGGCGTGATTGAAGGAGCTGAGGGTTTGTAGGTGACAAAAGCAGTCTCTTTTTTCAAAAGCCTTGCCTTCAGCTGCAAGAGACAGACAGGGAGGGAGCTGAGAGGAGAGCAGAGAGAGTCTGGCTCTACCTAAGATTGGTACCGGGTGAGTGACAGCATCTTTTAGCCCCTCCTGCAGGGTCACCCCTAGGTGGAGGATGAAGAAGTGACCTGCTCTCCTGTCTGCACCCCCGACCCCCTGCCATCCTAACTGTGTCTGAAATTCTTCTTAAGACCTTTTGAAGACCCTTATCTTTGTGATGAGCCCAATACTAGTGCTAATACGTGGAATCACAGAGTTAATGCTGAGGAACCCATAGATTTCATTTGAGAGGACCCTGGGCTCCAGAGTGGGAGAAAGATCTGCCCAAAGTCACAGCCAAGAGCTCCCAGCCGGTGAGCCATGGTTGCTCCCTCTGACTCATATTGGATTTCTTTTTATTTAAATTAGATTTCTATTTTATTAGGGTATAGCTGATTTACAACGTTGAGTCAATTTCTGCTCTACAGCATGGTGACCCAGTCATATGTATATATACATTCTTTTTCTCATACTATCTTTTTTTTTTGTCTTTTTAGGGCCACACCAGCGGCATATGGAGGTTCCCAGTCTAGGGGTCAAATGGGAGCTGCAGCCACTGGCTTACGCTGCAGCCACAGCAACATGGGATCTGAGCCGTGTCTGCGACCTACACCACAGCTCACGGTAACACCGGATCCTTAGCCCACTGAGCGAGGCCAGGGATCGAACCTGCATCTTTGTGGGTTCTAGTTAGTTTTGTTACCACTGAGCCAAGACAGGTATTCTGTCACATCATCTTCAATTACGGTCTGTCTCGAGAGACTGGCTATAGTTCACTGTGCTGTACGGGAGGACCTCATCGCTTATCCATTTATCCATCCTAAATGTAAGAGTTTGCATCTACCAGCCCCAAATTCCCAGACCATCCCACTCCCTCCCTCCTCCCCCTTGGCAACTACAAGTCTTTTCTGTAGGTCCACACACATTGGATTCTGAAGCTGGATTCCAAACACATTCCCCCTTCCCGGGTCTACAGGGTGGGGAGTCAATGCTTCTGGCTCTCTCTATGACCTGAAATCACAGGCAGAAGTCACCTCCTAGTCTTGAAGAGAGGTTAGTGGAAGTGTATTTTGTTCCAAGTCACAGTCCTCTCCAACCCTGGGTACACACCTCTGTGTGCCCCCAGGACCTAGCATGGCCTGCCCCCCCGAACCACGATTCTACCTGAGTTGAAAATTATGCCTCCTGTCCCTTCCCCCCATGAATCCGAATCCCCTTCTCAAAGTGCCTGAGTGCTGGGCAGGTGTCAGGAAGGAAATCCTTCTTATGAATTCACAGTAATTTGTGAATGAGTGATAACCTGTGCTCCAATTGTACGTATATTGTCCAAGAGCATGCCTGGAGTACAAAATATGCTCCTTCCATTTGTCTGATGAGTCTAAGCTTAAAGGTTTCGCTGCAGTCTGGATTTACTCACTTAAGAGCTTTGACCTTTTTAAAGTTATTTAACCTCTCTGAGCCTCAGCTTCCTCATTGAGAAGATGAGGATATAATTAGATCCCAAAATATCAGGGGAGAATTAACTGGGCTTACAGCATAGTCTCCAACTGATCACACGTGCTTGAAAAGAAATACTAGTTCTTGGAGTTCCCACTGTGGCACAGCAGGATCAGCAGCATCTTGGGACGCAGGTTCGATCCCCAGCCTGGCACAGTGGGTTCAGGATCAGGCATTGCCACAGCTGTGGCTTAGGTTGCAACTGCGGCTTGGATCTGATCCCTGGCCAGGGAATGCCATATGGCACAGGGCAGCCAAAAACGAAAAAAGAAAAAAAAAGGAAATACTAGTTCCTTTTGAAAGACAGAAGTTGCCACCCACAGAGATCTCAGAACTTTCTCAAGAGCATGCCCACTGAGAGGCAGGTAGGAAACAGGAACTCAGCCCCTTCTAGTGCAGTAGCAAAGCCACTCCTTGCAGGACAAGGGCTTTGACCTCATCCAGTGGCATATGCCTGAGACAGGTGGCGAGGTACCAGGAATACGGGATAGAGGAAGAGACTGAGGCTGGCCACATGGCCCGGTTACAGGAAATCACTTCTCTAAGTGTCTTTAGGAAGAAGCAGCCTCCTTCACTGTGGCCAGATTGGCAAAGTCAGGGTGGCACCCAAGGAGCCTTCGATGTGGTCAGTGCTATGAAGTGGGGCAGAGGCATAGAGCTGTTGATGTTGCAAGGTCAGTTTCACAGGACTCTTGACATTCACCTCCCTGGGGCTCTAAGGGCTGGGCTTCATGGGGCTGGAGATGGACCAGCCAGCATCCATCCGCACAGTGAGGGGCAGCCGAGGGCCCCAGTGCCTTCTGCCAGGCTCCAAAGTTGGGGAGGATGGAGGAGAAGCCTGATTCACATTTGGGGAGGGACCATCGCCTTTTAAGCCAAGAAGGGACAACTGATACCGCCTTTCACCAGCCAGGAGCATCTCTTTTCTCCACCATGTCTTAAAAGGGCTGGCCTTGGATAGCAGCGCTGCTGAGAATTCTGCCTTAAAGCAAAAGCTCCTTTCACAGACTCAAAGTTTATCTTGTTTTTACATAATTAGGTTTCCTGAAAATGGGACCCGCTTTAAAAACAAACAAAAAAAAAGACAAAAAAACAGAAATATGTGCTGAGGACCCACAGTGGAAAAAGAAGTTTTCTTCATTATAATGGTAAAACACATCCATTGCAAAGGATACAGAAAATATGAGAAAGGAGAACGGTTAAAAAAATCACACCTAGTGTCACTGTACCCAAACTCTGCCAATATTCTCTGTATGTCCTCTTACTATTTTTATTTATTTATTCATTCATTTATCTGTTTATCTTTTTAGGGCCACACCCTAAAAAGGTGCCCCTAACAGGGAGGCATATGGAGGTTCCCAAGCTAGGGGTCAAATTGGAGCTGTAGCTGCCAGCCTATACCACAGCTACAGCAATGCAGGATCTGAGCCGTGTCTGTGACCTACACCATAGCTCATGGCAACACCAGATCCTTAACCCACTGAGCAAGGCCAGAGATGGACCCTGTGTCCTCATGGGTACTAGTTCAGATTCATTTCCACTGAGCCACGATGGAAATTCCTCCTTTTACTATTTTGCCATATCCATTTTTGCAAGTATAATCATAGCTCATTATCTGTCTTTTTTCCCCCCCACAAGCATTAGCATTTTCCATTTTATTAAGGGAGAGAGAGGGGAAGGATTTACTGACTCTTTCCTTCATGCCAGCCCCTTTCACTTGTTTTCTGTTACTGAATTTTCTCTAGATCCAATGGAACTAGAGAAGTAGGTCAGAAAGAGAAAGACAAATACCATATGATAACACTTATATCTAGAATCTAATATATGGAACAAATGAACCTGTCTACAGGAAAGAAACAAACCCATGGACATGGAGAACAGACTTGTGGTTGCCGAAGGGGAGGGGGAGGGAGTGGGATGGACTGGGAGTCTGGGGTTGGTAGAGGCAAACTGTTGCATTTGGAGTGGATAAGCAATGAGATCCTGCTCTATAGCACAGGGATGGAGCATGGTGGCGGCTAATGTGAGAAAAAGAACGTATATGTATGTATGACTGAGTCAATTTGCTGTACAGCAGAAATTGACGGAACACTGTGAATCAACTGTAATGATTTTTTTTTTAGAAAAAGGAGTTCTTTCCGAGAGCCCAAGGGGATGCTAATGACAGATGAGGAAACTGAGGCTCAGGATGGCAACAAGCTGGCTAGCCCTAGGGCGGTCAGGAAGCACTCCCCTGTGCAGACTGGAGAGACGAGGAAAAAGAAAACTGCCCTGCAGAAGCTCTGCCATCATAGGACACCCAGAAACCCAAGGGAGAGGCGGGAAACTGCTGGAGGAGAACCCACACGGAGGAGGAGTGGAAACCCAAGCCCTTAAGCCCACAAGAGAGGATGTGGTCACTCCAGCTTCCCTGGGCACCCGATGCTTGGGCAAGAGTTAGGGCGGGTGAGAGGCTGCCCTTGGGGAACCTTGGTGCCAAAAGCCCTGAATCCCCTGGAAATGGGTGTGGGGAGGGGCGTGGGTGGGCCGCAGAGTCAAGGCCTTGACCAAGCCAGACCGCCCTACAAGGAAAGCATCGGCAGAGTGGGCAACAGCTGGGTGAGGAGAGGCCAAGTCTCCTGCTCCAGGCAAGTTTACACAAATGCAACACCCAAGCAGGGCTTTGCACACCTTTCTGGACTAAGCCTCAGGTTAAGATACACATTTCACACTGTGAATCAACACACACACACACCCATCTCCTACACCATACGTCACTTGACTGTGCCTGAAGCATCCTGGCATTTTCTACTTTATTTGCTTCAGTTCCTCTCTTCCTCTTTCTCCCTTCCTTTTCCTCCTCCTCCTGCACCTCTTGATCAGGGCCCACCTAATTGTTTTCACAACCTGCGGTTTGATGGAGAAGACAGGTGCCGCTGGGAGAGCCTTGAGTGCTCTGTGACGCATGGCAGAGTATGTTAGCTCCACAGAGGAGGCATGGATTAGAGACAGCTGGAGCAACCCAGGAAGGCTTCCTGCTGAGGAAGCACCTGGAGCTAGATCTGGAAGGTGGCTAGTTCTGTTCAGTTGAATTTTATAGATCTGCTAGGTGCCAGGCTCTGCACTTGGCCATGGGATGCCACTAGGAGGTGGTGTGTGTGTGTGTGTGTGCGCGCATGCATGTGCACGCGTGCGTGTGTGAATCAGACATCCACACCTGGGGCAGATGAGTAAAGGTGTGGGGCAGGGATGCTGTGCTCTCTGGGGGCTGGTGAAGACACCCATCATGTGGAAGGCAGGTGCTAAGGCTGCTTTCAGCTAATAATTGCACCTGTTGTTTGCATAGACACAGGGTATTTTAGGCACATGATAGCACCACTTCATTGCTACCCACAGTGAAACGGTGAGGTATGTGAGGTTAATTCTTACTTCTACTGAACAGGTAACTAAGCACAACCTGGGGGCTTGGTGACTTGGCCAAAACACCACCGATATGCAGCACAGCCAGGACCGGAGCTTACAGCTTCTGGATCCAAGTTCCGAACTCTTTCTGGATTTGAGATCCATACTGCCTGGATTTGCACCCTGCCTCCCGCGTGACAAGCTAGTTCACTTCCTGGGTCTTCGTTTCCTCATTTGTAAAATAGGAATAATAACAGTACTGATTGCATAAATTTCTTGTGAGATTTCATGAGTAAAATTTGTAAACCACTTAGAACAGCACCCGGCCCGTAGGCGGTGTTATTTAAATGTGAATTATTTTTACTGAATGAGTATTCATGAAGGGCCAAATACAGATAAGTCGGGGTAGGGGTGAGGAAGGAGAGACAGTGAACACAGGATTGTAAAGATAATTATAATTGTAGCAACAAAGAAGAGGAAAAGTACAGGATGCATTGAAATAGACTAACAAAGGGGGCCCTTGCCCTCACGGAATCTTGGAGATGAGAGAAAACTTCCCAGAGGAAGCAATATTTAAGCTGATGTCTGAAGGATGAATAGGAGTGAGCCAGACCCAAAAAGAGGGCAGGACGGAGTTCCTGTCTTGGCTCAGCAGAAACTGACTCTGATCCACGAGGATGCAGGTTCAGTCCTTGGCCTGGCACGATGGGTTAAGAATCTGCTGTTGCCATGGGCTGTGGTGTAGGCTGCAGATGCAGCTAGGATCTGGCATGGCTGTGGTTGTGGTGTAGGTGTAGGCCGGCAGCTACAGCCCCAATTCAGCCTCTACCCTGGGAACCTCCATATGCCATGGGTATGGCCCTAAAAAGACAAAAAAAAAAAAAAACGTAGGGCAGGAGGGTGTGGCACGGGCTTTTTGGGCAGAGGGACTGGCATATTCAGGGGCCCATTTCAGGAAGTTAGCAGCATTCAGAGGGCAGTTTACCTCCCTTCCAATAAAGCAGTCATACCAAAATGCCAGAAAACCTTGTCTTATCCGATGTTTCTGCAGTGTCTGTTGAATGCATCACTTTCAGGACACAGTAGAGATTCACTGTAGCTCAAATACATTGGCAGGCTGCCCAGCAACAGGGAATATTTGTAAACACAGGGGTGGGTCCAGCTGTCTCTCTAAGTATTGTCATCAGGATGGTTAGGGCCGAAGGCATGCCATCGGCAAAGCGTTAGCTATTCTCGTTTACCTGGGTCGGGGGAGAATGTCCCATCATTTTCTCCGGACAGTCTCGGTTTACCCCTGTGGCCCCAGCATAACTATTCAGCATGAGTCCTGGCTCTTCCCAAAACGTCCCTGTTCAAATGATACATTCTACTTGTGTCTTAACTCTGGGGCACGTAAAAATATCCCAATAGCATGACAGATGTCTCTAAAGATGCCACTTTGTAAACTGACCTTCTGTTTTATTTTTTTTAATTAGTTAATTAATTTATTTATTTTGCTTTATCTAGGGCCGCACCCGTGGCATGTGGAGGTTCCCAGGCTAGGAGTCTAACAGGAGCTGTAGCCGCCGGCCTACGCTGCAGCCACAGCAACGCGGGATCTGAGCCGGGTCTACAACCTACACCACAGCTCATGGCAACGCCTGATCCTTAACCCACTGAGCGAGGCCAGGGATCGAACCTGCAACCTCATGGTTCTTAGTCGGATTCGTTAACCACTGAGCCACGACGGCAACTCCTGGCCTTCTATTTTAAAAGTTCTCAGTTCCTGGGGATTTTCAGCCTCTCGGTCGCAGACCTAAAATCCCTCCCTCCCAAGGGTTACTCCAGTCCCTTTTAGGGCAGCTCAGGCCTACGTCCACCTCAGGACACCTCAGCCTGGCAAGAGGACCCCTCCTCCAGCATCCCCTCAGGCCTCAGGGTGGAGGAGGCAGAGGACAAAGGGAGCCGTGGCGACCTGATGAGCGCTCAGCTGTGGTTCTGCCGTTTTTGGCTCACTGGCCTTCCACGTGTCACTTTGATTGTCCAGACTCGGGGCTTCCCTTTGTTGAATGAGCAAACACTTCCTCTCTGCCGGAGCCTGTTCCCCTCTGTTAGGAGGGCGGGGTGCCCCATACAAAGGCAAGGATGAAACACTCGTCCTAGGGTGGAACCCCTGGCAAGAGTTTGGAGATTCTGATAATAAGTAACCTGCTAATCAGGCTCATAATCATGTTTTAAAACACCAGGTCTGCATCCTTGGAGGCTGTCCTCTGAGCAGGAGCTGTACCTTCCTGCCACCCTGATGACCACCACAGCCGGGATTAAGCCAAACTGTCAGCAAAGAAGAAGGAAGATAAATCCCCGGGGGTGCCGATGGAGAGGGGGGACCGCGTGGGCAGAGGTCACGGAACGTTACTTCAGCCTCTGTAGAAGGCAGCAAGGATTCAGAATCCTGGTTGTCTCCGACATTTTTTTTTTTCTTTTTGGAGCCGGAGATCCCCACACCGAACCTTCAAAGCAGCCCCGACTTTCCGTGCAATAAAGCAGCAGTGAGAAAGGCTCAGAGTAATTAAGTGGCTGACGCACAGAAGAAGCCGTTACAAAGAATTGACTAAATTGCCCATTCATTAGCAGCTCGGCATGGAAGGAGAATTACAAATAGACTGCGGAGCCCGCAGTAATTCAATCTAACCTTGTACTTACAGAAAACAATGAGATAATGAACAGAAAAATTACCAGGCACATATTGTATTTTGTTAAAGGAGCGGGAGGGGGGGCGAGGGGCGGTGGGGGGGGGTGGGGGAGCACAGGGACAGGACTGGCACATGCAATGCTAATGGCCTCGCTCAAGCTGAGCAAACGTTTCTCCACCACAATCATAGTTCTCAGTCTAAGGGCCTCTGGGGAGCTGAGATGAGGCAAGATCGCGAACAAAAAAATGTAATTTATAAGGCGTCTGTGGACTGGAATTTATCATCGGATCCGCTCGCCGCCGCTCAATTGATATGTAGTTGATTTCAAACAACACCCCCCGGGCGCCCAGAGGGAACATTTTTTAGATTTTACGCTTGGATATATCTGTTTAACTCGCCATTTACCAAAACAACGGCTGATGACAGCACAAACCAGTCACTCTGGAGAAAACACGCACATGCTCTCATACACACTCGCGCGCACGCGCGAGTACACACACACACACACACACACACACACACACACACACACACACACAGGCACCCAAGAGCAGCGGCAGCCATAATAACAGCAAACAAAACTACTCAGCCCAAAGAAGACTGCTGTGGGTCTAGAAAGAGAGAGAAGGAAGGAAGAAAACAATAAATCCAAAAGATCTAGCCTTTCCCTCTGGCTTCACAGGAACAGACGCTCGTAGCTGGTGTTTACGGCTCAGGCTTTGGTTTTCAAGCCTGGTACCGCCCATCCCTTTGGGCTGAGCAGCTTAGAGAGCTCAGCGCTGTTCCAGCTCAGCTCGTTCAGGGTTTTGGGCACTGCCAGTCTCTGCAGGGACCAGATCTGGCCTCATCTGAACTCCGCAAGACCCTGGACCTCAGTAGATAGGAAAGGATGGGATTCCCATAGAGGAGTGGGGGGAGGGGCAAATGGCTTGCAGGCTGAAGCACTGATGGCCTCTTCCTGGGGCCACTGAGACCTCCAGGAGCCTTGCTGGCAAAGGACTATTTAGAAGGATGTGACCAAATGATGCATCACTCCAAGAGGTGAGATTCACAGGCTGTGTGTTAACAAGTTTCATCCAGTTTTGACATCTCCAGCATGAGAACTCCCACAACTTAGTGCCCAGATCGGGCCAGAAGGAAGAGCATCAAGTAGGTTTCTGGTGTTAAAGCTAAATAATTCACCAGGTACCCATCAAAAGATAAAGTTTAGTCAAGACTGTTGCAATAGGCAAGAAAGACTAAACTCAGCTCTGAATACAAAGTGGGGCCAGTGGGGATTTACAGCTGGGGGCAGGGCTAGGAAGAGAGAGGAAAATTTCTCCAAGACGAGGAATTTGGTGAGGTCTCTAGGATGGAGGGTGAGGAATGTGACTGGATGCCAAGGGTCGTTCATTCTTCCGCATTCCGGATAGACTGGCTTAGCAGGGTGTTTTGCTAAACTGCGCGCGCGCTCTGCGGACCAAGGATGAGGGCTGGGGGAGTGGAGGGCTCAAAGGAGCCTGACTCAAGTCTGGCCAAGGAGGGCCTGTCTGGTCCAGGGAGGCTGCGTGAGTGAGAAGTTAGTGAGAGATCCAGGGCTTTGACTCCCTGCAGAGCGCCTGCTCCTTAGACAAAGCACCTAGCGGAGTATTTAATAAGAGAGGAAGGACAGATGGGACAGTTCCCACCCACAGAATCTGATGGACGCTGCAGCTGCCAGAGTGGGAACTTATTTGATGGCTACACACCTTCCATCAAAACAAACAGATGCCTCGCAGCACCAGCTGCCAAAAGACGCCTGTGATGCTGAACTATGCAGGCAGCCTTGCAACTTGTCACACACCGCGCGCGCGCGCACACACACACACCCCCGCCCCCGCCCACTCCCCAAGCTCTGGTGGGGTTAGTGGTCATGACTGACCGACCAGTAGGGGGCAGTCCAGCCCAATGGGAACAATACTGATCTGGACACCCAGAAAAATCTTGATTTTATTCCCATTTGGCCACTGATTCACTGTGAGGTCCTCAGTTCTGCATCACTTCCAGTCTCCGGGCCCTCTGTTGTGCATTTAGAAAACATCCCAGTACCGCCCAACCTTATGCCCATTTTACTGAGATACTGTGAAGTATCTGGGAAGTAATCAAGCTGTGAAAAGTCTGCATAACTGTGAAGTGCATCAAAGGATCAGACCGGTAGTCTTGGATTGGTAGTTCTCAAAGTGTATGTAGTCTGGGACCTTCCACAGCAGCGGCAGTCCCTGGGAACTTAAAAATGAAAATTCTCAGGCCTGACCTCAGACCTGTTGAATCAGAAGCTCTGAGTAGGACACCAGCACTCTGTTTTAACAAGCCCTCCAGATCCTGATGCATGCTCGATGCATGATCAGATCCTGATGCATGCTTTAGTGCCACTGACCTAGAGAATAAAGACTGTGGAATTCTATGAGAGGACGAAGGACAGCTGAGAAACATGATCTGAGCTACTGGTAAATCTTGTAATGAACCAAAAAACTACTCCAGAGACTATCATTCACACTATTAGTCAAATATTAATGTTTGCATTTGTGCACTGTTGAGTACTTCTCAAAGTGCTTGCAAGTACCCAATTTCATCTGATTCTTTAATTCATTCTGTGGGGGTAGGCAGGGCACATCATATTGTCCTAAGAAGCACAGTGATTCAACAAACGTTTCTCGGTGACAGTAGCTGGTATGACAGTGATCAATGATGCCATGAATAAACTCAGGATTTTGCGACGCCTCACACAGCATTTTTTTTTTTTTTTTATGGCTGCACCCACTCCATATGGAAGTTCACTGGCCAGAGATAGAATCCGAGCTGTAGCTGTCACCTACACTGCAGCTGCGGCAATGCCAGATCCTTTAACCCATTGTGTTGCACCAGGGATCAAACCCACACCTCTGCAGTGACCTGAGCTGCAGCAGTCAGATTCCTAACCCACTGTTCCACACTGGGAACTCCCCCCAACACGCTGCATTTTAATCACAGCATTATAGATCTTTTTAGAGGGAACTTGACAATTGATTCATCTTCATACTGAAACTTTTTAAATTTTCTCTCCTTCTTAAGCACAATTCCACTTACGATCACATTTCAGCTCACTGTCGAGCATGGATATGATTCCTTGACCCATGTGGGATTCCAGAGAGCTAGGGAAATAAAGTGGAACTGGTCCTTAACCTCAGGAAGACCAGGGACCCAGCAATCTAGCTGAGTATTACTAAAGTTACCATGTCGTCTCCAATTTAGAGATGAGCGAGCAAGTATCAGCTGTTGGAAGAAATTTGCTTAAGGTTCCATGACTACTTAGAGACAGAACTGAGTCCAGAAGCTGGGAATCCTGATTCCTTGTTGAAACTTCCTCCAGGGAGGTGGAAAGCAGGCTGGAAATTGCTACCTTCAAATGTTAGTTGTTAAAAAATAGCCACTAAGTGTCCAGAGGAGTTCAGCTATTGACTCATTCTCTATCCATTTTTCTATCTGCCAGATACGCATCCACACGCTTGCTTGTGATGTCCTACAAGAATCGCGGAATCTTAGAGATCACGTAGCCAATGGGCTGTCCCACTTAGAAATCCCTCCCAGACCTTCCTGGCAGGTCGTTCCACCTCTTCTTGAGCTGCTGTGAAGGGGATCCACTGCAGTACAAGGTGTTTGGCAAGTACTGTGCCAAGTCATCAGATGCCTCGCAGAAGAAGTTTTGGGGTTCCTCTGCCAGTTACTCCCACCCTTCACCTCTGCTCTGATGTGTTTCCTTCTTCCAGAAGCTCCTTTGGAAGCTTAAGCTGACCCCAGGAGGTGTCAGCTTAAGTCGTCATTAGCTGAATATCCGCCCCCACTTCAAGAGGGCACCCAGGCGATTCCGTGTCTGCAATTAGGAAATGAGTAGCGTGAACTCGCGGGGTAAAAAGATTCTTCGTGGTCAAGGTCCGTGGAACTTTCCCATGTCTCACGGCATGTGCAGCCCAAGCCAGCAACTCTCTTCACACGTCGCAGGGGTTCCTGCTCCAATCTCTAAAGCTCTCAATGAAGAAAATGGTTTCAGGAGCCCTAGGGAAGCAGTGATGAGAAGCAAAGGAATCCCTTGAAATCTCCAAGACTCAGGTGCCCGTTCTGAACACATGCTTTCATTTTCTTCAACTTTCAATCAACTTTGTAACCTCTATCCACCAGCCACTGCAGTGGGACACACGTAGACTCTATATAACTGGTCCCCAATGAGGGGCTAGCAATCAGTGGCACTGCCAGTGAGTGACCATTTCTAAGATTGCGTTGCCCAGGAAAAGCCCAAATCAGAATTAATGGGTTGCCCTTGATAGGGATTTTAATGACACTTTTTTAAAAAATATTATATATATATATATATATTTTATCAAGGGAAGACAACTGGTTTCACACTGACCTTTCATCAGTTGGCTTCCCTTATTTTCCACTGTGGGTCAACTTCAGCTAGGAGGCCAGTAGACCAGAGGAAGGGGGCAGTTCCCACTGTGGCCCAGAAGAAATGAACCTGACTAATATCCATGAGGATGCAGGTTCAATCCCTGGCCTTGCTCAGTGGGCCTTGC
This sequence comes from Catagonus wagneri, assembly GCA_004024745.2. Classification (NCBI taxonomy): domain Eukaryota; kingdom Metazoa; phylum Chordata; class Mammalia; order Artiodactyla; family Tayassuidae; genus Catagonus; species Catagonus wagneri. Next base: position 2,177,568 of record PVHT020000284.1, on the reverse strand, counting down.
TCATCTGGCATTGCCATGAGCTGTGGTGTAGGTCACAGACTCTCAGATTGGGTCTGGCATTGATGTGGCTGTGGTGTAGGCTGGCAGCTGTAGCTCTGATTGGACCCCTGGCCTGGGAACCTCTATATGCCGTGGGTGCGGCCCTAAATGACAAAATAAAAATAAATTAAAAAAAGGGAAGGGGGTTTCTGAGCCCAATCACCCAGCATGACCTGAGCCCCTAATGGGCATGGTGGTATCACAGAAGGACAGGTGGTGTCACACCAGGACTACTGAAGGAACTAGCCAGCATCGTTTTCCAGAGGGAAGGGGTCTGGACCAAACACGCGGGCAGGGTCCTATTCATTCAGCAGTGTCCCCACTTATTCAGCCTTTCCAAAGATGGAACAGCCCCACAAATGAGTTTGCTAGAGGACCAGTATTTCAACTCTGATTTATTTGATATAATCATTGCTAAATATCTTTTCCAAATGTATTGCATATTTTCTTGTCCTACAAATACCATTTGTCAAGCATAATTTAGCTTTTCTCACTGCAATTATTATGAGCACGCATTAAGGTACTACGTGGGTCGTCAGAAAAAAAGATGATATTGAGATATTTGAGACTGTTTGCCTTTGCATTGAATGGCTCCAGACGGCTAACTTGGTGTTTTTTTGCTGTTGGTGGTTTTTTTTTGTCTTTTTTTTAGGGCTGCACCTGCGGCAAATGGGGGTTCCCACGCTAGGGGTCGAATTGGAGCTGTAACAACTGGCCTACATCACAGCCACAGCAATGCCAGATCCAAGCCTAGTCTGCGACCTACACTACAGCTCATGGCAACGCCAGATCCTTAATCCACTGAGCGAGGCCAGGGATTGAACCTGCATCCTCATGGATCCTAGTCAGATTTATTTCTACTGAGCCACGTCAGGAACTCCTATTGGCATTTTTGAATCAGAGCCAAATAATCCTATTCTTTTACTTGCTGTCAGACTTTCATCTGTTACTTTCTACTGCTATGACAGCAGTGACATTGAAGGAAGGCTAGAGAAGGAATTCCTATCTTTAGTGTTTGCCTAGTTCCTACTTTAGTGCTTAGGACACAGTAGGTGGTCAAGAGTTAGTTGATGAATAAATGAATAAATGATTTAATTTCTACCACTGGCTTCACCGCTTCCCAGCTGCATCACCTTGGGCAAACCCTAAGCCTCACTTTCCAAAGCTGCAAAATGGATATAATATGAACACCTTATTTTTCAGGATACTTTGTTTATTATTAAACAAAGGCATCGATGTGAAAGTGTTTGTGGACTGTAAAGTGCTATGCAGAGACGCTGTTTTTTGCTTGTAACAAGACTGCGATTAGTGTTAGAGTGCACAGGTTTCTGGGGAGTAGTCTGCTCTCCTAGGGACTGGCCTGGTATCAGCCTTGGTCAGTCCAGGTGTGTGCTGTGTGGTCCAGCTGTCTCCCATCCGGCTCACCTACTTTGGTGACATGTGTCCCCAACACCCACTCCTCCTTCTCTGGGTCCTGTCTTCATCTCATCCCTCCTCCCTATTCCCAGGTCCCCCACGTGTCCCATCCTTTCTGTCTCCCTGGATGCAGGAACCCATCCATGTCCAGGTGGGTGGGACTTAAGCTACCATCCCTTCCCTGGAGATCTGGATTAGGATTGTTAAAACCAGAGGCCCTTAGGCCTTCCTAGCAATCAGAATTGACATGGATTTCAATCAGGGACAAGAGAACTTGCTAGAAGCTTCTCAGGACCATCAATCCCCCTGAAGAATTTTCAGGAGTTGGAAATGAGTATCTCAAACGGGGAAAATGAAATGCTTCACCACCCAAAAGAAGTCTTACATGGTGGAATTGCCAGGAAGCATCAGGAGAGAGAAAATATTTGAGCCAGTGGGTGGGGCCAGACTCAGGAGACAGGGGTCTCACATCTCTCTATGAAAGGGGCCACTTGCTAAACCAGACTTTGTTCACAGCGGTCCAGGAACCCTGAGTTCTTCACAGAATCACACAGCAAATGTCCAGCCTGTCCAGATTGCCTGGATGTCAGGACAAGTTCAGACATGCTGACTCTTCTGGTTCATGGCTAGTTCCCCGCTCACCCCAAGAAGCCAGTGCAAGAGTCTAAGGCTCATATTCTGGGTACCTCACAACTAACTCCTTCAGAGTCCTTGTGGATGATGTCTCCAGGGGTCTTCTTATCAGGAAGGTGCAGGTATTAGCTGTGAGCACTCTCAGTACGAGTATCACCACCAAAACCGCCCTCATTACTCACCACCACCGCCAGCACCACAATTGCCACCACCAGCACGGACACGATCATCACCAGCCACCACCAACACCACGATGACACAATCACTAACCCAATCCTCACCGCTACCCCACCAGCTCCAGGACCGGGTTTGAATCAGAGTCCGGGCATTTCTTAGGGGTATATGACCTTCTGAAACGGTATTTTAAACTGAATGTCAGTGTCCTGATAACACTAGCTTCTGGAATCATGAGGATTAGAAGCAATACATGTCCAGTAACACAGGCAGCCACCACATCTATGATAACTACAATTAGAAGGGTGCATAGGTCAAGAGAAGATGAAATTAATTGTTTAAAGGGTAATCATTTTAAGGGAAAAAGACGATTTCTTACCCCAGAGTTTGGGGGCTCTTTGCCAGCTGCAGAAAAGAATGCACATCCGGTGGCGTCCAGCTCTTGGCCCTGCCCTGTCCTGCCAGAGTGAGTGACTGGATTATTTTCCTCTCTTAGTTCTGTTTCCTCCGGCCCCGGGGGACACACTGTTAGGGAAATAGTGAATTTGCTGGAGGAGATGCCTCTATTCTTCTTGCATCACTTGTTGTAACAAATATGCACAAGATGACAGCCAGAACCTACCCTGCCAAATTCCAGGAGCCCCGGGGCATTTTGAATAGAGAGATGCCAAAAGTTAGAGTCCTGTTCAGCTCCCTCTAACTGTTGTACCATCCAGGGAACTTGCCGGTTGACACTGACCTGGGGAGTGACGAGTCCCAGTCAGGCAGGACAGGCGGGTGGCCTTCTTTCTGCCTGCCTTCTGCCTTCCTTCCTTCCTTCTCTCTTGCTCCCTCCCTCTCTTCCTCTTTTCCTTCTTTCCTTCCTTCCTTGTCATTAGTCACAGACCACCTCTGGGTCCACCGTGGTCCTGTCCACAGACTCCCTCTTTGCTCCGAGGCACACGCGATGGCACCTCTGCCCCCCCGCCCACCCCCCAGCCCCCCATCCTCCAGGAGGGCACAGCTCTTGGCAGAAGATCGGTGGTGACCTGCCGGAGGCGCCACCCGGCACGCACGCCAAACGCCATCTCCCCTCTCCCTCCCGGCATGCCAGGCTCCTCTGACAAGGAAGGGTAAAGACCCTCCAGGGTTCTCAAGAACATCAATATGTTTTGTATTTAATGTGTTGGCTCTGTTACAGCAAATTAAAGTGAGGGGGCCTGGTAGAAGGGAATACAGCCCGCCGTTCCTCCGTCCCTTGTTGGGCAGGAGGCTGTGCAAACGGCACTCCAGTGCGAGAAGGAGCGCGCATTACACTCCCCTGCAGGAACAGAGCACACATTAGACAAAGCCCCGAGTCTTAATGGGACGCATCCGGCAAACATCTGAGCTTAGGCCTTCAATCACAAACGCTGCAGGATTTAAAAATGAATAAACTTCACATTGTGTTTCTCTTATTTATCCTTTATGCAAATTGTCCCCGGGAGGACCCATTACGTGCACTGCATGGGGACAGCCGAGGCCGGCTCCAGGCTTGGAGGACCACTCGCAAGCAATTCCTGGAACGCCAGGCCCATCCTAGTGCTTTACGGAGGGAGAGACGGTGCTCATAAAAGGGAAATGAACAGATTCTGAGCCCTTGGCTCGGGCGGAAAGCACAGGCGCGCATGCGTGTGTATACACACACACACACACACACACACACACACACACACTAACACGCCACACGCATGAGCCACACATGGACCACATTCAAACCACGCCACTGACAGGAGCAAGGGCCCCTGTGCGGAGAGTGGACGTCATTCCCCAGTTCTTTGCTTCTGCTGCTGATGCAGGCAGACAGGCCATTTGTGAAGCTGAGATGGGCGGGACGGTGAGGTGCTTCCACAGGGTGAGGTTTTGGTGATGCTTCGGGGCGGGAGCCAGACACTGCCCTAGCGCTGCCCTGGCACCTGCGACACACGGCCCATGGGCTCAAGGGGAGCTTCCTGGCTGAGGGGAGCCGGGGAGTGGTGGTCAGGGAGTCGGGGCTGTGAGTCTGGACTGAGGGAGCCTAGAGTGATTGAAGTCAGGCCAGGGCAGCTCTGGTCCAGTAAGTGGAGGGCTAGGTCTAAAGACACTTTGGGGGCTCTTGCAAGGAGGGCAGAAGAAAATGAACAACGGGTGTTCCCGTCGTGGCTCAGTGGTTAACGAAT
>PVHT020000284.1:2106905-2172129 GCA_004024745.2 Catagonus wagneri | reverse complement strand
GAAACAGTCTACTGAGCTGGCATAATGAGTGACTCAGAGCACGCCCGACGGACAGCCCTGAAAACAAACAGCCGATGCAGCCTGAAATGGGTCACCCGGTGCCCCGGGACCTCACCCCGGGTGGTGCACCATGTGACTCCTGGGAGCACGCGACTCTTGGATGCTTCTGTTCCTCCCGGGGGCCTCTTCGGTTTGTAGCTTGGGTGGGCATTTTCTCTTCTTTAAGAACACTGTGCTAGATGGACGGAATTCCCCTCTCTCCTCTACCGTTTCCACCTTCACCTTCAGCCCCAAGCTGTTACCACTCTGTGTGCCCTGGGGACAGAGGAGCCACCACACTTCCAGGCTCCAAGATCAAACCCGGGAACTACGGTCTCCAATTTCCCCTGCTCCCCACCCCACCCCCAGTCTAAGCAGTTGCCAAATTCATCAATGCTTTCTCCAAAAGGTCCCTGGGCTAACACCTGCTCTCCCCATCCTCCCACTGCCAGCCCTCATCAGTCACGGGCTCGCTGCACGCAACCTGGCTCTGGCGCCCCCTGCAGCCCGCCCCCGGCACGTTCTCATGAGTTATTAGAAGAGCACCTGGAGCGGTGTGGGGCACAGAGCTGGTGTTCTGAGTGCTTTCAATGTATAAATTAATTTAATCTTATAATAATATTTTGAGGTAGATATATGCCTGTTTCACAGGTGGGGAAACTAAGAGGCAGAAAGCACAATTAGCCTTTCCAGGCTAACACACTTGATCAATGGAGGAACTACAATTTGAACCCAGGGCCTTCAAAGGTTGCTACCAAGTTCTCATGTAGGCAGGGGACATCCATAGAGGTACAAAAGGATCTGAACGTGGGCACCTTTATCTAAGAAAAGCTCTGCTTTAATCTTAGTCCTATATTGGCTTTCTTTTTTTTAAAAAAAGGAGTTTTTTATTCTAAAAAATACTGCTGGATTTATGTCAAAGATTGTTCTGCCCGTGTTTTCCTCTAGGAGTTTTATAGTATCCAGTCTTACATTTGGGTCTTTAATCCATTTTTAAGTTTATTTCTGTGTAGGGTGTTAGAGAATGTTCTAATTTCATTCTTTTCCATGTAGTGTCCAGTGTTCCCAGTGCCTGTCTTTTCTCCATTGTATATCCTTGTCTCCTTTGTCATAGATTAATTGACTGTAGGTGTATGAGCTTATTTCAGGACTCTCTCTTCTGTACCATTGATCTACATGTATGTTTTTGTTTCAATACCACACTCTTTGGATTACTGTAGCTTTGTGGTATTGTCTGAAGTCTGGGAAAGTTATGTCTCTCCAGTTGCCTTGGCAATTCTGGGTAATTTGCAGTTTTGTTTTGTTTTTTGTCTTCTTGCCTTTATGTAGACCTGCACCTGCGGCATATGGAGGTTCCCAGGCTAGGGGTCTAACAGGAGTCGTAGCTGCTGGCCTTCACCACAGCCACAGCAACACGGGATCCAAGCCGCATCTGCAGTCTTCACCACAGCTCACGGCAATGCTGGATCCTTAACCCACTGAGCAAGGCCAGGGATCGAACCCACAACCTCAGAGTTCTTAGTTGGATTCGTTAACCACTGAACCACAAAGGGAACTCCAATTTGCAGTTCTATATAAGTTTTAGGATTGTTTGTTCTAGTTCTGGGTGAAAAATGTCCTGGGTCTCCTAGAATAATGGAAATAAAAGCAAAAGTAAACAAATGGGACCTAATTACACTTGAAAGCTTTTGCACAATGAAGGAAACCACAAACCAAATAAAAAGACAACCTATAGACTAAGAGAAAATATTTACAAACAATGCAACCAACAAAGGATGAATTTCCAAATTGCGCAAAAGCTCATGGAGCTCAATGGAAAAAAAAAAAAAAAGCCCAACAGCAGAAAGCAACCCAAACAAAAAATGGGCAGAAGGCCTAATAGACATTTCTCCAAAGAAGACATACAGGTGGCTAACAGGCACATGACAAGATGTTCCACATCAGTAATTATTAGAGAAATGCAAATCAGAACCGCACTGAGGATTACCTCACGCCAGTCAGAATGGCCATCTTCAAAAAGTTTACAAATAATACATCCTGGAGAGGGTGTTGAGAAAAGGGGACCCTTCTATGATATTGGTGGGAATATAAATAGGTACAACCATTATGGAAAACCCTATGAAGTTTTCTTTAAAAAAAAATAAAAATAGAGTTATCATATGATCCAACAACCCCACTCCTTGGCATATACCTGGAATTTTTTCAGAACTATAATTTCAAAAAAATATGTTCACAGCAGCACTGTTTACAATAGCTAAGACATGGGAACAACCTAAATGTCCATCTACAGATGAATGGATGAAGATGTGGGGTGTGTGTGTGTGTTTGTGTGTGATGGAATATTACTCTGCCATGATAATGCCGTTTGTCTCAACATGGATGGACCTAGAGTTAATCATACTAAGTGACATAAGTCAGATAAAGACAAATATCATATGATATCACTTATGTGTGGAATCTTAAAAAAAAATGATATGAATGAACTTATGTACAAAGCAGAAATAGAATCACAGACATAGAAAACAAACTTACGGTTACCAAAGGGAAAAGGAGGAGGAAGGGATAAATTAGGAGTTTGGAATTAACAGATACACATTTCTATACATAAATAAATAAACAACAAGGTCTTAAACTACATGGCACAGAAAACAATATCCAATATCTTATAAGGGGAAGGAATCTGAAAAAGAACTATTGGTCTATTTATCTATCCATCTATCTGTCTATCTATCTCCATATACAGCTGACTCATTTAGCTGGGCACCTGAAACTATCACAACATTGTAAATCAACTATACTTCAATTTAAAACATTTTAATGCATTTATTGAATTACGCTTAATTATGAAATTGGTAGTTAAAAAAAATCGGAAACCACTGATCTTGGTCTAGCTCACTTTTCAAGGATGAGTGGAGGTTGAGTGAGGGGAGGTAATTCACTTTGGGTGGCAGAGGTGGTACATGACCATGATCAGGCAGTCACCTCTGCTCTTTCCTCTGGTCCACGTCCACCTCCGATGACTTCCAGGGCCCTCAGGCAGGTTAGAAATCTCTACGTTTATAGGAGGCCCACAAACAGTAGGCCACAACGGTAGAGTACTTGGCAACCTGGCCTCCCCAAAAAGAGCCAAGAGGAAGGCCAGTGGACCTGGGCCTGCAATGAGCCTTCCCCGGGGTTTCCAAGGCAGCTGGGCCTCCACCAGCTTGGCTATGCAAATTCGGGGGCACAATTTGCACAGGGAAAATGTAATTACCCAAATTGGAACAGGGCCAGGACCTCAAGGCCTGGGCTGGGGAAGTGCTAGAGGATTCTTCAGAATATAAAAGCTACCCCCTTCTTCTCTCCCAGCCTCCAACCCTCCCTGGGTCAGGTCAGAGCAATCTCAGAAATGAGAATATTCCCGGTGAGACCCCTGTGGGCTGGTCCTGCCCCCCACCCCTTCCTATAGCCTCAGGGCTAGGAGGGCAGAAGCCCTGGAGTCGCCCTGTAGAGTGGGGTATCTTGGATTTCTCGCTCTCACCCTCCTGCCTCTGTTATTTGACAAAGACGGTGTTTGAGCTTTCAAGTTAATACGTTTGTTTTGCATTATAAGTTGTCACCACACAGGACTCTGCAGCTTTCGCTGGGAAGAGATTCGAAACAACTACTCTTTGGCCAGAAGAGAGATGGCAGAGGTTGTGCTTCAGCAGACCCCAGTTCCTGGAAGGTGAGCAGTGACCACTAGTGAAATAAATCTCTAGGAGAGGACTTTTGAACCACCTTGGACGTGTTCCTCACCTCGATGTTCCCATTGACAAACTGAGGAGGCTGAGTAAAATAACAGTACCAGCCTCAGATCTTCTCTAGCATCCCGCTCTTCCTGATTGCCCCTAACATCTCCTAAGTAGCCCACGCGGACAGGTGACCTGCACAAGCATCTGTATGTCATGTGATCAAGACCGTCTCAGTCACACCTTCATCAGCAGAAGATGAACCGAATATTCCAAGAAGCCACAATGCTCTAACCATTCAGTGATAACACATAAGAAGGTGTTAATCCATCTACTTGTCCTCCATACACCTCAGTCTTAAGGGGTGTGAACGCACACCTGACCGATGGGGTACTTGGTGAGGGGATGCTGGGCAAAGTTACTAACACAGAAGTAATTAAGACCCACCTCTCCTCGCGTGCTCATCTTGAATGAGGCCAATGAGTTTCCTACAGCTACCATCAACGTAGCATTCTTGCAGGTGTTGTCCTGGGGTAACCTCACCCATACCTACTGCCCTGCTGGAGAGGGAGTATTTTATTTAAGGGCTCCTGTTTGATTTCTGAAGCCAGCACAGGCTCTTATCAGAAACAGTGGGAATTACTCCAGCATGCATGCTTTTGCTCAGGGCAAAATCTGCTATTTGGTGAACTGCTCTGCCTTGCCTTTGTGTCCATATGAGTTGAGGGAACCATTTAAGCTTTAACGATGCAGAAAATAAGTCCCCTTTAAAGTATATACACCTTAAAAGAGTCAGGTTCTCAACCCAGTCCCCCTTCTCCAACCCCACCCATCACTAGCCTGACTACCCTTCAAGGCCCAATTAGGAGACCTCTTATTCCAAGAAGCCTCCCTGGATCCTGCCCAACTGGGAGTGGTCTCTCAACCACCCACTGATGTTTATTTGTCAAACACCTGTGTAGAATTTGATCTGGATCATGACCAGGTTGCCTGACAATGTGAGCTACATGGGAACAACTTTGCAGTGGCTTTCCGCTTTGTGTTCCTATGTTGTATTCCCCTGCCCCATTTCTAGACATAGTAGGTGAAACTGACAGCACTTATGACTTGAACTAGCCAGAACCCAGAATGGGACTTGAACTCACAGTTTTTAAATTAGAATCATTCACCCAATGTCTGGACTTACTGAGGTTCAGGGTCTTTGTGCCTCCACAATGAAGGAATTCAGCGAGAGACAAAGTGATAGGTAAGAAATAGATTTATTAGCATAGGACGCTTGTGAGAGATGCAAGCGGGCAAAGAGGTTCTGCCTTGAGGATCAGGTCAGCTTTGGTTTTATAATCCAAGGGGAGTGGGGCTGGGAAAAGACGGCCTCTTCCTCTTTCTTTGAGTGGTAGCTCCTCCTTGGTATCCGAAGAGAGTATTTGACCCCATAAGGTCAAAGTAGGACAAAGCAGCAGAAGAATGAACGTTAAACTCCTGCCCTTGGTCTGAACCTCAGTGCAGGCCTCACCCACTCCCCCTTCCAATGCCCTTGAGGCATATCTCGCTCTTCCACTAGTCAAGCAAGCCCGCTCCTTCTGATGGCTTTCTTGAGCAATTATTAACTAACAGTGGTCCCCTAAACTTCCCTAGTTTTCCCTCTCTATCTACGGTCCCTTATTGGGACTTCTACAGCTACCCGTGTCATTGTCCTCCTCCATCCCCATCATAGGGGCTCCTTAAATGTTCGCTGAATGAATACATGAATTTACTGTTCTGCAGGATTGGACATCTTCTTTCCCGACTAGGCCCTAACTGAAATCCACAGCTCTAGAGATCTCGCCCTTGAGCCCCCAGGAAAACTTGGCTGGGCCCAGCTCCAGGCTGCCCTACTCCTTGAGGACCCCAGCCCTCAGAAGGCCCTTCCTGGACTCTGATCACATGTCGCCAGGACTCCCACCTGACCCCTACCTCTGTCTTCTGTGCCTCTAATGTCATTTACCTCCTGCTCGGCCACTTGCTTGTCATCAGGTTATAATCTGTCTCTCTAGCTTGGAAATAAAGTCACTAAGAGATTTTATCTCACTGTCCCCTGTGGACAAAAAATGTCATTTGTCATATCAGTGAACAAAAGCTCTTGGGGGCATTGAGCCATCAGCCACTCAGGAGATTTAGAACGGAAAAAATACATGGAGCTCCCGTGGTGGCTCAGCGGTAATGAAGCAACTAGTATCCATGAGGATGCGGGCTTTGAAGCAGAGAGAAACAGGGTCTCTCTCTTTGTTTTCTGAGTGGCACTCAAGGGGAATGAGAAGGAGAAACACTAGAGAGAAGTTGGCAGGGAGACTGGTCAGGAAGCTACGGGAGCAGTTCGCAGAGGAGACAAAGTCTGAGATAAGGCAGTGATAGAAGGATGAATGCCGGGGATGAGTTGGAAGCTACTTTGGAGGAATAATGGCCAGGATTTGAAGAATGCTGAATGTGGTACCTAAGGAGGAGGGAGGGTAGAGAATGGCTGAGGCTTTTAGCTTAGGAACTTGGATGGTGGTTCCGTTAACTGAAATGGTGGATATTAAAAAGTACACACAGGGCGTGGGTGACAGTGTAGAGATTTAGGGCGCCATGGAACATGCAGGTAAAGAGATCCTTTATCAGGTTATGAGCTAAGAGGACAAGGACCCTCCTGCCCCCTTTCCAAGGGCATTGTCGAGGCTGACCAGGAAAGCATTCCCACCAACGCAAGAATACAGGTGAACCCGTGGTCTCTAACAAGTCTGTCGTAGGCAAGGGAACACATGGTCTCCTCCTCTGAAGATCGCACAGAGTGACCCATCAGCACACGTTTTATTCGTCCCTTCCCTGTGTGGGCACCAGCATAGGTTCTACAGGAAACCAAGGGGACCTCTGAAGTATTTCTGCCCTCGAGAGGTGCTGGGTATCACTGGGAAGAGAGGATACATAAGCCAATAAGTCAAGAGCAATGTAATAACATGTGTCCAAGGAGTAGCCAGAATCCTGGCTGTGATGTCGGTGCCTCCTTGCTTCTTACACTTCACATCCAAGGGTCTTCAAACCATTTTAATTTTATCTTCTAAATACTTCTTAAATCTTCTCCCCCTTCTGTTTTCAGCTCAAGCTTTTTTCAATTCCTCATTTGAATTAGTCAAAAGGCCTCCGAACTGGGCCCCATGCTTCCAGCCTTGTTCTCCTCCCATCTGTTCTTCACTATTTATTTATTTTGGGGGAGCACACCCATGGCATATGGAAGTTTCCAGGCTAGCAGTTGAATCAGAGCCACAGCTGCTGTCCTACGCCACAGCCACAATCATGTGGGATCCTAGCCACGTCTGCAACCTACACCACAGCTCATGGCAACACTGGATCTTTAACCCACTGAGTGAGGCCAGGGGTCAAACCCGCATCCTCGTGTATACTAGTCAGGTTCTCCACCCACTGAGCCACGATGAGAATGCCCATCTGTTCTTTGAATAACAGTCAGAGAATGATTTTTCTAACTTTGAACTTGAAATAATTCAATGGAACATAGAAAACTTTAAATATACAACTGGGAAGGCCTCTCTAAATAGGACATAAAACAAGCAATTCGTAAAAGAAAAGAATGATATATTTGAATACTTAAAATTAAAAATTTCTGCTTGAAAAAAACCCATAAACAAAGTCAAAAGACAAATAACAAATTAAGGAAAAATATTTGTAATATAAATGACAAGATGCTGATAGCCAAACTATATAAACGGTGTCTATAAATCAATAAGAGAAAAACCTAACAACCCAATACAAATATTGGCAAGGGAACATGAAGAGAAAATGAAATAGGGAAGGCTGTTAAACATATGAAAACAAGCTCAAATTCACAATAAGAAAAAATGCCACTTTCCCTTAAATTAGACACTATCAAGTTGGCCAGGTTAAAAAGTTTGATAATATACTACATTGGTAAATTGAGGAAACAGCCACTCTCAAACACTTTTCCTACTGGTAGGAAAGAAGTATCATTCAGAAAGCTGTGGGAGTTCCTGTCATGGCTCAGTGGTTAAAAAATCCGACTAGGAACCATGAGGTTGCGGGTTCGATCCCTGGCCTCGCTCAGTGGGTTAAGGCCTCGGCGTTGCTGTGAGCTGTGGTGTAGGTCGCAGACGCGGCTCGGATCCCGCGTTGCTGTGGCTGTGGCGTCGGCCGGTGGCTACAGCTCCCATTAGACCCCTAGCCTGGGAACCTCTACATGCCACAGTTGCGGCCCTAGAAAAGGCAAAAAGACAAAAAAAAATCCACTTTGTTTTAACCCAGCAAAGCTGTAATTATCAGGTTTTTAAATGTATATATTCTTTGAAATTATACATCCATAAAATTATTCTATAAGCTCAGATAAGTTTACCTATGTACATAAACACAAAATTATGCTTAAGAATATCCTAAATGTCTTCCATAGAGAATTGCTTAAACAAATCACAGGATGCACATCATATGGAATGCTGCACAGCTACTAAAAAGAGTGAAGCAAGAAGAAATAATGAAGCAATACTTCCATACAAAGTATGGAACAATCTTTAAGACATAATAATAGCAATAAAATAAATACATATGTCTACTATATGTCAGGGACTGTTTTGGAAATTTTATGTATTTATATATAACTTTATACTATATTTATACATATTGTAATATGTATAAATATACATTATTATATATAGTATATTTATACTGTATTTATATATATTTAATTCAATATTCCTTACTCACAAAATTCTAATATAGCTATTAATATCATCATTCTCATTTTACAGATCAGGCAACTAGGGCATATTAGAGTTAATTTATCCTTCATTATATATAATTTATTCAATTCTCAATTTTAATTAATGTGGGTATTTTTCATTTTTGGAATTTCCATTTGTCTTCAGTTCTCTGCTAAAACCATCAACCTTTTCTTTTAATTCTTTTCATACATTAGTCACAGTGATTTTAAAGTCCAAGTTTGACAACCAAAGGGTCTGTTTTTCATCTTGGTTTCTCAGTCATGTCTCATCCTCTTATATTTCTGGTTATATCTGATGAGTGTTAAGACTTGTATATGAAGATTGTGGAGACACACAGGTCTTCCTGATGATGTTATCTCCTTCCAGAGAGGCCTGACCTTTGCAGGGACGCTGAGAATCCCCTAGCCTGGGCATATACCGAGGCCTTGTTACTTAAAGGGCTTTGAACCTCAAGTTCTATTCCATAGCCCTACAAGTCTGTTGAAAGCCTGCTCAGATTTTTGGACTCTTAGTCACTACTTCAGAAAGAATCATCAGCCTTGAGGGAGAAACTGGCTTCATTTGCTGGTCTTATCTCTTCAGTCTTCCTTCCTCCCCTAAATCTTGGCCTTGGAACCCGTCAGGACCTTGAAAACACTCCAGTACCATCAAAGATGTTTTTTGCTTTTTGGTTATTTCCTTTTTTTTTGGCTGCACCCACAACATGTGGAATTTCCCAGGTCAGGGATTAAACCCAAGTCACAGCAAGTGACCCAAGCCACTGCAGTGGCAAAGCCAGATCCTTAACCCACTCACTACAAGGGAACTCCCTCTTTAATTTTTGTTATTTTTTTTAATGTATTTTCTTTGACTTTCTGGTTGTTCTCAGAATAAGGATTGGTTGAAAACAACTCAGCGCCCCTCCACCGATATATTTTTAGGTGTGTGTGGGGGAAACAAAGGTAGAATTCAATCAGGAAAACCTCCCAGGCTAGACATGTCAATAGAGGAAATGCACGATAGGAAAATCATTTCAAGTGTGTTGAATGAACTGAAAGAGGAAATAGGTAACCTGGAGATCAAGGCCATCAGAACTGGAGGAAGTGAAGGAGATGACATGATCAAAGCTCAAGAGCTGGGGCCACCTATCCAGAGCTGGGACAATGGCTTGTCCAGCAGAAGCTGGCACCACAGAGACACTGAGGGCCAGGGATCCTGCTCAGAAGTGGAGCAGATAAAAGGGAACCACATTTCCTAAATAGCTCCTCTTCCTGCCTTTAATTGCCTCTTTTTTTTGGTCCTTTTGCCTTATCTAGGGCCACACCCGCGGCATATGGAGCTTCCCAGGCTAGGGGTCTAACAGGAGCTGTAGCCGCCGGCCTTCGCCACAGCCACACCAACGCGGGATCCGAGCCGTGTCTGCGACCTACACCACAGCTCACAGCAACGCCGGATCCTTAACCCACCGAGCAAGGCCAGGGATCGAACCCGCAACCTCATGGTTCCTACTCGGATTCGTTAACCACTGAGCCACGACGGGAACTCCTCCAGTGCCTCTTATTGAGCAAACTTCATGAAAGGCAGTGGCCAAAGCAGTCCGGGAAAAGCAGAGGAAGGCAGGGGGTGAATCTGAGACCAAGTAGGCAAATGACTGGGCACCATGTACACTTGGAAATACTCCTAAAAAATCTAGTAACAGTGGTTGCTTCTGAGGGGGGAGGAGAATGGAGCATTAGAGGGCAGGGCAACTGGGGTTGGCAGAGACTTAACCACATGCATGTATTACATAGTAAGAGTAAACGCATACCGTGAAAAGTCAAATCAAACCCTTTAATGGCTCTCATCTGCCCCAGCAGCTTGTCTCAAACTTTGGGGTACACTAAAATTACCCATTATTACCGGAGAGAATGCCGACCATGTGAATCAGCGGATCAGGGGTGTCTCTCAGGAAAACCGCGTTTTAACAAATGTGTCCTGGAAGGTGATCAGGCTGTGGTTTGTCCACCTAGAACGCACTTGAGAAATGGCAGCCTGCAGCACAGAATTCGGGCTCCTTCAGAATGACCACGTGTTTCTTTCATGACATACTTGATCACTTCCCTTTTGACCCCCTTTCTGTCATCGAGGGCAGAGGTTGGGCTTGTCTCGTCTCCTGCTTCCTATCCTCCTGCACAATGTCATCCAAATTCTTCCTGCATTTGGTTCTAATAATTGGTTTGTGTGTCTTCTTTCCTCCTGAGCACCCAAGGGCAGAGGACTTTTCTCATTTATATTAAACCCTAGAAATGCTAGGATTGTCCATGGCACGTCGAAGGTGCTCAATGCATGGTGGTTTTCAGAGAAAGGAGGAATCAGTGTCTGCTGAGACGCCCAGATAGGCGTCCTGGAGAAGTCGCCTTAGACAGAGTGGAAGAGAAAATGCATTCCAGACCGAGGAAAGGGAATACACCGAGGCGCCAAAGGCAGGCAGGCTCATTTCTATTACTGAGCAACCCTGGCGATGAATATAAAGTGCTTCGGTTTCTTTCTTTTTTAAGACAAATTCCCTAAAACCACACTCGGTAGGTTGCGTATCCCCCTATCTGGGGCCATAGCTTCCCCAGATGTTAATGAGTGCCTCCAGCACTGATCAAGGGGGGAGAGACCCCTACAGGTTTGTAAAACATGCAGATGACTGGTTTTTAACAAATGCAAAATGTCAAACAAAAGCAGCCGCACAGGCCAGTTACTCATGCATAGTGAAGTTCCCAGGGAAAAGGGAGCAAATAAATGGGGAAAAAAATACCTTGGCTGGAACCGTTCCTAATAGGCAATGGACAATTGGGAACAGCAGGGGGATGCAGGGACATGGGAGCAAATAGCAAATACATTTGGAAGATATTAGTGAGACTGAGATCTGGGCTGTACCAAATGGTCCTCTGGCTTTTGTTTCTATGAGGGTATGGAACCCTGATATAAATAGACAGGATTTATTTCAGATTTTGGCTCTGGGGTGGGTGGGGGAGATGATGAAACAGGAGAGTGGTACAGAAGCATGGCCAGAGGACAGCCATTCTGGAACTGGCAGTGTTTAAATGGACTTTCACATGATCCATCTGGAGCTAGAAGCCAATGACTTGGACTTTGCCTTCCTTGTATGGATAGGACTTGGCCTGACCTAGACCTTGTATTCTTAAACTAGGCTTTTCACCGTATTTCCAAAAGCGGTCATAGGTACAAGTCACAGTATTTGTATATGTAGGGGTGTATATTAAAGGGATTAATTTGTTACAAGTCAATAGTTTTGTAACCTTGTTTTAGCATGCCCACCCCCCTTTTTAGGGCCGTATCTGCAGCATATGGAAGTTCCCAGACTAGGAGTCAAACTGGAGCTGCAGCCACAGGCCTACCCCACAGCCACAGCAATGTTGGATCCAAGCCGTGTCTGTGACCTATGCCACAGCTATGGCAATGCCAGAGCCTTAACCCACTGAGTGAGGCCAGGGTTCAAACTCGCATCCTCACAGACAGTAGTTGGGTTCTTAACTGGCTGAGGCACAGTGGGAGCTCCCACATGCCTTCACTTTTTAAATACACCCACAGCATCAAATCCTGAATGTAGCCTGGGCCTCTTTCAACTCTAGTCTGTCTGTTAGAGCAGCTTTCCGCCTGGGTGGTGCAGACAGGGTGCCCTCAGAGGCCCTGGGAGGGCACTCGGCCCCCTCCGTCCCCCTACAACCCTCATGCACCTGTTAAATGATGCTTGGAATCCCTTTGTCAGGGAGCCCTGGCTCTCTCTCTCTCTCTCTCTCTTTTTTTTTTTTTTTGTCTTTTTGCCTTTTATGTAGAGCTTCACCCGCAGCATATGGAGGTTCCCAGGCTATGGGTCCAATCGGAGCTTTAGCCGCCGGCCTTCGCCACAGCCACAGCAACGCGGGATCCGAGCTCTGTCTGCAACCCACACCACAGCTCACGGCAACGCTGGATCCTTAACCTACTGAGCGAGGCCAGGGATCGAACCCGCAACCTCATGGTTCCTAGTCGGATTTGTTAACCACTGAGCCACGGCGGGAACTCCCCCGTGTTTGTTTTAATATGAACCTGTGTTTGGAGTAGACCCATGGATGCGTCCCCTAGTTCCTTTTTACAAGCCTGCCATGGTCACTATCCAGCAGTCAACAATATCGGCTGTTGGAGTTCCCTTCGTGGCTCAGTGGTTAACGAATCCGACTAAGAACCATGAGGTTGCAGGTTCGATCCCTGGCCTCGCTCAGTGGGTTAAGGATCCGGCGTTGCCGTGAGCTGTGGTGTAGGTCACAGACGCAGCTCGGATCCCGCGTTGCTGTGGCTGTGGCGAAGGCCGGCGGCTACAGCTCGTTAGACCCCTAGCCTGGGAAGCTCCATATGCCGTGGGTACAGCCCTAGATAAGGCCAAAAAAAAAAAAAAAAGAATATCGGCTGTTGGAGTTCCTGCTGTGGCACAGTGGGATCAGCAGTGTCTCTTGGATTCTGGGACACGGGTTCAATCCCCGGCCCAGCACAGTGGGTTAAGGATCTGGCGTTGCCACGGTGGCAGCTTTGTTCACAACCGCGGCTTGGATCTGATCCCTGCCTCGGGAGCTCCATATGCCACGGGATGGCCAAAAAAAAGAAAAAAAAAAGAATATCAGCTGTTGAAGGCTTATAGCTGTGTCACTTCCTGGCCATTGACCTAGGCTGCAGGGACCTGCCATGCCCAAGGTTACGGCCCCCTTTCAAGGGGTAAGTCCATCACTAACAACTGGCTAAACAATTGGCTATTAAGAAATACAAAAGCCCAGCCCCCTTACCTCAATCTGGGACAACTCTGAAGGGCCATCTTCATATGACACCTTGCTTCTTTGCCACCACAGCAAGAGCCAGCCTCTCCCTCCGACTGATCCTGCCCTCCTCACTTCTCTCGAGAGCGTTCCCTAACCAGACACCTGCATGCCACTCCCCGTCTCAATCTAGCTCCAGGTGCAACAGCTGCCATCCTCAGAATCGGACTCCAAGATGGTGACATGGAGCTGGCTGCATTGCTGGCTGGCTGGCAATGAGGACCCCGCCACTGCTGGTCAGCGGAGCGTAGATAGCCCCAGGCACGCTGCAACAGGGCGGTGACTGAAGCGTGTGACAGCGGGGAACTGGCACAGGATCCCAGTGGGAGAGGATGGCAGGCCAGTGTGATACCTGATGCTGGAGAGGATTTTTATAAGTAACTACAGGGACTGTGAAATAGGGTGACTATTGCACGACTGGCCTGTCGAAGAGAGGTTGTGGCAGGCTGGGGGTGAGGGATCACCAATCTATCAAATTCGATTTGATCAAATTTGATTTGATATCATTTGATCACAAATCAAAGTGTGAAAACCCCAGGGCCTTTGGCGGGATTATGGAATCCACGAACTCCTGCAGCCAGAGCAGAGGGGCAGGCATAGCCCTGAATCGTCAAGTGCAGAAGCGCTTCAGAGAAGGTGCAACGCTCAGCCCAGCAGGGCTGCTCCCCGGTCGGGGCCCCAAACTGTAAGAAGTGGGCTCCTGAGACTTGGAACAGGGATATCAGGGTAGATGCAACTGAGAACCTTGAACTCTCGGGTTCAACTGAATCTGTGGGACCTGCAGCAGGGACTTCCTCCCTCATTTTAGAAGATCTAGGAGATAGTGGTTTCCACACCCTCTGAGGCTCAAGTTTCCAATAAGATAGGCACCCCCCCCAAGGCAGTGTTGGTCCTCATTAGATCCACCCCCACAGCCACTCCTGCCCCCAGAGCAATCGTAGGACCACATCCCAACGCAGCCAGTCTGAGGATACACTGACACACCTAAGACAGGAGCTGGAAGGTCTAGATAATAAACACCATCAGGAGCTGGGAGACCGCTGGGCCCTGGAGCGAGGGAGGGGTGGGCGTGGGCAGTGGAACACACGGTTGGATGAGGGAGAATTTATCAATAGGGGGACAGCCTCCTGTTTGTTATAGAGATGTTAACACCTTAGAAAGACCCCAGGAGACAACGCTAATGTGCTGTCAGGATGGTTCTTGAAGCTAAGGAAGACCAACGGCCCGCACTCAGTGAGCCAGGAACACCAGAGTTTCCATGTCAGATAACAAGAGTAAGGAGACAAAACACTCAGAGAAGGCAGCACATATAATCCACTTGCGAAGGCAGCCATAACAGGGTACCAGAAACGCGGTGGCTTACAACAGTAGAAATTATTGTCCCACAGTTCTGGAGGCCAGAAGTCTGAAATCACTGTATTGGCCGGGGCATGCTTCCTCTGAAGGCTCTAGAAAGGACCTCTCCCTGGCCCCTCACCTAGCCTCTGTTAGTTCCCTGACCTGTGGCCACAAAACTCCAAACTCATATTCTCCCTGTGTCTTCGCATCCGTCTCTGAGTACAAATTTCTTATATTTATTTATTTTTTTTGTCTTTTTGCCTTTTCTAGGGCCGCACCCGTGGCATATGGAGGTTCCCAGGCTAGGGGTCTAACAGGAGCTGTAGCCGCTGGCCTTGGCCACAGCCACAGCAACGCGGGATCCGAGCCGCGTCTGCGACCTACACCACAGTTCACGGCAATGCCGGATCCTTAACCCACTGAGCGAGGCCAGGGATCAAACTCACAACCTCATGGTTTCTAGTCGGATTCATTAACCACCAAGCCACAACAGGAACTCCCAAATTTCTTATATTTATAAGGACACCAATCCATTAGGGTCCATTTTAATGACCTTGTTTTAATCTAATCATCTTCAACTTATTTCCAAATAAGTTCACACACACAGGTACAGGGCTTCAACATTTAGTTTTTTGGGATCAGGGACAGGATTTAACTCATAACAATATTCTCATGAGTATGACAGAGATCAGCACTGCCCTCACCCTCAGAGACATTAAACATGTGGGGGTTGTAGTTCCTTCTCTTACATCCATATAACTTCCCAGTCTGGCCCTACAAAAGCCAATGGTTTATGCTGGAGGATCGTAAACTGTTGCAAAATGTACCAAGTCTAAGAAATCTAATTACAGTTGCTGGATGGGTGTGTTACCTTCACTAGAAGAGATTAGCATGGCCTCTGGCAGGCGACATATAGTCACAGACCTGGCAGATCTAGTGTGAGCATGGGGATGATATCCCGCAAGAATCTAGAGCCATACCCAGGAGAAGTATATGTCCTAAGTCAAAAACTATTATGCAGTTCTATGCCCCCGCCTCCCCGCCAGGTAGAATACATAATACAGGAATTTAGAGGTGGAACACGAGTAGCTCTGTTTAACATCACTTTCAAAGATCCATTTGGGGAGTCATGTTTCCTGTCCCCATAACTTTAGACTCTGTGAGCTTAGGGGTGCTGGTTCCTTCAGGAGGACGCTTCCGCCAGAGGGCAAAAGAAGTGCTCCACTGGATTCTAAGCTGAGGCTACCACCTGGGCGCTTTGGGTTCCAAGGGACCAAAGAAAAGGGTTCATGATCCTGGAGTGAGTGATTCTACTATCAACAGGGAGTTGCACAGGAGAGGCAGGGAAGAATACATATGGCAACCTCATGATCCACTGGAGCATCTCTTAATATCCCTCTGACCAACTCTGCTGGGAAATGGACAAGGGTATCAGTCCACAGAGGGAGAAGGGCTGATGACCAAGGACTCAAATCTCTTAGGAATGAGAATCTGGGGGACCCACCAGGTAAGCGTCCTAAATCAGCAGACGTGCTAGATGAGGGTGAGGAGAAACTAGATGAAACTAGTGAAGGAGATAGGTGATGGGCGTTGTTGCCACCTTGAGAACATCTTCAATGTGTCTCAAATATATTTTAAGTTTCCCCAGAAATCAGGACCAGATGGGATAAACTTAGCAAGGCATGGACTGTAATGGCTGCTGGTGCTCTACCCAGGACTCTTCTTCTGGACCTTGACTTACTTCACTTAGTATGAGAATCTATAGTTTCATCCATGTTGCTGCACATGGCATTATTTTGTCTTTTTTATGGCTGAGTAGTATTCCATTGTGTGTATATGTACCACATCTTCTTAATCCATTCATCTGTTGGTGAACATACATGTGCATGTGTCTTTTTTTTGTTTTTGCTTTTTAGGTCCACACCCACAGCACGTGGAGGTTCCCAGGCTAGGGACCCAATCGGAGCTACAGCTGCCAGCCTACACAACAGCCACAGCAATGCCAGATCCTTAACCAATTGAGTGAGGCCAGGGATAGTACCTGCAACCTCATGGTTCCTAGTCAGATTTGTTTCTGCTGCACCACGACAGGAACTTCTGATGCATGTATCTTCTAGAATGAACTTTTTGTCAGGACATATGCCCAGGAGTGGGATTGCTGACCCATATGGTAGTTTTATATTTAGTTTTCTGAGGAACCTCCATACTGTTTCCCACAGTGGGTGTACCAACTTACATTCCCACCAACAGGGAAGGAGGGTTGCTTGTGCTTGCTGGGGAAGGAGGGGAGGAAGTGGGATGGACAGGGAGTTTGGGGTTGACAGGTGAAAAATATGACATTTAGAATGGATAAGCAATGGGGTCCTACTGTACAGCACAGGGAACTATGTCCAATCTCTTGGGTTAGAACATGATGAAAGACTGTATGAAAAAGAGAATATATATATATATATATGTATATCTTGTCACTTTGCTGTATAGCAGAAAGTGAAGGAACATTGTAAATCAACTATACTTTAATAATGATAATAAAAGATACCAACTTTTGTGCTTATGAGACCAGTGAGCCGATCCTGACATGGGATGAAGCTAGAGAGGGAAGATGGCAGGGCCAGTGTGTTTAGGAGGCTGAAATAGGTGATTAAGGAATTTTATATTTTCCTATGAGAAGAATGGGTCTTGAAGGCATTCAAGCAAAGGACATATGTCCCATCAAAACCCCAGCCTGGCCTGTAGGGGGACTGGAAGGAGCAAGGTGTGCCATTTGCATCAGCATGGCTGGAACTGGTGACTCTCATACTAAGTGAAATAACTCAGAAAGAGAAAGACAAATACCATATGATATCACTTATATCTAGAATATAATATAGGGCACAAGTGAACCTATCTACAGAAAAGAATCAAAATGATGAACATGGAGAACAGACTTGTGGTTGCCAATGGGGAGGGGGAAGGAGTGGGATGGACTGGGAGTCTGGGGTTGGTAGATACAAACTGTTCCATTTGGAGTGGATAAGCAATGAGGTCCTGCACAGGGAACTACATGTAGTCACTTGTGATGGAACACGACAGAAGACAATGTGAGAAATAAAAATGTGTGTGTGTGTGTATGTATATATGCGTATACATATATATACATGCATATGGCAGGGCCACTTTGCTGTACAGCAGAAATTGATAGAACACTGTAAATCAACTATAACAATAATAAAAATTAAAATCTTAAAAAAAAAAAAAGATGAAATGGGCCTGGAGGCCTGGAGGGTGACAGCCAAGAGGCAGAGCAGGAAGGCTCTGCAGGACATGGGATGAGATGTAGAATCGGGGAGAGCATGGCCTTGACGAGAACTGGGGGTCCTGGAAGGGAAGCAGCTTAGACGACAGAGGATGACTCCACGTTTGAAGAGACGGGCTTGAGCTGGTTAGTGCTGTGCGAGATGTCCAGCTACTATGGGGAACGTCGCCACGCTGCTGAGGACAGGGTCAGAGTCAGAAGTGACACTGTGTGCGCTGGAGGCCTCTCTAAGCCCCCTGAGGAGGAGATACACTTCAAATACCCATTATTCAACAAACATCCTCAGAGGTGGAAATAGGCTCAAAGACAGAGCCAGTGGTACCAGGAAGATGGTTGAAGGCACTGAGGAGCTGGTTCTTATCCAACATTGAACCCAACCTGGGCTCAGTGTTCACATTTCCCACAGGCAGGAAAGGCTGGAGGAGAGATCCCAGCGTGGGGTTACTGCAGGATGGTGCAGCACGGTGACTCATCAACAGAGGGACACGCCATCTGGACCCGGAGAAGAGCAATGACTATTCCTTGACTCTGGGTGAGGCAAGAAATAAGAGCAAAGCCCTGTGTAAATGCCATTAGTGCTTTCACTAGGATTTAAAAAAAAAGAAAGAAAAAGAAACAACTTTTAAAATAAATGAGGTGCTACTAAATAAACTAATCGCTGGAAAATGTGCATGTGGGATAGCGGAGATAAATTAAGAATCAGATTAATGGAACATCTGAATATTAACATTGTCGTAAAATGGAATGATAATGGGGGGAGCGTGCAAAGTATTATGAAACAATCAGAAACATTATGTCGATTATTGAAAACCACATCACCAACCGAAAGGTGTTACTGTGAGTCTCGGCTATTTCTGCAACACTTTTGTTCATATTTCTGCAACACTTTTTTTCCCCCAGCTCGCTCTATAAAAAAAGGCCTATTCAATATTGATAAACATTAATTCCTTAAATTCCTTCACAACATAATCCCACCTCAGGTACACCTCATGTTTAATTAATTCTTATTGTCACCAGTCATAACAGATCTCAGGACCCAAGAGCTGAATGCTTTTTCTCTGGTATATAATGCTTAAATACCCCGTCTTCAACGTGCCAAAATCATTAGGAGACAATATCCAATGTCTTGCAATATTAATAGCAAAAATAGCAGTCATCAATTTTTCACCTATAGAGCTTTGTACACCTATAATTGTAATAAAATTAAGTAATGAGAAAAAAACTTTTCATCTGTAGACCAATTAAAAAAAAAATCTTTGAACCCACTTTCCTATCTGAACCTCGTGGGACACCTGGAAAGCTGGCGAAAGCAAACATATAGAGACAGAGAAGGTCAGTGACTGCCAGATGGGGAGGGATTTACTCCAAAGGGAGTTTTTGGAGGCGTGCTGGACCTGTTCTGTAGCTGGACTGCAGTTACCTACCCCACACATCTGGAAAAACTCACAGAACTGTATGTTAAAAAGAATACCTGTTCCTTTACGCAAAGTAAAAATTAAAAAAAAAACTTTAAATAACACTTGGAAATAGAATAACATCTAACATTATGGAAATGTACCACATTAAAAAGCGAAAACCATTGCCTCTGGGATGGAAAAGCAAGGAGATCCTACCGTATAGCACTGGGAACTATGTCTAACCACTTGCGATGAATCCATATATGCATGTGTAACCCTGTCACCACGCTGTGCAGTTGGGTATAATAGAAAAAAATAAATAAAATGAAAAAAAGGTAAAATGAAAAAAAAAGCAAAACCGAAAATGACCCCCAAAATCACCAAAACTGACTACATGGAAAGTCAGTGTTTACATATAAATGGTTGCTTTGAAGAGTCATATTTTACCTTCTTTATAGCCATCCATTTTGTTCATTCATGACTAGTTAATCATAAGAATAGAAAGACGAGCACGTCTTTAAGGGAAGAGGGACAATGTACAGATGAGGTTCGATGGGGCGGAGTAAAGGCGAGGCCTTCTGGAACAAAGTGCGCTGCTGCCTAGGAAAGACCCTGGATATTTTCAGCACTCCTAAGGATCTAGTATTTCATCTCTTCTTTCCTTCCAGACCCTGGGTTCCTTCTCTTTTCTTTTTAAGGATTTGTCAAAAACAAAAGGGCCCCGGTTACACGTTTGTTGTTGATTCAAAGAACATTCTTGCAGTGTAGGTACTCCTATTCCCATTTCACAGATAGAAACACTGAAGCCAGAAAGACTTGGTGACATATTCAAGGCCTCAAGGCTAATAAGGGCTAACCTTTGATAAGATCCTAGTCTGCTAATGCCGAAGTCTATGCAGCTGGAACAGGCAGGGGGCAGTTCCAGCAAAAGTGCTCTTTTGCTTTCCAGCTTGCTTATTAATCAGGATAGTTGTATGAATGGACCTGAACTGAATTCAGCAAG
This sequence comes from Catagonus wagneri, assembly GCA_004024745.2. NCBI lineage: Eukaryota > Metazoa > Chordata > Mammalia > Artiodactyla > Tayassuidae > Catagonus > Catagonus wagneri. The sequence goes on along the minus strand of PVHT020000284.1, from coordinate 2,151,770 downwards.
GACTTGGTTACAGACTGGAAGGGAAGAAACTGGAGAGGCAGAGACTATTCTGACCTTCTCAGAGGTGCGGTAGAAAAACGGAGTTCCCATCGTGGCTCAGGAAAAACGGACTAGTATCCATGAGGACGTGGGTTCAATCCCTGGTGCCGATCAGGGGGTTAAGGACCCAGCATTGCCGTGAGCTGTGATCCAGGCCAGCAGCTCTAGCTCCGACTTGACACCTAGCCTGGGGACTTCCATAAGCGCTGGGTGCCGCCCTAAAAAAGACCAGAAAAAAAGAACAAAGAAAAATAAAGAAAATCATCCAGGCTTGGGCAGGCCGAGGTAAGAAATGAAGGATTAGGCAAAACACAAGGTACAACTCACTAAGAGCTGTTCCAGTTCTCCCCCTGCCCAGAGCCCTACCTTCCTACTAAGATGCAGGCGAAAATTAATGACAGTGATAGAAGGTTAGCCTCTGTGATTGGCGAGCAGAGATGGCAAAAGTTATCTCTAAAATAAACCATGCCGGAGTTGCCATCGTGGCTCAGTGGTTAACGAATCCGACTAGGAACCATGAGGTTGTGGGTTCGATCCCTGGCCTCCTCAGTGGGTTAAGGATCCGGCGTTGCCGTGAGCTGTGGTGTAGGTCGCAGACGCGGCTCGGATCCCGCGTTGCTGTGGCTGTGGCGAAGGCCGGCGGCTACAGCTCCTGTTAGACCCCTAGCCTGGGAACCTCCATATGCCGCGGGTGCGGCCCTAGGTAAGGCAAAAAGACAAAAAAACCCAAAAAACCAAAACAAACAAAAAATAATAAAATAAAATAAACCATGCCAGTTAAAAACATCCAGAGCACAAGTATTCAGTCTCCAAAGGCCCCAAGTGGGCTGAAACTGACAAGCCTCTTAGGTCTCTCATTCAGTCACTCATTTATTTAGTCGGTCAGTGCTGTAGCTGACCCACCGGCAAATGTATTACGGGACCACCAGGTGCCAGTTTCAGCCCAGAGGACCACAGAAACCAGGCTTTCATTATTAATACTGGAGGGGATCCACCAGCGGTGACTTCGGGCAGGATAAGGCAATGACTTAACAGTTTATCCCTTATCTTCTTGCTTATTAATAAACTGGGTATTTCCTGAGAAGGAATTATAATTCTTACCTACCTCACAGAGATGCCAAGAGAATCAATTAGCTGATGTTTATCTGAGACAGAACACAAGCAAAAGTGGAAAATGAGAAGCTCTATAAATGAGCCTCTCTGCTAATATTATCATTGCTATCATCATCATCATCATCATCATCATCATCATCATCATTTCTGCTGAGTTACTGCTTCATAAAACTATTCCTGCAGTTTCAATCAGGGGAGCAACCTGAATGGAGCCTGGAAATTAAAGAATTAGGAGAGAGACAGCCATCTAAGTGTGGGGAGAGAGCTCTCCTTCAAATCACTCCTAAAACTTTACATTTCTGCCACTGAGTCTGACACTAAGATAGGCCCACCATGAAGGTTATATTTGAGATAAAGAGACGCACTTTCTTGAAGTCCACCCCCAAATCCCCAAGCACCTCCATCGATGCTGTCTTTTCTCCTTTTGTGTCTAAATTCTCACCTTGCCGGTCATTCATGGAATCTTCCACCAAAGCACCATCTCCAGAGGCAGCTAAAATGGTCAAGGATTAGGTAAGGGTACCTCTTCCCTCTGCCTTGCTGGCCCAAATGGCACAGAGTACCAAAAGCCTGGTCTGAGAAGATGCTGAGGGAAACGGGTGACCCAGAATTTAGCGATGACTATGGGGGCTGAATGAGAGCTGGGGGAGCTGTCTGAGGGACCGGGACTGTGATTCAGATGGAAAGCACGTTACGGGATGCAGCCTGGGAAGAAGGCTATAGGATGGGGACCCTCAGGAGGAAGGACCTGACACATTGCCTCTTTTGCTTGGGACAGTGCTGTCTCATATAACATGCACAGTTACCGTGTGTCAAGAGAAGATCTTAGAGAGAGGAGAATCCAATCCTGGTGTCAGAGGGTTAATTGAAGAGGCTTAGGACACATTGGCCAGAACGCTGAAGGTGTTCCCAAGCTCCTCCTCTTCCAGAAAGCTCCTCCTGACCTGATTTCTCCCACTTCTTCATACCTGGAATTACTCCTGCGGGGTCTATCTTCTCCTCAAGTTGGTAAGTTTCATACGGGCAGGCATGGTGTCTATTGGTTTAGCATCCGTTTCTGCTGCCTGAAATAAAGGGTGGCTCCGTGTGTATGCACGTGCGTGTGTGTGAATGTGTGAATATGGGGCATGCACCATCAACTTTCATGTGTTCCTACCTTGTTTCCTCTCCTGCAAAACACAATGCCCTTTTCGTTCCACCACCTCTGGCTTCAGCAGAGCCAATTTGTTGACTCCAAAAGAATCTACAATTTGTTGACTCCAAAAGAATCTACAACAAAGCAGTGATAATCATACCTACATTGGTCTAGCTCCATTTAGTTTTAAATGCCTTTGGTTGGTCCCGTTGTGGTGCAGCAGAAATGAATCTGACTAGTATCCCTAAGGAAGCGGGTTCGATCCCTGGCCTCACTCAGTCGGTCCAGGATCTGTCTAGGTCACAGACGAGGCTCAGATCTGGCATGGCTGTGGCTGGCAGCTGCAGCTCTGATTCAACCCCTAGCCTGGGAAATTCCATATGCCACAAGAACAGCCCTAAAAAGCAAAAAAAAAAACAAAAAAAAGTCTTTGCATAAGAGAAAAGTAATTGTTCATTTTTAAACATTACACATTTCCAAGCTCTCTTAAATGCACATTAGTTAGTACGTCAATTAAGCTGGTAGGTATTTTTGTCTCTTGCAGGGAAATGGGAAGACGAAACACAGAGTAAAGAGGGGCTTTTGTCAGGTTCAATTTGAGGAGATCCATCACTCTTGCTTCTAATGAGGTCCAAGAGAAAGACAGAGTTGAGATAGATCTTGAGCACTGTCACCTTCGCAATGGCTTCCCGAGGAAGCTTTATCAATTCTATCTCAGCTTCCTCATCCATAAAGGCAGCATAATAATACCTCTCTCCTACACCAGGCTGTGAAAATCAGTGAGACAGCCTGGACTGGCCTAGCACATGGATGCCGTTCAGTAAGTGTCGGTTCTCTTTTTGGCTGGAGAAGGCTTCCTGGAAGAGCCAAGATTTCAAAACTCTTCTGAATATTGACAGAGGATCCAGGCATTGGCCTAGCGCTCATCCCCCGGCTTCTAGAGCCCCCTCTTTTCCTACTGTTAGAGGAAGTGAAACCACACCAAAGCCACCTTGCCACCATCTTTCTCCAGCATACAGCTTCACCCCATTTCCCCCACTGGAAACTCTGGGGGGAAAGGGTCACTCGATCCGTCTCTATTTAGGTTTGTTTCTCCAAAATACGTCTTGTGAATTGAGAAGTTTTAAGAACAAGGTACGATCCTCCAGTGGATTGCAGAGCAGTAAAATCTAGCTGGGAAGCTGCACAGACACCAAAACAAGGTGCCCCTTTGGCTCTGATGGGGAGGAAATGCTATATTTAATAAGCCAAAAGACTCAGGAAATTTAAGCCAGGTTTTCCTTTCCCTGCCTTCTCCAGCAGAAATTAAACAACCTTTACCCACCACGTAGCCTTCGGTAGAGGAAGCTAATGATCTCCCAGATGCCTTCTTCATCTAATCAGACTTTATTGTCTGTGTCAGGCTGCCAATTAAGTCAGGGCTCTCCTATCGCACAAACTTCCCAAACCACCATAAAGGTTAATTGAATCATGTACAGGCGACGCTCTGGCGGACAGGAGGCCTTTAGAATTCCTTTCAGTCACTGGATGGATGGGGAGAACAAATGAAAAAAGAGTGCGATTTCTGTGCAACCAAAGCACAGAGGCTCCCGGTAGAGAAGTGACCAGAGCCCATCTTCCTGCCTCGGGCTTCATGTCTCTTGGGGTTAGGTTTCTCCTGCCACTTCTTTTAAGCTCCCAGGAGCCTCCTCCATTTCTCTATGGGATGCACTTTGCTGAAAAAGACGAGAAGCTGTTTGAAGCAGGTCCATCCTGGCTACCCAGATGGCCAGCTGTAGCCTGGCTCCCAAACGAGCTTTCCAGCAAGGATCTGCTGCTTCCAATGCATCTGCTTAAAAGGAACATGATACTTAGAGAATCATCTCTAAGAGAATATATTTATGTGACCATGGACCTCCCTGAGGCTAGAAATTATGACGCAGACACAGAATAAATTGCAGTTTTCAGGGTTTGCTGAATGAGTAACTAGATATAGAATCATGGACAGTTGGATTTGGAAAGATCCCTGGATAGCCTTTCACTTGGTCCTCCTACAGAACGCCGATGAGAATTCTGGGATGAGAGAGGAATAATGGATTTCCCCAAGTACATAGAGACATGAAATAGAAGAAACTGTTTAGAATCCTGGTGGCCTGGATGTGGGAAATCCTACAGACAGGAAAGGAGTTGTCTAAGCCTGCTTGTGAATATGCCTTATGTTCAGCTACTCAGGGACTCCTAGCTACGTACAAGCACTGAGCGTGCTATGAAGAACTTTATGAACTCATTTAATCAGATAAGGGCCTCTGCTCAAAGGTATCCTTAGTTCTCCACTAATGTCTTATAAAACCATTTACATTTTTAGATTTTGTTCAAATTGCTCTTTCCCACCATTCATCCAAGTGGCAAAAGCCTAGTGGTTAACGGAACTAACATTTTAATTTAGATGAGCCTTAGATGATGGCTGATTTCAAGAAGAAAGGAGATTTATCTGGAGGACCTGCCAAGAAGATTGTCATAGAGAGCCAATATGGAGGCTATATTATAGGCTCAGAGTCAGAGATTTTGGTGAAGGTCACTCAAGGCTGCCTTATCCATTTAACCCACAGCCCAGCTCCTGGGTCTCAATGGATAACTGGTGAATGTATGGAAACAAAGATGGGTGAGCAGATTGCTGAATGGCCAGATGGGTGGATGGATGAGCTGATGAATGGATGGTTGAATTTCCAACCCCCACCCTCCAAGGGCCTCTTACTCCTCAGGGTAGTGAGATTACCACCTGGTGAGCTGACCTGGCCCACCTTAGCTCTGACTGCTAGAAATTTCATCCTTACATGAAGCCCAACTCTGTCAATGGCTTCCAGTGTCTGAGGTGCCATCTCTGTTCTGAAGGGACAACCCAGAGTAAATTGATCCCTCTTCCTTACAAGAGCCCTTCAGTTACTTAAAAATGGTTGTGAGACATGTCCAAATTGGCATTTCTAAGTGACTTTTGACTCTTTGGAAAAATCACATCCGCCTTAAAAGACAAGAAAACTGCAGTTCCCCGGTGGCTCAGTGGGCCGAGGATACAGCATTGTCACTGCTACGACACAAGTTCAGTCCCTGTTCTGGAACTTTCTCATACCATGGGTAAAGGTCAAAAAAAAAAAAAAAAAAAAAAAGACAGGGAAACTGAGGATGTTTGGTGACTCATGCCCAAATTCTGATGGAAATTCCCAAAGTAGGTTCCACTCATGCCGAGCAAAGTTCACACAGTGGAAACATGCAGTCAGCCTCCCACTGGGCCACTTTGAAGGACAACATCCATTGAACAGTTGTATTTTGGATTGTTTTAAAAAACTTGACTCTGCTATGTCGTAGCAGAATCTCTGGCAGCAGGACTTGGTGATTAATAGTAGATTCTAGAGTCAGTTGGCCTGAGTTCATGTCATGCTTTGACCTCGGTTTGCTCTTTTGTAAGGATTAAAGAAGTTTAACACATGTAAAGGAGTTAGAAAATGCCTGGCACGCAGTAAGTACTAAATAAAAGTTAGTTTTTGTTGTCTTTCTTGAGCCATTTGTTTGCTCTTTGCATTAATATGTTTCCTCCCATTTAGCTCTTCACAATTTTGAACTTTCCAGTTTATTCCAATCCTAGTGCTTAATGGAATTTCAGCAGGAATCCTGCAGCTAGTCAATCTAGTGGATTAGGTATTCTGAACCCATAGCGTGGAGGGAAGTCTAAACCTTCTACCACATAGGATAAAAAGGGCATTTGAAAAGGGTGATTGCTGGAGTTCCCGTCGTGGCTCAGTGGTTAATGAACCTGACTAGGAACCATGAGGTTGCGGGTTCGATCCCTGGTCTTGCTCAGTGGGTTAAGGATCCGGCGTTGCCGTGAGCTGTGGTGTAGGTCGCAGACGCGGCTCGGATCCCGCGTTGCTGTGGCTGTGGCGAAGGCCGGCGGCTACAGCTCCTGTTAGACCCCTAGCCTGGGAACCTCCATATGCTGCGGGTGCGGCCCTAGATAAGGCAAAAAGACAAAAAAAAAGGGTGAAAAGGGTGATTGCTTGCTGGTTACAAGGACTTGAAAACCAAAAAAAGAGAGACTAACGTGAATTTAGTACACTGAGTATAATGTATAAGGTGACATTTATCCTCCAAATTAGGACAGTTTTGAGGTTGAAAAGGAGCCTTTCAGTTAAGACAGCAGGTGTAAACCAAGGTTGTCCCAGATGAGCCAGAAGGCATAATCTCCCTAAAAAATGTGCCAGGCACTGTACTAGTTCTCAAATATTTTATTTAATTAATGAACTGACCGTATTCACATAAGAGTAAATGTCATTATTCTTATTTTGCACCTGGGAAAATTAGGTTCATGCAAAGTTAATTAATTTGCCCCTCAAATCACACCACTGTTGGTAAGCAGGAGAGCTGGGATTCTGACACAGGTCTCTGATTGCAAGGCACCTGCCCTCACCACTGACCTTTCTGCCATCAAGCCCTTAGGACTTCTCATTGTGTGAATATCCCTTGCTTCTTTGTTTCCCTTTATTTTTAAAAAACAGTATTAGTACAATTTTTAAGGCCTGAAAAAGTTATTGAGATCACGACAGCCTACATACACCACCCTGCTCAGAAATAAAGCATGGCATATCCACTTGCAGTCCCTTGTGTATTGCTTTTTAGTCCCATTTGCCCTCCCCCCACCCACAGAGAAGCAGGAACTGTCCTAAACTTGGCTTTATAATTCCCAGCTAAATCCTTATATTATTAATGCATGCAACTACAAGGGCACACCATTCAGTTTTGCAGGTTTTAAACTCACATAAATGGCGATATACTCAGCCTAGTTGCCTGCAACTCTCTTCCCTCACTCAGCAGTGGTGAAGTTCTGGCTTATCTGTGTGTAGTGCTATGTAGGATTCCACGCAGTGATACACAAGAGTTCATTAATCCAATTCCCTCTTGATGAATAATGAGAGTAATTCTGATTGTTCACTAGTATAAATAATGCTTCTTATACATTTCCCCTCATGCACAATCTGCAATGGGTTCTGTAGAGTGTAGACCGAAGACTGGGGTTGCCAGGGCTAAGTGTTTGCCTGTCTTCAATATTACTAGATATTGCCATATTGCTCTCCAGTGGGGTGTTGGCAATAGACTCTCTTACTAGACTTGTATTATGAGTTAAAATTGCTTCATATCCTCACCAAACATTGGTGGAGTAAGACTTCTTTCTTTCTGTAATAATATATTGGATATTATTTTGGAATAGTCTCAAAATGTGGTTTTCATTTTCATTCCCAGCATTTCTCCAATTACTGTGATTACTAGAGAGATTGCATTTCTTTATGTACAGGTGTTTGGGCTTCCTCCTCTATATAGTACCAACTCTCCCCTTCCATCTCATTTCTCCGCTATCCCCCAGAGCTGGTCCTCTCTTAAGAAGGCTGCCTTTGCAAGAGAAAGCTGCCTTATTCTTTCTCCCCTCACCTGTGCAAGGGCCACATGCCTTTGTGGCTTAAGGGTTATATGACTTTGCTCTGGAGAAAGTTGCGGGAGATGATAAAAATAACACAGAGGGATATTATGAATCTCCCACAATCTTACAAATTTCTTTTTTTTTTTTTGTCTTTTTGCCTTTATCTGGAGCCGCATCCGCGGCATGTGGGGGTTCCCAGGCTAGGGGTCTAACAGGAGCTGTAGCTGCCGGGCTTCGCCGCAGCCACAGCAACACGGAATCTGAGCTGCGTCTGCGACCTACACCACAGCTCACGGCAACGCCAGGTCCTTAACCCACTGAGCAAGGCCAGGGATCGAACCCACAACCTCATGGTTCTTAGTCGGATTCGTTAACCACTGAGCCACAAAGGGAACTCCTTACAAATTTCTTTGTTTCAAAATATATGCTTCTGAAAAAGCTTTCCCATACTAGGGTGTTTTTGGACCAGGACCACAGATGTCTACTTAAAAGGTCTCAAAGTTCTGTTGGAGAAAAATACTGGTTCATGGTCATAATCTTGAAATTACATGAATATAAGCATTTTCTTGGCCATTTTGGGTTTTCTCATACCACTGTGTGATTAGAGCACTTACATTTTTGATTTTACAAATAACTTGGTTCCAAGTGAGACTGCTGAACAGAAATAGATCTAAAAGGTCCATCTGTTAAGAGAATAAGCTTCTAATAATAGATACTTACATAGCAATGGCTTTAAAAAAGATATTTACTATCTTATGTTAAGCCCAGAAATAGGTGGTCCAGGACTGGTTCAGAGATTCAAGGATATCATCAAAGACCCCACCCAAAAAAAAAATACAGGTTATTTTTCTTCTGTTGTGCTGTCTGATGCATATTGGCTTTCTAAACCCAATTTTGTTGCCTCATAGTCTCAAGGGAACTGCTCCAAACCCCAGGCATTCTACCTTCATGTAGCCAAGTTAAAGGGCAAGAAGCCAGGGTGGGGCTGTTAGAGTGTTCATCAGCTGGAAAAGAAGAAAATATTCTCCTCAAAGCCTTCCAACAGTCTTTTCTTCATACTCAAATTTGTTCCAGGGGAAGCTGGGAAAGCAAATATCTAACACCCTAGCCTCTGTGGTAAAAAGTAAATTCTGCCAGCTTGATAGAAAGAGCAGAGGATGACTTCTGGGTAAGAAAATTTGTGCCAAGGTAAAGCTACATGCTGTCAACATATACAATAAAAGCAACAGTTTTTAGTGGAATAAGTAGAGAAAATTTTGAGATCAATTCAGTCACTATTCACGACATGTTACCATAGACAAAGCCAACTCCAAATAATGTGCATACATTCAGTTACACAGAATTTTCTCTTCTTTCCTACCTGCCCCATGCACATACACAGACCTACTCTTTGTAGCATATAAAACCTTGTATGTTTATGCAGTCCAACTTTTATGCCATAATTACTTTAAAAAATACATTGTTACTTCTTCCTACCTCTTATCTTTTCTGAGAATCCTCAGCTTAATTCCCTGAACACTTTGTCCCTAGTTCATTATTGAATATACACTTCTTCCAGCAAACCTGGAGCTCACCTGGCGCTCACCTGGCTTTCAATAGAAACTGAGAAAACTTAAGGTATTTCTTCCTGAGGGCTTCATAAATCGCCCCTCCCAAAGAGACTGCGCTTCCATAAAGGAATAAGATTGCACAGGACAAAGAGCATAAACTTTGGAGTCAGATAAAATTGTGTTAAAATTCTGGTTCCAGTATTACAGACATGAATAGAATAGTAAGGAAGTATTAAGAGTAACATGAAGACAGCAAATTCAATAACTTAAATAAAATAGGCAAATTACATGAAAGTCACAAATGATAAAAATGTACTGAAGAAGAAATATAAAATCTAAAATTCCTATATCTATTAAAGAAATCGAATTACTAATAAAAGTAATAATAACAACTTACAAATAAAATATCAGGAATAAATAATGCCAATCCTCCACAAACTCTTCCATAAAATAAGGAAATAACACTTTTTAAATCATTTTATGAAGACAGAATTAGAATTACCCTGACACCAAAACCAAAGACATTACAAGAAAAAAAAAAAATACTACAGGCTATCCCCTCTGAATATAGTCATAAACATTCTTAACAAATTATCAGTAAGTTACATAAATAGCATACTAAAAAAAATTTAAGGGCAATACAAAAAGGTCAAGTGAGATTCATACTAGAAATACACCAGAAATGTAAGGTTGGTTTAACATTGCAAAATCAATCAATGTAATTCTTCATATTAACAGAATAAAGAAAGAATACTATATACTTATCTAAGTAGATATGGAAAATACATTTGACAAAATTCAATATCCATTCGTGATTTCAGAAAAAAAAAAGCTCAGCAAACTAGAAATGAAAGCGAAATCCTTAATCTGATAAAGGAAAATTTATGAGACATTTTTAGTAAACATCATACTTAATGGTGAAATATTGAATGCTTTTCTCCTAATATTGTAAACATTGCAAGTACGTCCATTCTCATCACCCCCATTCAACATTGTGTTGGAGGTATGAGCTAGTTCAATAAGGCAAAAAAATGAAATAAAAGGGAAAGAGGTTAAGATGGCAGAGTGGGAAGATACCAAACGTGCCTCCTCCTCTTACAGGCGTGCCCGAATTACATTTATAGAGAAACCAACTATGAAAATGACCCGAAGGTAAGCATAAAAGCTTTTCCACAAAGATATAAAAAAAAGGCACAATTGTGAGCCAGGTAGGAGGGGAGGAGTTGTAGTTTTAGAAGGACTCACACCCCTAGGTCAGTGACCCACAAACAAGATGAATATTGTAACCATAAAGATTCTTACTGAGGAGTGAAGGGCCTAAGAACTACACTGGACTCCCCAGCCCGTGGGTCCAGCACCAGGAAGCAGGTCCCCAGAAAGTTGGGATTTGAAAACTACCAGTGCTCCCATTCAGAAGACCTGGAGGGCTATAGGAAACAGAGACTTCGTTCTCAAAGGACACAAGCAAAATTTCATATGGTCTGAGTCCCGGTGCAGAAGCATGAGTTTAAAAGTCACCTGGGTCAACACACTTGCTGGTCTTAGAGAGTTTCCCAGAGAGGCAGGAGGCAAATGCAACTTCCCCTGGGGACAGAGATGCTGCAGGCAGCCATTTGGAGCGGGGGCGGGGAGGTGTCTCATCTTTTTACTTCACTGGCACCAGTGCTGGCAAACATCATTGTGAAATCCTACCTCTAGCCTGTTAGTGCCAAGAGCCAACATTTCCACCAGTGATGCCACAGTGCTGACTCTGCCACAACAGAAGTGCTTACAGTTCAGATAGGGGACATGCCTGAAGACTCTGTCTCTGGTGGCATGCTGCTGGGCTCCATCGAACATCTCCTACATAAGGTCACTTCTTCTGCTGACTTTTCAGCAGAAACTTTGCAGCCCAGAAGGGAGTGGCACAAAATATTCAAAGAGTGAAAGGAAAAAAAACCTACAACCAAGAATATTTTACCTGGAAGGTTAGCATTTAGAATTAAAGAAAAGGTAAAGAGTTTTGCAGACAAGCAAAAGATAAGAGTTCATCACCACTAAATCAGCCTTACAAGAAATGTTAAAGAGACCTCTCTAAGCAGAGAGAAAAGACCACAACTAAAAATATGAAATTTATGAGAGGAAAAATCTCAGAGGTAAAGGCTAATATATAGTGAAAGTAGTGGAGCAACCAGTTATAAAGCTAGTAGGAAGGTTAAAAAACAAAAGTGGTAAAACCATCTATATTTACAATAAATAGTTTAGGGGTACACAAAATAAAGAGACGTAAAATATAATGTGAAAAGCAGAAAACATGCTGGGGAAGGAAGAAAATATAGGGCTCTTAGAATGTGTTCAAACAAAAGAGGTTATCATATACATATGTTGTTATATACGAACCTCATAGTAACAGTAAACCAAAACCCTGCAAAAGATATACCAAAAGAGAGAAAGAAAGATAGAAAAAAAAAAAAGAATCCAGCATAATACTAAAGATAGCCACCAAATCACAAGAGACGAGAGTAAGAGAAGAATAAAGGAACAGAGAAGTACAAAAATATCCAGAAAACAATGAACGAAAAGCAATAAGTAGGAGTTCCCATCGTGGCTCAGTGGAAATGAATCTTTCTAGTATCCATGAGGACATAAATTTGATTCCTGGCGTGGCTCAGTGGCTTAGGAATACAGCATTGCCGTGAGCTTGTAGTGTAGGTCACAGGCATGGCTTGGGTCTGGTATTGCTGTGGCTTTGGGGTAGGTCAGCAGCTACAGCTCTGATTTGACCCCTAGCCCTGGAACTTCCATATGCTGTGGATGGGGCCCTAAAAAGACCAAAAAAATTTTTAAAAGGCAATAAGTACATACCTATCAATAATTACTGTAAATGTAAATAGACTAAATGCTCCAATCAAAAAACATAGAGTGGCTAAATGAATTAAAAAAAAAGACCCATATATATACTGCCTATAAAAGACTCACTTCAGATCTAAAGATACACACAGACTGAAAGGTAGGGGATGTAAAAGGTATTCCATGAAATAGAAGCAAAAAGAAAGCTGGGGTAATATTTAGATCAGACAAAATAGACTTTAAAACAAAGACTGTAACAAGAAACAAAGAAGAGCATTACATAATGACAAAGGGATCAATACAATAAGAAGATATAATACATACATACATACACACACACACACCCTCAACTAGGAACACCTAAATACATAAAGTGAAATATTAACAAACATAAAGGGATAAATTAACAATAACACAATAATAGCAGGGGAATTTAACACACTTATGTTAACAGACAGCAAATCAGTAAGGGAACTTTGGCCTTAAGTGACCCCTTAGACCAGATGCACTTAATAGATATATATAGAACATTCTGACCCAAAAACAACAGAATACAAATTCTTTTCAAGTGTACATGGATCCTCCTACAAGGTAGACAATATGCTAGTTCACAAAACAAATTTAAGACATTTGAGAAAATTGAAATCTTAGCAAGTATATTTTCTAACCACTATGGTATAAGACTAGAAATTAACTATAAGGAAAAAAAGAGGGAAAAAAATGAATACATGGAACATAAACAATATGCTACTAAATAACCAAAGGGTCACAGAAAAACTTCAAAGAAGAAATTTTTTAAAAACACCGAAATTCAAGGAGTTCTCTTCGTGGCTCAGTGGTTAACGAATCCGACTAAGAACCATGAGGTTGCAGGTTTGATCCCTGGCCTCGCTCAGTGGGTTAAGGATCTGGCGTTGCCGTGAGCTGTGGTGTAGGTCGCAGACGCAGCTCGGATCCCGCGTTGCTGTGGCTGTGGCGAAGGCCGGCGGCTACAGCTCCTGTTAGACCCCTAGCCTGGGAACCTCCATATGCCGCGGGTGTGGTCCTAGATAAAGCAAAAAAAGATAAAAAAAAAGACAAAAAAAAACCTAACTCATTGCTAAGAAGTGATATCTGAAGACTCAAAGAGATGGCTCTCAAATGGTGGAATTTCAGATATGACAAGAAGGGTGGGAAATAATTTAGGACAGGAACTCTTGGTCAGTTCTCCTCAAAATGGCCTTTTTGGAGTTCCCGTAGTGGCTCAGCGGTTAACGAACCCGACTAGCATCCATGAGGACGCACGTTCGATCCCTGGCCTCGCTCAGTGGGTTAAGGATCCGGCATTACTGTGAGCCGTGGTGTAGATTGCAGATGCAGCTTGGATCTGGCATTGCTGTGGCTGTGGTGTAGCCTTTGTTTTTTTTTTTCCTAATTCCTCCAAGCTAACCCTAGATCTGGAACTTAAATTATATGATCTTATATTTTAAAGCAACTCGATTTCCTTTGACTCCCAAAGCCGTCTTTGGAAGTAGAGAAATCGTAAACTACAAGACCCTTCAGAGTGCTGAGACGTGAAGGGACTTGCCCGAGGTCAGACAGCTCAACCAAGCCTAAAACCCAACGGCTAAGTGCAGCCTAGTGCACCATCCAGAGAAGGGCAGGGAGGAGGGTGTGGAGGCAGGACTTGATTTTGCAAAAACGTGCAGCCGGAATCACTCTCTTTTCTCTGCTTGAGAGATAAAGTGGCACGCGCAAGGTCACAAAGAAAACTAGCGGCAGAAGAAGACAGCCCTGGCGTGCTGTTCCTCCCCCTGTTCCTTAGAAATAGCCATAGACATAGCCTTTGCTCTTGACTTTCAGTGAGGCTGAGCGGCACAGGATGCTCTCCTCCCATGCAGTTTTGCTTGCCTTTTCCGGCGGTGCGGTTCTCTGTCTCCCCTGTATACAAACAGCTAGACTTAATGAAGGTCGGTGGCCTGTCGGCCCAGCTGTGCCGGCTGTGGACCCTGCCCCAGTCCTGGCTGCCAGGGAGCGGGAGGGACGGGGTAATTAATTTCCATGCATATCATTGCCAGGATCGCTTACTGATCCAAGGAGGGAGATCAGAGATGTCATCCTGTAAATTGAGTCAGAGCCTTCACCTCGGTGCTTGGCTGGCAATTTTACACAGCGCTTGACACGGTAACAAACACAGGCTACTAAAAGGCAGCAACTCCCCTGGGTGATGGACCGGGGGAATTGGCCCAATAAATTGTTCGCTGTAAAAAGCCATGTTTCCCTCATTAAAAGGCAGTGAATTCTCTATTGCTTTTCATTAGCTCTGGCCTTGCTAGACATGAGGTGTAATTGACAGTGTGGTTACAGGAGGTGGGCCCCGAGGTGAGGAAGACAAAGAAGCCGAAAAGAGATTCTTATTTATTAAGGTAGAGGCGACAGGCGGCTGCTTAATAAGTTTTTGGCATGGGGGCCCGGAGGTGGGAGAGCGGTGGACCCTCCGAGGGTTGCTCCAAGGACAAGGCACCCAGGAGAGTAAAGAGCCGGCCAGACTCAGGGGAGAAGATGGGGCCGCCCCGCCCTATGCCAGGGCAGAGGCACCCCCAGAGCATTTCCTCCCAGCCTGTGGAGTCACCAACATTGGCCCCAGGTCTGGTCCTGGGTTTGTCACTGACTAGCCCACTCAGCGTCCTGGAAAACTTATTCCGGGAGTTCCCGTCGTGGCTCAGTGGTTAACGAATCCGACTAAGAACCATGAGGTTGCGGGTTCGATCCCTGGCCTTGCTGAGTGGGTTAAGGATCCGGCGTTGCCGTGAGCTGTGGTGTAGGTCGCAGATGCGGCTTGGATCCCGCGTTGCTGTGGCTGTGGCATCGGCCGGCAGCTACAGCTCCTGTTAGACCCCTAGCCTGGGAACGCCATATGCCGCGGGTGCGGCCCTAGATAAGGCAGAAAGACAAAAAAAAAAAAAAAAGATAAAACGGATCAGGGCTGACCCCACTGTCCCCTCCCTAAGAAAAAAAAAAAGAAAAGAAAACTTATTCTGGGTTGTGGTGTCTCCATCTGAAAAATGGGCACGGCTGGGCTCAAGTGGGAATTCCTCTCGGTGAAAGCACTTGGCGGTGGGGAGGGGGTGGGAGTTGAAAATACTGCAGACACACTTCCGACTTCTCTTACTGTCTCTTTTCTTAGCATAGGCAGGGACCCAGGAATTCTTTTCCTACAAAAGGATGAGAATTCCTTCTTGACACTGTTCATTGTAATGTTCCCGTTGTCCCAGATTTGGCCCCTGGGAGCCTTCATCCTTGGAGACTTCCTTGCCTTCAGGAACAGCCAGGGGCTCCACCCGTTCTGCTTCCCATACCCCAGCCCACGTTCCTTCAAGTGGAACAAAAAGCAAATTAGCTAGGAGCTATCCCTCCCCATCGAAAAGTGAGGTGTAGACCCCTCACTGACTGCAAGGCTATCAGAGGGCTGAAGACTAAGCCATGAAGGATTTTTTTCCCAAGAGAGCTGACAGTGTGTTATGAGCCCTACATCTCATGGGAGAGGCAAGAGGAGAGCATGCTGCGTCCCCAGGACTCGAGGTCACACTGAGCTAGCGTGTGATCCATGCTCAAGGGATCTGAAAGCAAGGAGGCTCTGGCTCCCGGCCTGGGGTAACAGAGGTGAGACGGCCACTTGGCTGCACTGGATACCCTGGGACACATCGGGCCCAGTGGGGAGCTGGGCTCTGGAGACCTGGCATCCTAGGAAAGGGGTTCGTGACCCGCCTCACCACCTAAGCAAACGTGTCGCCCCTCCTGGGAAGTGCCGTCCACTTGTGGGAACCCTCGTGGCATCTCCAAGAATGATCAGTTCAGAGCTTTGGCCAGCCTGGTAGGAAACATCCATTTCCGGATGGGAAAAAAATCAAAGTCAGATTACTTCAGACATTTCCCTCTCTCTCTCTCTCTCTCTCTCTCTCTCTCTCTCTCTCTCCAACCTTTGAGGGATCAGTTCATGCCTCTAGAGCCAAGGTCAGGGGTGGTGAGAAGAAATGGAGGAAAAGCTGATTCCAACCCACTCACCACCAGCCCCACCAAGCCAGGCTGCTGGAGAAGCCTGAACTATGGGAGTGACCAAGATTTGGAGTGTTGAAACATTATTTTACCAGACATTGAGTGACTAATAGGAGATGATTCTTCTGGCTGGATGGGACCAGAAGACTGTTTATTATCTGAGAGCCAGCAGATAGGCTCTGGGGCCTTCAAGGGCAGTGGAGGCTCAGACCCCAAGGAGCAGTTTGTGCCTATGATGGGGAGAAGGTGGAATGGAGAATATAATTATTTCCTAGTTGAACCCTAGTGAGTTAATTTCCTGGAACCGCTGTAACAAGTACCACAGGATGGTTTTTTTTTTTTTTTTAATTTTATTGACTTACAAAGTTGTGATAATTTCTGCTGTACAACAAAGTGATTCAGTTACATATATACGCACATCCACTCTCTTTCAGATTCTTTTCTCACACAGATTATCGCAAAATATTGGGTAGAGTTCCCTGTGCTCTAGAGCAGGTCCCTGTCAGCCAATCATTCCATATACTTCAGTGTGTATATGCCAATCCCCAACCCCTAGCCACCTCCTCCAATCTGTCCCCTTTGGTAACCATAAGTTTTTCAAAGTCTGTGACTCTGTTTCTGTTCTGCAAATGAGTCTATTTGTTTCCTTTTTGTAGATCCCGTATGCAAGCGATATCATATGATGTTTGTCTTTCACTGTCTAACTTCACTCAATATGACAGTTTCTAGGTCCGTCCACATTGCTGCAAATGGCATTATTGCATTCTTTTGATGGCTGAGTAATATTCCATTGTGTATATGCACCACATCTTCTTCCTCCATCCCTCTATCAATGGGCATCTAGGTTGCTTTCATGTCTTGGCTACTGCAAATAATGCTGCACGCTCCCAGCTCTCTTGGGAAAAAAATCCTTCATGGCTTAGTCTTCAGCCCTCTGATAGCCTTGCAGTCAGTGAGGGGTCTACACCTCACTTTTCAATTTTCAATGGGGAGGAATAGCTCCTAGCTAATTTG
Organism: Catagonus wagneri; assembly: GCA_004024745.2. Classification (NCBI taxonomy): domain Eukaryota; kingdom Metazoa; phylum Chordata; class Mammalia; order Artiodactyla; family Tayassuidae; genus Catagonus; species Catagonus wagneri. Next base: position 2,134,609 of record PVHT020000284.1, on the reverse strand, counting down.
CTTTTTGTTCCATTTAAAGAATGGGTATGGGAAGCAGAACGGGTGCATGTATCTTTTCAAGCTATGGTCTTCTCCAGATAGATGCCCAAGAGTGGGATTGCTGGATCATACGATAGTTCTGCTTTTAGTTTTTAGAGGAACTTCCATACTGTTTTCCATGGTGGTTGCACCAATTTACATTCTCACCAACAGTGTAAGAGGGTTCCCTTTTCTCCACACCCTCTTGATTAGAAATTTATTCTCTCACCATTTGGGAGGCTGGAAGTCCAAAATCAAGGTGTTGTCAGGGCAGTGTTCCCTCAAAGTGTGTTAGGTAAAAATCTGCTCCAGGCTTCCCTCCTAGCTTCTGGTAGCCTCAGGTGTTCCTTGGCTTATAGATGGATGTTTCTCCCCATGTTTCTTTACATCATCTCCCTTCTGTGTATCTGTCTTTGTATCCAACTTTCCCCTTTTTTATAAGGATACCAGTCATTTTGGATTAGGGTCTACCCTAATGACCTCACTTTAACTCAACCATCTTCAGAGACCTTATTTCCAAATAAAGTCACATTCACAGGTTAGGGCTTCAACATCTTTTTATGGGACACAACTCATAACACCAAGCATTCCTGCTTGTTCAACAAATCCTTCCTTCCTGAGCGCCCTTGTATGTCAGGTGCCGTGCTGAGCACATTCGTTAAGTGTAGGATCTGGAGAGATCCGTGGTTGTGAGAAACACAGGAGAGTAGCGACAGCCCAGGCAGAGGAGACCTGTGCTGCACCCAGGAGGGGACGTCTCTCTAGAGGAAGTGACTTCCGAGTTGAGTCCTGAATGCCAAGCTGGCAGTAGCTTGGCAGGCCTGAGTTGGGCGGGCCTGAGTAGTGGAAGGGTTCGTGCAACCCACTGTCTTGGTTTGCCCAGGACCAAGAGAGTTCCTGAGCTTTGGGACTTTCCATCCCAGGCAAACCAGGAAGAGTTAGCCACCCTAGAAGGGGAGATATTTGACTCCACAAGCCGAGACAGACAAAAGACAATGAGACAGCGTGAAATTAAAGGTGAGATGCAGCAACGCTTGTGCAAAGGTTCTTTGTGCACTGTTGGCTGGAGTGTCTTGGAAAGACTGTGAAGGGGAAATGGAGCCTAGCTGGGCCTTGGAGGACAGGAGGGTTGGATGAGGGGGACAGAGGCTCTCCAAGGAGAAGAAGTGTAGAAACAATATACACAGCGGGGAGTTGCAGGTGCGGGGACTTCAGATGAAAGAGGAGGCGTGGTTCTGCCCCCTGGAGCTTAGAACCTCGTGAAAGGCAAACAGAGTCACGCCCATGTGCAGAGATGCTGTCAGGAAGGCCAATGGTCAAGCCAGTCCAGCCGGCAGGGACCCTGGGAAGCCAGGCATCCCCAGAGAACTGCTGAGAATGGCAGGTCATTGTGGAGAGAACTCCCGCTGGTCAAAGCTCTGCTCTGCTCCTACAGAATGCCTGAAGCCAAGTTCCAGGATTCTGATGAGGGTCGGATCTCCGGGACTAAGAACTCCTCATCAGTTAAGGAAGGCCCTTTTCTTCCCTACCTCTTTATTGACTTCATTTGTCCTCCCTCCTATCTGTCCGTTCCATTGCAGGCCATGAACTGGAAGCCAGTACACAACAGTGGCTGAAAAGAGAGGTGGCCTTTACATCCATGGAACCTATAGCTCAGAGGAGAAAGGCATCCTGCGTTGCTGTGGCTGTGGTGTAGGCCGGCAGCTGTGGCCCCGATTCGACCCCAAGCCTGGGAACCTCCATAGGCCACAGGGCTGGCCCTAAAAAACAAAAAGAAAGAAAAAAATAAAATAAACTATCCCAGATGGGAGCAGTACAGATCCTGCCCCTGTCTGTGGTTCAGAGATGCCCAGCACAGTCTCCTTGGAGACCCACAGCTGATATTGACTCTACTCTGGCTGCTTAGGTGGCCCCAGGCCATTCTAAAGACGCGGAGTTAGGACATCGAGCGCTTTTGGATCGTATCGGCTGCTGAAGAACCATCAGAAATGTGGCTCCTTGATTACATCTAATATGGAGCCATCCTGACCAGTTTGCTAATTTCTGGCCTCTGCTTGGAAAGCTTCCAGCTCGTTTTCATGCTACGCTGCGCGGTTCTGCCTTCCTAATGTAGTTTTAAAGTTGTATTAAATAAACAGTGGGTATAAAATCAAATTAATTATTGGACACTCCATGCTATTTAATTTTTAAGGCTCCCATCTTGCCTGTATTTCTTCTGAGGACAACCAGGCGTGGAACGCCAGACGCCTGGGCTGGTCCTTCTTAAACATCCCTGAGCCACTGCGTGGAATCACAGCGCACTCACCCAGTTTAAAACGCTCACCCCCACCTCTGTCCCGAACCACCAGCCTCTTCCAGCCTCGCTTCACCCCATCTTCCCCCATCTCTTTCTTCTCTGGCTCCTCATCTGCTTTCACAGCCTGCCGCCCCCCTGACCTGCTGTGCTCAACATCTGCCCAGAGAACTCACATCTTCTCCAGTCTTCTAGCAGGACCATTTGACAACGTGTCTCGCTTCCTTGCTACCCTTCACCTTGAGCCAGTCTGTCCTCAGTCCGAAATGCATTAACTGAGGAGTCTAGATGCCCCTAGCCCAGGTGAGCCTGGCTGCTTGTATCTCTAAGACCCTGGAGTAATGAACCACACCGTCTTCCTGAGGCTGAGTCCCACTTTATAGCCCAGTTTGGGTAACCGGGCCCTTTTATAGTCTTCTGAGTCTTAGTCCTGATAACTGGCCAGAACCTTAGCTTTTCTAGTTCTTGGGTCCTGCCTTGGTCCTGTCAGGCCCACCCTGGGGCCAGGACCCAGCTGTGTGATCAGGGCCCTGCCAGGTGCCAAGAGGCCTTCCTGCCAATGCTGCCGCTGCAGCATCTCCCGTTGCTTAAATTCCAGGTGAGCCCCAAGCAGCACCCCATCCCCTCCCGGGCTGCCCCAGTGAAGACTGGCCTCTGGTTCTTCCAGATGTGCTCCCGAAGCTGCCTCTTCCCATGGGCTGCAACTGGTGTCACTCTCCGACCCTGAGACCCTCCTTAGGGACGTGTAGGCCTCGAGGTCCCCAAACTCCACTTAGTCTAGACCACCAACTGGGCAGAAACATTTAGTCAGTCTCTTCAAGTGACTAGTTTCTATGCCATCAACTAATAAGGCCCTAATAGAACTAAACTGATGGAAAATGTCACAGCAAATACTTGGTCATTGATTTTTCCACCTGTGTTACAGAGAGCACTAGAAGCCCACATGGTATCAAAGGCTAGATTGTGTCTTAAGGACTCTGATCGCAAAAGAGTTAAGAGAAGGCAGGGAGACACTGGTGCGGGCTGGATCAGAGAGATGCTGTTTTAGAGATCTTTGGGGCTTTCTCCTGCTGCACAATTAGAGACAGGGGACTTAGTCTATGTTTTCTCACACCTTCAATAGGACTAACCATATTGACGCCTACGAGGATGTGAAACTAAAGGAATTTTCGTACAAAATTATTTATTTATCAATTCATCAATCATTTAAGCAATTATTGCATGCCTTCTATGTCTCAGGCAAGGTATTGGGCACTGGGGATATAAAAGCGAGTAAGACACGGTTGCTTAAAAAACTCACCATCTAGAGGGGAAAAAAGAATCAATCATTGGTTTTCAGTGCTGTGACAGAGATATGCCAACTGCACTACGAGAGCACAGGGGGAGTGGGAGAGTAGGAGAGAGGAAGGCTTCCTGGAGAGGACAACGGTGAGTCAAAAGAATAGATGTGGCTTAATCAGACAGAGGGAGCAGGGTGGACAAAGTATGTACAAAGACACGTGGTAGAGGATCAATTTGGTGAATGCATGCACGCACACGTGTGTGTATGTGTGCGTGTGCGTGCGTGTGTTCAGAGACAGGGGAGAATTAGAAACTGATCAGGGCTCTCAGAGCACAAGGTTAAAGGCAAAACATAATGAGAGATCAGCCTGGAGATATGCGGAGGCCTAAACTCCATGTTAAGAAGCTGAAATTTACCCACAGGAAATGGGAAATTCCTCAATATTTTAAGCAGAGGAGTGAGAAGTCAGATTTGGTGTTAGGAGACTCATGAGGTTAGAGGATGGGAGACTGGACTGGAGAAGAGGACGCCTCAAAGCAGGAAGACTCATTCAAAGGCTTAGTTGGCAGGAATCTAGATGAAGGGTTGTGAGGGTCTTAAGGCCTGGTTAATAAGTCAGATAATGACATGGGAAGGAGAAACGACGGAAATACAAGGGAAAAGCATGGGGGCCATTTGGGACACGGTGACAAAATTAACTTTACTGGAACCATAGTACCAGAGCAGAGAAAGTCTTTAAAGCAGCAGGAGAAAAAGAGAAATATTACCTTCAAGGAGCAAAAGTAAGACCTATAGCCGACGTAGAGCCAACTTCTTGATAGAAATCACAGAAGCCAGAGACAGGGAATAATATATCCAAAGTCCCAAAGAAAACAACTGCCAGCATAAAATTCCTACGATGAATGTATCCTTCCAAAGCAAAGACAGAAAGCTTTTCTGCTTCCTGGTGGGCTACAGTAGCTCAAGGCAGCCCAGTGTTCCTGCCAGGAACAAGTAGAGAAATCATTCATTTGAAGGCACTGGAGATCTGCTGAGGAAATGAGAACTGGAGGGACTGGAGATTCTGGTGAGGAAGGAAACTGGAAGAGGTGAACTGATTTCTACAGCCAGCAGGAGTCAGAGGATGGGGCTTCGTACCAGTGAAACGCTGCTGGACCAGAGAACCAGCAGAGTTTTGGTGGAAATTTGAGGGTTCTTGATCTCAGGGGCCTGATTTTCTGGCAGGTAAATCCCTCTAAATCCCCGCTCTGCAGGAAAGATGGGGTCCTTGGCTTCCTCATCTCTATCACGATGCCCTCTTTAATCCTGCCAGAAGCTGCAGTCCAGGGAAGGGCGGGGCTGGATTCTGCCCTCTATCCTGCCCAGATTCCCTGGAGCTCAGGTGGGCAGCATTTGTCCTGGAAAGCCTTAGAGGGAGCAGAGCTGTTCTGGTTGAATGAGAGACTGGGGACCAGGGTCAGGATTGAGAGGCCGGGAGGAGGGTTGTGTGTAGAAACAGGGCCACACCTGGGCTGGGTCTTGGAGGCCATGATTAAGGGAAACCCAGAGATCTGAAACCCTACCCCTATCCCCTGACTTCACTCCTCTTGGCTTTCCTCATAGGCAGGAGCATTTCCCTTCTGCTTCTTTGCTCGTTACTCTTGCTCTTCCTGCCTAGGCTATCCTTTCAGGCCCCCTCTACCGCTCTCTAGCTGCCCATCATTTCTCCCATGGGCCCTACTGCCACCATGAGACCATCTGTAGCCCACCCAGAGCCCGTCCTCAACACACTCGGACCGCTTGACATTGGTCACAAGCTCCCTCGTACGGTTGCTGCTCAAACTGTCCATGGAGGGTTCCCAATTACTCTCTGGCTGTAGGTTCTTGCTTGCCCAGGACCTGGCAGAGCCTCCTTGTTCTTGTCACCAAGTATGGCAGCCTGGATAATGGCCCACAAGGATATCCAGATCCTAATTCTTAGAACTTGCTAATATTACTCTACATGACAAAGTGCACTCTGCAGGTGTGATTAAGGGTGATGACCTTAAAGATGATTAAGGGGTTATTGTCACAGATTCAGAGGCTTCTAACAACACAAATATAATCTCTTACAGTTCTGTCGGGTCAACAAGAGTCTCCCTAGGTGAGGTCCACATGTTTGCGTGGCTCATACCTTCTGGAGGCTCTGCGGGACAATCCGTTTCCTTGCCTTTCCCAGCTTCCTTTCCAGCTTCTAAAGGCCACCTGCTTTTCTTGCCTCGTGGCCCCAGCGTTCAGCCAGGCTGAGTCCCTCTCATGCTGCCATGTCTCTAATTCTCCTTCTGATTCCCGCTTTCACCTTTAAGGATCCTTGGGATTACGCTGGGCCCAAAGGGATAATGCAAGATCCTCTCCCTACCTTGAGGTCAGCTTTAGCAAGGGTAATTCCGCTTTGCTACATAACCTGACTTTCGCAGGTTCTGAGAATTAGAACACAGAGGTCTTGGGGGTGGGGTAGGGGGAGTCGTCCTGCCTACCACAGCAGGAGACAGTAAAATTCCAGGTACGAGGGAAAAGCAGACACCAATGTCTGCAAGAAGAAATGCATGATGTAGGTTTGAGCGACTTTGAGGGCACTCCTGGACAAAGAAACTAGGGTTCCAGGAGTTCCTATTGTGGCTCAGTGGTTAACGAATCCGACTAGGAACCATGAGGTTGCGGGTTCGATCCCTGGCCTTGCTCAGTGGGTTAAGGATCCGGCGTTGCCGTGAGCTGTGGTGTAGGTTGCAGACGCGGCTCGGATCCCGCGTTGCTGTGGCTGTGGCTAAGGTCGACGGCTACAGCTCCTGTTGGACCCCTAGCCTGGGAACCTCCATATGCCGTGGGTGTGGCCCCAGATAAGGCAAAAAGACAAAAAGAAAGAAAGAAAGAAACTAGGGTTCCAGAAGAGGTAGTTTGGATGGTGAGTGCAAGGCTTTGAATGCCAGGATGATGCAGAGCTTCGCTGTATAAATAAGAGGGAGCAGGGGGTGCCTTGTTGAGAGCGTGGTTTAATAGTAACCAGGATGGGAGTTCCCACTGTGTCTCAGCAGTTAGCGAGCCCGACTAGCATCCATGAGGACACGTGTTCCATCCCTGGCCTTGCTCAGTGGGTTAAGGATCCTGCGTTGCCCTGAGCTGTGGTGTAGGTCACAGACGTGGCTGTGGCTCTGGTGTAGGCCAGTGGCTACAGTTCCGATTGGACCCCTAGCCTGGAAACCTCCATATGCCGTGAGTGCAGCCTTAAAAGACAAAAATAGTAACCAGGATGTGGTAAAAGGCAAGACCACAGAGAGTCTTCGGCAGTCATTTCTTTGACCTTGTATCCACCGAGGCCCTGGGAAGTGAGGAGAAGAGGTGGTCCTGGGCATAACATGGCCATCTGTAGAACAGACGTAAGATAAAGATGACCAAAATAGCAGGACACTGAAAAAAAGACAGAAAAGTGGGAAGAGAGAAGGAAGAAAGGATGGAGAACAGGGTAGCGTTTAACCCATTCATAACCTGCCCCCACCTTTTAATTCCCATTGAATAGGCCTGATTCCGTTTTGATAGAAAACACACCAAGCGCATGGTTGAGGAGGCTATAGAATTGAGAGCTATTAAATACTAAAAAGACAAGGTGAGAAACAATTTGCAAAATCTCCTCTTTTTATAGACTGCAGCGATTGAGAAAAATTGAGTAAATTCCCCAGCTGCCTCAACTGCAGTCTGTTTCAAGATTCCATCAATTTTTTACGGTACAATCAATATTTATGAATCCCCAAAGAAATGTCTCAGAGAGAAACCCCGCGCAACGTTTTCCCAGCGGTTTGCAGAGATGTAACAGGGGGACCTAAATAACTTTTAAAATAATCTCAATGACAATCAAAGACTCTTCCATAGCCAATATGGTTTAATGTCGGTGTTTATATTAGCGCTGTTCTGCTCTGGGTGGGGGCTGGGGGGAGGGAACAAGCCTGGAGTTTAATCTGTCCAAAAGATGACACTTGGCTATAATAAGTACACCGTAATATGGTACTTAAAAATTCAAAGGAAGTGCTATATTAAAAAGTCCCTGGATTTTTTTTTTAATGCATTAACATATCCTCCACTGGTTAAGCAATGGATTTTTTCAGTCAGCTGGAAAAAAAGATTTCTGGGGAAGAAAAAAAAAAAACCAGACAAACAAATCCACATTGCTTTAATGGCTACTTTAGGTTTAATATCTAAACTTATTTAAATAACTCTGAGCCCTCCTGCTGAGAAATATTGAAACTAATGGATTCCTTTGTGCGTAATCTCCATTTAAATGTAGAGTTTAATTTCCCTTTCGGCTAAACCTGTGTGAAACTAGTCTGGAAATGTCCCTCTAAAAAAAAAAGAAAGCCCCATATAGAATATTTAGGGGGATTCCTTTATTTTATTTAAAATTGGTTTTGGGCATTAAAACTAAATAGCCAGCCCACAGTGAGCCCGCAGACCATCTAAGTTTATACCTGGAAGCTGAGGACATGGTTACAGAGGCACCTGCCGGTGCCCGGGGGCACAGAGGTCCACGTGAGCAATGAGGGCGCCCTGACTTTGCAAAGACTGAGCCCCACCTGTGGGATGTGCTTTCAGGGGCACCTGGCTGACCTCACTGTCCCCGCTAACGCTGTCCCGGTCCTTCCCACGATGACAACACCAGAAATCCTACTACTGGATCTTCCTCTCTGTGGCTTAGGGCTTTGATTTCCATTCCATGCAAATCCTGCCAGCCAGGGTCACACTTCCCATGCAGCTGAGGGCCATTTCGTGCGCATGAATATGAATAGAGTCCTATGATGTCAGAATGTGAGCCAAGACCTAGAAACTGATGGAGGCTGCCCTTTCATTCGACAGGTAATGAAGCCGAGGCCCAGCTAGAGCTAAGTCACCGGTGACAGAAATGGAGCAAGAGCCCTCGTGTCCTGATTTCCAGGCCACCAGGCTCCCTTTGCACGTACATATTCTACACCAAGAGACTCTCAGGGCCTGTGTCTTCTACTTCCGGGGGTTAATTCACTTGCTCTTTCATCCTTGCATGTAACCGAGAATTTAAATGGCGCACGTGAATATGCTGAAGTATGAGTTAAAGTACACTATGTGCCTTATAACCACGCCAGATCGTACAGGCATGAGAATATTAGGGGTGTCACCGAAGGATTCCTTTAGCTGTCTTCTCTCCAGTTGTGTAGACAAAAACCCAGGTTATAAAGATTCAATTTATATATAACTCTTTTCACGACACCACTGCATGCTTTCATCCTGATGGATATAATATGTGTGCACCATTCCCGGCACTGCATTTCACTTCTAGGTGGAAAGAAAGAAAACACAAAGAAAAAAAAAGTAAAATGCAGGTGGGAGCCCAATCTATTCCTTTTTCTATTTGTTTTTGTTTGTTTGGGTTTTTTTTTCTTTCCTTTTTTTTAGGGCCACACCACCACATGTGGAGGTTCCCAGGCTAGAGGTCTAATCGGAGCTATAGCCGCCAGCCTTCGCCACAGCCACAGCAACACGGGATCTGAGCCGTGTCTGCTACCTACGCCACAGCTCATGGCAACACCGGATCTTGAACCCACTGAGCAAGGCCAGGGATTGAACCCACAACCTCTTGGTTACTAGTCAGATTCATTTCCGCTGTGCCACAATGGAACTCTCCAATCTATTCCTTTAAGAATCTTCAGCCCGCAACTTCCTCTGACATCTTATTGGTCAGGGCTGGACCACGTGACTGCAGCTAGCTGCAAGGGAGACTTAGCTCAGGAGTAATTTTTTCGGAGGATGCTACTTCCCTGAACAGAATAGGGCTTCTATTAGGAAGGAGAGACACCTGCCTAAGGACTAGCTTCTACACACTGGCCAGGATGATTCATGGGCAACGGTCGGTACTGATGTTTGAAAGCTGAGAGCGGGAGTGAGATGAAGGTCTTGAGTACGGCATCTCTGTGATGGAGAGAGTCCTGAGATAGAGGCAGGGGTCCTGGGTTCTGGTCCCAGTTTCTTCTCTTAACAGCAGTGGGAGCTGGGCAACCCTGTATCCCCTTTGAGCGTCACTTGCCTCATCTTTACAATGGAGATGATGATAATAGGAATTTAGCAGACCAAAGGCAGGACCCTGGACCAGATAACTGGGGGGGGGGGGGGGGAATTCTTCAGGCTATAGAATTTGATTATAATGCATTGTAGCACTGACAGCAAGCATAAGACAAAGACAGAATGCTTGAGGTACAAACATACACACACATACACACACACAAAGCAGGGCAAGACTGAGTTCAGCCCTTCCATGGAGCCAGCTTACTATGGGCAATGAGTGCTCAAGTGAGAATTGACTTAAATTTCAAGATGATAAGTTTGCCTATGGCACCAGGCCAATCAGAGTTCCTCTAGCCTTCTGGTGGTGCTACTTGACTCTTTCATATAGGGCGTTCCTGCTGTACCCCGCAAATCCCCCGCTGCCAAAGCCTTCTCTAGCCCGTTCCGGACTGGTTCTTTTGGACCCAGAATGACCTGTCTCCTTGCTACAGAATTGCTGCTTCTCTCTGCGTGACATGTTAGAAAAGAAATCTAGATAAACATCATTTGGGGCTCCCCGGTAGCTCAGCGGGTTGGAGATTCAGCATTGTCACCGCTGTGGCTGGGCGGCTGCTGGGGCACGAGTTCTATCTCTGGCCTGGGAAATCTCGCATACCATGAGTGCAGCCAAAACAAACCCAAACAAACAAAAAGCAGCATTTGTGGACTTGAACAATGTTTTCTTTTCTTGGCAGCTACCAGGCTGTGCCACTTCTGGGCACACACTTCCTGGCTTCTTTGCCCTGGCTCCGGCCACTTCTGACCACCTGAGGACCTGAGGTAGATGTTCCTATTTCTCCTTATCTGTTAAAAAAGAAAGGTTACTTCTTACCTTAGGCTCCTCAGCTTTCCCCAGGGCATGGGGCTGGCTGAAGACAGACTAAAAGAGGGGCTTTGACCCATACATATATGATTGCTGGCAAGGAACATGGCCCTCCAGCCAGTTTTCTTCTCACAAAAAAATGGCATTGGGGAGTTCCCATTGTGGCTCAGCAGTAACGAACTTGGCTAGTATCCACGAGGATGCAGATTCGATCCCTGGCCTTGCTCAGTGGGTTCAGGGTCCAGTGTTGCCATGAGCTGTGGTATAAGCTGCAGATGCCACTTGGACCCCAGCATTGCTGTGGCTGTGGCTGTGACGGCGGCTACAACTCCAATTTGATGCCTTGTCTGGGAACCTCAATATGCAGCGGGTGCAACCCAGAGAGAGAAGAGAGAGAAAAAAAGAGAAAGAGAGAGAGAGAAAGAAAGGAGGGAGGAAGGAAGGAAGGAAGATAAGAAAAGGAAAAAAAATAAGGCATTGGGTGACCTCCTGCAGCACACCATCGGGTAAACCGCCCTTGCCACCCCAGCCACAGCAAACCCGATGCAGGTCCGAGGCAACGCCTGAGGCGAGCGCATACAGCCCAGGCATCCGGGAACCGTAGGGTAGCCTGGCTTATGTTCTAGCTTATGATCAGCCCACCCGAGTCCTCTTTTGGGGAAGAGTGAATATTGGTCGAACAAAGAGAAGACAAAGAAAGAAGTGTGACTTCTTTCCTGAGGGCTACAGAGCACCTTTTTCATTTCTGGATAAAGCAGTGTGTGCATCTCAGTCTTACAGCAGCTGCTGAGTCTGGGGAGCATTTGGCGGTGACTAAGGACCTAGCTGGAGCGACTCCACCTTGCAGGGTGTCTTGCAATGGACTATGGCCCCGAAACACGTATCTCTTCCCTAATAGCACCTAGGAACCTGATGCTCCGGAGAAAAACAGGAAGGTCACAGAAAGTCATTTCTAGCCTAGATCTGCGTCCACCCACAAGTGAGTTCATCAATCTCGTATGGACTACGTTTTAAAAAATAGCCAATTCATGTTATTGATGTCCCCTGATAAGCTTGCCATTGCTTCTTAATTACTTAACAGATCAGTAAGGGAACCTGCAGGTTAATTCAGCTCATGTTTTATGGAATGACAGCACCCCACTCCCCTCCTTTGCCTTCTGCCTTTCCAGCCTGTTGGCCGGAGCCTGGTCATCGCCCATAATACAGAACACTCGGAGGGCACCCGGGATGAAGGTGAGGGGTTCATTATCCTTGTCGGTCTGGCCCAGAGTTAGAATCCCTGCTGGTGATATTACTTTCCAGTATATGGGGCCTGCGTTCATGCTGTTGGAATGTCTCTTAATTAAGAATCTTTTTTTGTCTTATGCATAAATTAATCAAGGTAATTATTGCAGCATTATTATTATTACATTGTACTTATAGAGCACTTACCTCCAAGGTGCTCAAAGCCGTTTATAGATTTTTTTTTTAATCTAATGAACTCTAGCAGCCTCTAGGCAAGATGGAGAGCAGAGAGGGGATTATTAGAGCCACAGTGTACTTGGAGAAAATGGGTCAGGCCAGGAGTAGGGGCGGCTGCGGGCTGCTGCAAAATAACTCCATCAGATTCGCTTAGAAGCCCATCTCCGTGTTCCCTGCTGTCGATGGAGGTATGGAGTTGGGGGACAGCAGCTTTGGCTGTGGTAGGAAGCATTCCTTCTCTATTACTAAAGCTAAATTCAAAGGTGCCCAGGGAGCCCCTCCAGTAGCGCTTGGCCTTAGAAAGTGGACCAGAAATATTAGTTTCCCTTCCTCCTCTTCCCCTTTTCCCCACCTGCCCTTCCCTGAAACCAGCTGCTACTTTGTGGAGCCGGAAGCAAAGGGAATGAAGCGAGAAGAGGAAAAGCTCCCTCAGCCCGTGGCACCAGCACCGCGCAGTCTGCTCTGACCTTGGTTCCCCCGGTCACGATTGCACGCGTCTCTGAGGATCCAGGTTCTGTGGGCACAGCAGAGCACGCGGGTGGGCACAGAGCAGACGCCACGGTCGTCTGAGGGAAATCCAAGTGCTGCTAGAGGCGGAGGGCAGTTTCCAGTCCACTCTGCCTTGACTAGGGAGCAGCAGGAGGCAGCGGCATCGTGTAAGAGGCTTGAACTAAACGTTCCCCGTATTTCGTACGGAAGATAACAGGAACAACCAATAACATCAAGGTGGCAAGTTGATGCGGGGATGTATTTTTAGGTGCTAATAGGCTTTTTCCTCTCTCGCGAGATCGCAGGGCTATTCTCCGGCTATCAACGTCCACTTTGGGAGTTCCCGTTGTGGCTCAGGAGTTCCCATCGTGGCACAGTGGTTAACAAGTCTGACTAGGAACCATGAGGTTGCGGGTTCGATCCCTGGCCTTGCTCAGTGGGTTAAGGATCCGGCGTTGCCGTGAGCTGTGGTGTAGGTTGCAGACACAGCTCGGATCCCACGTTGCTGTGGCTGTGGCGAAGGCCGGCGGCTACAGCTCCTGTTAGACCCCTAGCCTGGGAATCTCCATATGCCGCGGGTGCGGCCCTAGATAAGGCAAAAAGACAAAAAAAAATCCACTTTGTTTTAACCCAGCAGAATCTAGGGGTCACTCATCAGAACGTAAGCAAACCATGCTGCTTGCAGGGGGGACAAGTGGTAGATGACAACGAACGAGAAAAATCTAGTGATACTTTCAGTAACTGCAGGGTGCCTCCAGGACACGCTCATCCATTTCGTTAAGCACAGGTGATGCCTCCAGGACACGCTCATCCATTTCGTTAAGCACAGGTGATTCACAGCAATCCAGGCGTTCCCTCAAAGTAGAAAATCTCTTCCCTTTCCTCTCCCTCTCGGACTAGCGTTGTCAACTCATTCTTGAAGGCTCAGCTATGATTTCACTCATTCATTTCACAATGGTTTTTGACAACAGTGCCTTTCTTTACCTTAAGGACCAGGCACTGTTCTGGGCACTGGGGTAAAGAAGTGATAAGGCAGATCTTTAAAAAAATCCTTGGTAGATGTAAACTATTACATTTAGAATGGGTAAGCAAAGAGGTCCTACTGTATGGCACAGGAAACTATGTCCAGTCTCTTGGGATGGGCCACAATGGAAGATAATACGAAAAAAAAAATTTTTTGGAGTTCCTGTTGTGGCTCAGTGGTTAACGAATCTGACTAGGAACCATGAGGTTGCAGGTTCGATCCCTGGCCTCACTCAGTGGGTTAAGGATCCGGCGTTGCCGTGAGCTGTGGCATCAGATCCTGCGTTGCTGTGGCTGTGGCATCAGCCGGCAGCTAGAGCTCTGATTAGACCCCTAGCCTGGGAACCTCCATGTGCCGCGGGTGCAGCCCTAGATAAGGCAAAAAGACAAAAAAAAAAGTAAAAAAAAAATCCTTGCCCTCACGGTGTGGGGAAGTAGGGTGGAGAGAAAATAAGATGTAGCAAATTATTTAACAAGTTAGAAAGCTAGAGGTGCCACTAGATATTAAAGCAGGGAAAAGTTAACAGGGCAGTGTAGAGGTATGATTCTAATAGCGTGCTTAGTGAAAACTTTTGAACAAGGAATTAAAGGAGATGGGAGAATGAACCATGCAGAAGTTAAGAGAAGAATATTCCAAATAAAGGGAACAGGAAGTGCAAGGCACTCGAATTCAAGTTCAAATTCAAGACAGTTGACTTGAATTTGGCAAATGAATTGAGCCTTTGATGACATCAAGGCGTTGATGCCAGGGCTGTGTCCCGCTAACACATGATGCATTCCTGCTAGTGGCACTGGCTTTACAGGCTACATCGGTCTGCACTTGACCCTAGCAGAGATGAGATTTTGATGAAGAGAAAGGATTTGAGAGTTATATCTTATTAATTACAAAGCCCCCCTCCAAGATCTAAACCACGTTCCAGAGTTCAAGGCTTAATTTGGATTCCATTCAGATGACTGGTTGTGTTCTCCTTTTTTTCCCACTAAATTTTACTCTTCTGTACATCAGTCTATGCACAAGTCTGTACTTAGTTCAATTTAGCAAACATCTGCTGATAGCTATTGCGTACTGGGCACATTGATAGAACTCAGGGACTCAGAGATGAATGAGACATATTCCCTGCCCTCAAGAATCTCACGGTCTGTTTGGAGAGGCAGGGGTGTGAACTCAGAGGAGGGGCATCCTGAACCAGCCAGAAGGAATGAACTCCTTCCATTGTCCCCTCAACTACTGCCCCGTCTTTCTGTCCCTCTTCTTAGCACAATTCTTAAGAAGTATTCTATTGGCTATCTCCAGTTCCTCCTCTTCCATTCTCACTTGAACTTGCCCCATTTAGGCTTTTACCCCCTCAGCTCCCCTTGGACTGTTGTTGTCAAGTCTTATTTCCAGATCGAATATCCAGGTCTCAGGCCTCATTTATTCCAATTCTCAGCAGTATTGAACACAGCTGATGACTCTTGCTCCTAAAAACACTGCCTTCACGTGGCTGTCAGGGGACCTCATACTCCTGTTCTTCTCCCTTCTGTGCTAGCTTCTCAGCCTTCTCAGCGTCCTCATCTCGCTGACCACTTAACCTTGCTTCCTCTGGGGCTCCATTCTTGGAGCTCTCCTTTTCAATCCTTTGATGGAACTATCCAGTCTCAAGTACATGTTGAAGACTAAAATTTTTAACTTTGGTCTGAACCGCGCTCCCAATTCAAGATTCATATATTCATCCACCCTCTAGATATTTCTACTTAGATGTTAATATGAATTTCACACTTTCCACGTCTCATCAAGATATCGAAGTATTGATCTCTTAATTCCCAAACCCAAGTGGCTAACAGAGGGTTACCGTTTCTGCTTATTTCTTAGACTTTCTGTTATTGCATGGTGCTTTTTAGATCAATTTGGATCAAGATCCACTTGTACTTTATTTTCCTCTATCACTAGAAGAGAAAGGGGGACCATACCCTGCATAGAAAAACCCAGAGCTGTAACTTATACCCTCCTCCAGGCTAAGTGACAGCTTGGCAGCTAACACTTAACTCTGTGCCAAGCATTGTATTAAATAAAGCCTTTTGCAAGTATTAACTCATTTGTCCCTCTCAACACCTTTATGCAATGCATTCTGTTGCTGGCCCCATTTTCCGGCTGAGAAAATGAAAGCACATGGAATTTAGGTTAAGTTGTAAGGCTACGGAGTTTATGAGTGGCCCTTCAGCCCTAGCATCTGCACCCCATCCCGACACTGTTTCCTCTCCCTCTAAAAGGGTCTCGGGCTTTTATGAAAAGGCAACAAAACTTGTTTTCACTCCCATTTGATGTGTTGGTGTTCTCTGTATAAGGACCAGTTTTTTTAACATTGAGGTACAGTTGATTTACAATGCTTGTAAAACAGGTACAATGCTTGCAGGCTTGTGGCTTTGGGTTTTTTTTCCCATTTTTTAAAAGTGTTATTGAAGTGTAGTTGATTTACAAGGTGGGGATAATTTCTGCCCTACCACAAGGTGATTCAGTTACACATATACACGTATCCATTCTTTTCCAGATTCTTTTCCCATAGAGGTTATTGTAGGATATTGAGCAGAGTTCCACATGCTATATAGCAGGTCCCTGTAGACCATGTAAGGACCCATTTAGCTGGAAAAAAAGAACCAGTTCTTGGTTCCACCTTTGAAACTAAAGAACTGTTCCTTAGGAAATTACATAACCATCCCATGTGCCCTTAGATAGGTCATGAACTAACCTCAGCTCACCGACTCGGGCAATAAGGATCACTTGACCTGCCCTGAGGGGTCCGATTCAGACCGAGGGGCCATGGAAAAGAGCTTGGTCAAGGACAGAAGAGACCCCAAGGCCCAGGTCTAGCTCTGCCTCTAACTTTCCATATGACCAGGAAATGGTCTTGAACTTCACTGACCCACTTATCCTCTATACCTTATATGGATTTTGTAGTCCTCTAATACTCTAACAGTCCTGTACCAACGCTCTCCATTTTCTGTGAAATTGTTTGGTTTGTTGGGGGTGCTGTTCCTTTATGCTATATGCTAACATTGCCATTGACCTTGGCACCCTAGACCATCTCCGCTCTGGGCCTGTCACCGGGTGCAGCCTGAAGTCTCCATATAGTAAGCAGAGGGTTGCACCCGCATGTGCTCATTGAGGCACTCTGAACAAGTAGCACGTGAAGGATTCCCAAATCGTTTTTAATGAAATGGGTTCATTGAAGCCTCTTCCAAGTTAAAGAGCTTATAACTCTGGAAGAAGACTGACATGTGCTAAGGAATCGTGTGGGCACAAATCTTTTAGGACACCCAAACTGCATTCAGTAATCGAGACCCTTCGTGAGAAGAGCTTCCCTGCATAGTTTCTAATCATTCAAAGTTCTGCAGACGAAACTGTGCTGCCTGGAGTAACTGCACGTGGAACACAATCCTGGGCTCTATCGGACTTTGAAAGAGGGCTCCCCTACTGTGTTTCCGTACCCATGGCTGCCACTTTCTTAAAGGCCCCAAATGGGACAAGGGCTTCCTTTGGGACCACATCATCCTTAGATGTTCTCGCTTGTCTTTCCAGGAGTCTCTGATTCTCCCACTATGGGCCTGTGCTCCAAACCCAAGATAGACACTAGGTCACTCAGCTTTTATTCTTTCACGTGCTCCACAGAGAGCCATGCCTCATTTCCTGCCCCTCCGGAAGTTGCTGATCCCAGATGAGCACCAACATTCTCCTGGTTATACTCACCAAATGAAAATCTTCCTAAAGTGGTTTCGGCTTCCCTGCCTTCCTTAGAGAGTTAACCAAATATGAGTTAGGCTTTTCGTTTTGTGGCATCTAGATGTAGACTAGAGAATGTAAAATGCTCAGCGTGGACCTTCCATGTGATTGCTCAATCAATATTTGCACAAAAGGAAAGCCAGAACACGACAGATTCTACTTATAGAATTTACATAGATTTGCCCACCCTAGTGTCCCGTTTTCTCACTGTTGGCATCCATTTGGCACTTAAGTGTTTTTGGAATGAAAGAATGAATAAATGGATTCATACGGAGCCATGATGCATGCACTGCTTCCTTCAAAAGCTAAGAAAGTATTTAGGGCTGCCTGCCCCTCTCTCATAACCCCAAGTACTATACATCTTTGAGTTCACGTCTCTTTCTATAAATCTCCCATCCCTTCCTTCTTTGGGGGGGCTTCACCTGTCATGTTTTACCGCAGTCACTGTCTACCTCTGGCAGCAACTTCTCTTTCCATGTCACCAGTTCTGACCTATAGATTATCCAGAAACCAGATAACCGATCTCCCTTCAGCAGTGCCTAGGTAAAGTAAAGGTACCCGGGCTCTGAGATGGAGCCTCAGAAGCTCTTCCATTGATAAAGGGATTGGGTTTCTGGGTGTCAATAATTGGAACCTACTCTGGCTGAGACTTACCATCTACTCATTCATTAATGCAATACATATTTGCTTCCAAACATTTGGGACCACTGGGTAGCCGAGTTTCCAAAAAAAAATGAAATGTCACTCTAAAAATGAAACTGGTGCCGTACTAGTCCGTCAAAACCAGTTACTCTCTGACTTCCTTAATGTGATACGAATGGATTTCCCTCCCCATGCAGGCCTTTGTCTTTTGCCAGTTCTAAAAATGGAAAGCGGGGGGAAAGATGATCATTCTCCAGCTCCAAAATTGTTATCTTATTAAAGTTTTTAGTCCCTGGGATTCCTTTAATGCTAATTGCTTCTGAGGCGTAAAATGAACCTGCTTTTGGACTTTATTCATCTGGTACATCCAGCAAGGACTGAGGCTTAATTACCACTTCTTTGTATGGACACTTCTAATCAAGGCACACCATATGACCTTGGCCAGCGGTGTGTGTTCTCCATAAACAAATTGCTATCAAGGCCTTTGTTGAAGTGTTCCCGGGGTCTTTCAGCATAACCTCCTGATGGCACGAGTCCCTCAGTTACTGAGGAAGCCTGTCTCCTTACTTAGAGTCAGTTGTCCTCCACATAAGGGCTTGCTGGCTCTCCGTGACACCCTGATGTCTAAATATATAAATGTGCAAAGACAGTTAACTAGGACTTATTTGTGCCTTGGGAATTAAAAAAAAAGTAATTAACTGGTATTTTTAACGCATTTTCTCTTTACAGGGTGATCTAGTTAAATGGTTCAGTTATAAGATCAGGGAATTTGGTACCTTTTGAAATAGCCCATCTTAAGTGGTGTCCAAGTTATCTTAGTGGGCTGGTAGCTTATGCCTTGCCTCCTGGAAAAGCTAAAGGAGAGGCAGAGTCAATGTGAGCAGCAAACAGAGAAAGACCCGAGAGCACAGGGCACAGAAGGGTCAACACCATCGTGATCAAGCCAGAAGGGAGCACTTCTCTCGCTGGGTGCAAGGAGATTTTAAACTATTCTTGCCGATTGAGGAAATGATTTCTTCCCGTCAGCAAAGCATTTAAAATACCCACTGCAGTATTTAAGAAATGGAACCAGCTCTCATCCCTTCAGACATCAAACTCCAAATCCTCCTTTCGGATCTATTGGTCGGCGCACACTCTGAGCTTAGAGGTCAAAAAAGTTGAGTTGTGGCTAAGATGTGCTGCCCACCAACATTGGCTCTGCGTAAAAATGTGCATAATAACACCACTTTGGCAAAAAGTATAAAGAGTCATCTGGTAGCCAGTGTCTAATATGGTCCCCAATGACCCTGCTCCTGGTAATCACACCCTTGCAAAATGTCTCCTCCTATATTAGATCAGGGATTGGTCATTGTTACCTGATGGTATGGCAGCTCTAGATAAGCTTATAGAAACACCACAGCCTCTGTCTTGCTCTCCCTCTCTCTCTCATCATTTGCTCTGAGGGAAGCCAGCCAGCAAGAGAGACCCATGTGACAAGGAAAGGAAGCCTCCTGCCAACAGCCACGTGAGTGAACTTGGATCTTCCAGCCCTGCCGAGCCTTCAGATGACAGCACTTCCACCAATACCCTGCCTGCAACCTCATGGGAAACCCTGAGTTAGAACCACCCCAGTCTGCTGCTTCTAAATTCCTGATCCTCAGAAACTGTGTGCTATCATAAGTGCTTATTATGTTGAGCCAGTACGTTTGGGGGTATTGCCTGACCCTGCAATATGTAAGTAAATCAAAACATGAAAATACGTCAAAATTCTGAGTCAGAACCAAGTTGGTGCTAGGTGTAACTGAATGGTCTCTGTGGGTCATTTCTGCCCTCTTGTATCCCAGGATGATAATGCCTTACTTCCTTTCTCTCCCTGAAAATCTTGATCAGGGCATAACCTTCCAAGAATCTTATCACAGCTCTTTATGTCTCAGTAGCTTTATTTATGGCACTCAATGCGTTTGGCAGCCTTGGAACTGATGCTTTAGGACATCAGCTCTCTGGACAGGAGAGGTCTTGGGCTTAAAGGATCTCTCACTTCCTAGCACACGGTGGCTGCTGGCCTTTTGACTTTGTGTGCATGTGTCCAAGGGATTATAATTGGTTGAGGCAACTTGGGACAGAAAGCCTTTGCTAAAAGAGCAACCGTAACCAAAATCCCAAGCCTATCCACTGCCTTCTCCTGCTGCTGTTTCAGGATAAATGTTGGTTCTGACATGTGTGAGCTGTTAGGGTCAAAGAGTGAAGCAACACTGCCGTTGATGGGGACGACTAGCATTTCCTGGACTGGATACAGGAGACAAGGGACCTGAGACAGGGAAGCGGGCCAGGTACATGGGAACATCTCCCAAAGTTCTTGTAAGAAACAAAACTCAGTCCATTTATATTACGTGGAAATGATTTCACATGAGAAATGCGTGCTTATAAAATTAGCACAAGAGCTGAAGGAGTGTGCTGGAGCCTGGCCCCCCAAGAATGATGCCCCAGCCAGCCACAACCACACCAAACTGACTAGCCCACAGACGTGGAAATTGGGAGCCCCCGGGGGACCTTTTGAATTGAAGAGCGCCCTCCCCTCCCAGTGCAGTCTAGAGACCCACACTGCCGTCCCCACAGCTGCCCCTCAGCACCCTCAGAGCTAGTGTTTGCACCCAAAACTCTACTGCAGAAACCCAAACTGTTCACATCATGCTTCTGTGTGGCAACAGCCAAACTCCCAGGAAAACTGCCTTGACTTCACTTCTACCGAACACATTGCACATGATATATCCTCTACAGGCAGTGAAAGTCACTTAATTCTCTTCCAGAACCGTAGCGGCAAGGGAGTCTTGAAAGTGAGGCTTTAGCTTTCTAAAGACTCCAAAATTCAGAGAGGTCCCTTACAAAGAGGATTCCCAGGGAGGATGGATAAGCCACGCTTCAGTACCCATGTGATCTTATTTCTGTTTTCTCCCTTCTCTTTTGTTATCCAAATGCCTTTGAGAAAATCTCACCTAAATATTCCAGCTGGGGGAGTTCCCACTGTGGCACAGCTGCTTAAGGATCTGGGTGTTGTCTCTGTGGTGGTACAGGGTTGATCCCTGGCCCGGGGCAGTAGAGTAAGGATCCAGTGTTGCCGTAGGTCACAGCTGCGACTGGGATTCGATCCCTGGCCAGGGAGCTTCCACATGTCGTGGGTGCAGCCATAAAACAAACAAACAAACAAATAAACATGCAGATAAATATTCCAGCTGTACTCACGTGGAATTTAAAGAAGATTTGTGTGACCAAACTAGGAGCAAAGCGTAAAAGGAGAAACAGGATGGTGGCGGCAGTGACTATAGTGACAGCTTCTCAAAGAGGAAGTGAGAGGCTTGCTCAACAAGAGTCAGGCACATCCATGGTGTAGGGACCCTTGCCCTGCACTGGGGGGGCTCCTGAAGTCAGAGACCGTGGCTGGAACTCTGCCGCTCCCCCGATTCGGGTAGGAAATTAAGCAAGATTCTTAACATCCCTTGCCCCTGGCTGACTCATCCCCAAAGTCCTGGGCTGGACCAGAGTTGTTCTCCAGTCCCTCCCACTTCTAATTCATGAGTCCAGGCTCCGTGCTTATGTTTAGTGGAATATCCAGTGAGGCTGGCAGGCACTAATGCCTCTACAACCTCCCCTGGGGGTATTGAAGAGGCAGGACCAGGTGAGTCGAGCGAGGAGCTTAAGGCACAAACTGAAGGAGGGCATCAGTCTCAGGGTCCAGCAAATTGAACTTTCTTCAATTTGGCACTCCAGGCGCCTACTCATCTCACTCTAGTCCCAGCCTCTGCAGGGATAACAGGAGACAGAGGGCTGCTATTTGAATACATAAAATAGGATCATAGAATGGGGCATGAATTGAAGGATGAAAGCAGGCCCTCTAGTGCAAACGTACCCCTCCCCAGCTGCCACTCTATGGCAGAGGACCAGGTACCCTACTTAAGATGGATTTGTTTGGCTAATGGCAGCTGTTGAAGCCTTAGCTCCCTGTGGAAATGGGAACACACTAGGACTCACCTCCGGCAGCTACCAGTCATCTGAAAGGTATGAGCCGCAGGGCAATATTGGATTCCTTAGGGGAGTCTTGTGGTATAAGAGAGATATTGAGGGAGAGAAGTATTGCAAAGACCACATATGGTGACTTTGCAGCTGGGGCCAGGTCAATGGCCACCTCCCCTCGTGTGGGTTTCCCAAAGGACATGTCCTGATCCAGGAAGAGACAGTAGGAGGCTGATCCCACACAGTTCCCGGGGGAACTCTTGACCCCGCACTGCAGGCCAAGGCCAGTGGACCCCGGATCAGCCATTTTTCAGGGTTGCCTTCACCCTACCACATCCAGTGGAGGTTAAGCTCTCTGCGGGCAGGCCCTCACCCTGCTTTTTTTGGCTCCATCTCCAAGGGTAATATCGGCCCTCCACACTCAGAGCGCGAAAGAGAAAACCCCAGACTCCCTCCCATCCTCTCTGTAAAGACATCCACTGATGTGTAACATCAGGTTTAAATAGGGGAAGGGAGAAGGGGAGAAAAGTTAATTTAAGGGGAAAATTATTTCTCTTCTCTGTTAATGGAACCTGTAAATTAGGGCATTTAATTACCAAAGACAATGTGTTCATTTTGGAGGCTAATATTTACATTAGCAACTGCTTTGAAAGCATGAAATCTGATGAATTGGCAAAACACTTGTACTCTTTTTCCCCAAATTAATCAAATGAGCTGTGATCAGGCTATTTATAAGTCTAGTTAAGTATATCTCCCTAGTGAGGGCTCTTTTTTTTTTTCCCTCCCACCTCCTTCACATTTTGTGAGCTCTCGCAGATATTCAGCTTTTCACCTAGATACTTGGTACCAACGGATCTCAGTGGGGAGGTGTTTGATCTATTTCTATATTTAATGACACATTTCATCATAGCAGAACAGAGCATTGTGCCACCTTTGTGGAAATTATATTTCAGTGTTAATCTCTTCCATCTGTATAACCCTGAGTGACTTCCAAGGGGCTTTTATGGAGAGCCCCCACTTCAGATTCTGATGCTGACGGCTGGTAGGTTTAGATGGGCTCTCCTTCTGTATGAACAGGAATGAGTAAGAAAGCATTAACTTGGGAGGGAAGAGGCCAATGCATAGACCCAGAATGGACACCTGAGAGTCGTCAGAGCAGGAAATCTCCAGGAGCCATGACCTCTGATGCTGGTCCTTCTGATCCCAGAAGAGCCTCTGGTCTCGGCTGCTGGCCTTGATGCTAGCCTACCTTATTCTGATTTCTACTCTTGCTCACTCAGCCCTCAAGAGATCCCCCTCCTCAGCCCAATGGCATCAAGGGAGATGGCAGAGACATTAGTCCCATGGTCCTCTCCTCCAACTTGTTATTCCAACTACCATAAACACCAAGCCTGCCCTTGTGGATCTTAGAGCCGAGAGGAACCTGGGGAGGACATCTGGTCCAAGCCATTGACCTTTGAGGATGAAGCATCCAGGGCCCAAGATGTTAAGTCTGGAGGGGCGTCATGAAGGGACACTAAGCGAATTCAGGATGGGCTTGATGATCGAGCTCTTTGACCTTTAATACCCCTCCCTCAGCCCTAAGAAGACCCACTCCGAGGCAAGACCCACTGCTCTCCCAGGACCTCAGCACACGGATATAGGAGGAGAGCACAGATGGTGACTTTGAGAGGAGACTGGATGTTAAGAGGGGCAAGGAAGAATGGAAAAGGAAACAGGGTCACTAGAGCTCCTGGCCTGGCCTCATGGGTTAAAGATGTCCTCACTGATTCAACCAACAAACAAAATCCCCAATGATCAAAATCTCCATAGGAAAATTTAACACATTGGTAAAAAACTCAGTAGGTTTTCATGTACTGAGAACCTACTCTGTGTCTAGGCTGTTCTGGATGTGGATGAGGAGGTGGAGGAAGCAGGTTAAGTGTATAGCACATGGCTTGCCCTTAATGCATGACTGTCCTGTTATGGAGAGAGAGAAGCGTAACAAGAAAGCTAACCATGTGGGTCCAGACATGCCAGGAGGCACAGAGAGTAGGCGCTAGGCAAGGGGGCTGGGGCAGACTGAGATTCCTTGGGGAAGCAGGTGTATCAGTCAGGATAAGCTAAGTTCTGCTGAGTAACAAATGGCCCTGAACTATTTGTATCGCACAACAGCAACAGTTCTTATCTGCTTTATTTCTAACTGAGTCTATGCGGGGCAGCTGCACTGTTCCCTGTCATCTTCTTTCTGGAACCCAGGCAGCAGTGTCTGTCTAGGACATTGCTGCTTGTGGTGGCAACCTGAAAAGAGAGAACTGGCGGCTTGGGGGTGATCCTTGTCATTTGCATTCATATTTCATTGAATTCCACATTGAGTGTCATTCCACTCCCATTACAACCAAAACAAGCCACGTGGCCATGGCCACAATCAAATGAAACAGGGAAATATAATCTCCCCAGGGAAGAGAGAAAGGCCTTGTGAATAACAATACAATCTCCTATAGCAGGAAAAGCTCCCTGGCAAAGAAACAATGGATGTGGGCCTTGAAAGACAAAGACAATTTAAAGAAAGAAAACATTAATTCAAAGAGGCAGCTTAAAGTTAGTAGAATGGGCTCTGAAGGCTGACTGCCCTGGATTAAGCTCCCTGTACCTCAGTTTCCTCATCAACTCGTGGCAATACTATTCAGACAGACTTGACAGGGTTGCTGTGAAGCTAAATGAATTCAAACAGGTAAGTCTGGAGGGTTAGAGCAGGCTTGGAACATAGTGAATGAATACTAGTAAAAATATACTAAATAAGTAACTCACTCTTATTTCAGATTTTGTGTTAGCCCAAAATAATGACAACTCAAGGTGTGTTTGGAGAACAATGCAGTAGACAATGTTTTCATAGATATAAAGGAGTTGTGGTAAACAAGACTAGCAGACAAGCCTAAAAAAACGGGTAGAATGGAGCCTGGTTGTGGAGGAACGTGGACACCAAGCTGAGAGGCTTAGACTTGATCGCGACCCATGAATATGTGGGTCAAAGAGGCCCATCTCTGTGGTTATTTGGAGAAAACGTGGTGATCCCCACTGAGGCCAGGCCAGCCCTTCCGCTGTCACGAGAAAATGTCAGTCTCAGGTCACAGGGCCACAGTACGATGCTGTGTCCCAGCTCTTTCTCAGCCTGTCTGGGTGACCCTGGACAAATTCCTTCACCTCTCTGGGTTCTGAATCTCCTCTCTGCGAAAGGAGAGGGGGAACTCGAAGTTCTGCAGGAACGCTTCTGGTTCCCTAGCAGCCATGCTCTCAGGCATCCCCGTCAGCCATGCCGTGGGGCATCTCCACCTGTCAGGCATCCCTACCAGGCATCACTACCAGGCATCCCTACCAGGCATCCCTACCAGGCATCCCTACCGAGCATCCCTACCGGGCATCCCTACCAGGCATCCCTACCGGGCATCCCTACCAGGCATCCCTACCGGGCATCCCTACCGAGCATCCCTACCAGGCATCCCTACCGAGCATCCCTACCGAGCATCCCTACCAGGCATCCCTACCAGGCATCCCTACCAGGCATCCCTACCGAGCATCCCTACCGAGCATCCCTACCAGGTATCCCTACCAGGCATCCCTACCAGGCATCCCTGTTGACCAACCTATCAGGCATCCCATCGGTATCCTCTATCCTTTCTTCCCATCCACACTGGGCCTGGAGTTTTTCTTTTCTTTTCTTTTCTTTTTTGTCTTTTGTCATTTTAGGGCTGCACCCACGGCATATGGAGCTTCCCAGGCTAGGGGTCTAATCGGAGCTGTAGCCACAGGCCTACGCCGCAGCCACAGCAATGCAGGATCCAAGCCGCGTCTGCAACCTACACCACAGCTGACGGCAACGCCGGATCCTTAACCCACTGAGCAAGGCCAGGGATCGAACCCGCAGCCTCATGGTTCCTAGTCGGATTCATTAACCACTGTGCCACAACGGGAACTGGGCCTGGAGTTTTTCAAATGCTCCCTGACATCCCACCCTGCCAACCTCTACCCTCTTCCTTCCACCACTCCCCCTCTCCCCCAACAACTCAGCCCTCTTGTTTCCCAGGAAACCCCATCTTGCCAGAGGCACCCAGAGCACAAAAATGCAACCCAAGCAGTCCACGTGAGGCTGCACCCCCGCTCTCCACCCAGCGGAGCACAGAGGAGCAGGCCGGTATTTAATTAGTTTGCAATATTACATATCTTTTAAATCTTTTAATCCATTTAATAAAAAAAAAAGTTAAAACACATACACACAACTAACTGACTAACAATGGCCCCAGTTTGTGTTTTGTCTGACGGGGAGTAATATTCATGTCTACATGAGGATGGCATGTAATTAACATGTCATAATCAAAATGACTAAGTTTGACACATTATAATCACTGCATGGAGATTATAGTATAGCCAGGGGCGATCCACACAGCCTATCTTAATATCATTTGCATAATGAAAGCATGGTGGCAGTAATAGCTTTTTTCTCTTGTTATCATAATTTCACCCAGGGCTGCAAGGGGCTCCTGCACTGTCAGATGTTGCCTGTTTAAAGTCATTGTGACTTGAAGAAGGCAGCGAAAGTGACCCAGAGGCTTCCTCTTAGAATAATAGTTCAATGGCTGGCCCCTGATGAACTGAGTGGGACAATCCAGGGGATGGGCCCCCAGACAAGTCTTCTACAAACCCGTGCCCAGCAGACATGTGGACAGTCTGCTCTCCCCCAGGCCCCTGGCCTGGAGTGGATGTGAAATTATCTTCTTGTTAAAAAATATTTTTAATGATTTTTATTTTTTCCATTATAGTTGGTTTACAGTGTCCTGTCAATTTCTCCTGTACAGCAAAGTAACACAGTCACACACATATACATTCTTTTTCTCACATTATCCTCCATCAGATTCCATCATAAGCGACTAGATATAGTTCCTTGTGCTATACAGCAAGATCTCATTGCTTATCCACTCCAATTGCAACAGTTTGCATCCACTAACCCCAGACTCCCAGTCCATCCCACTCCCCCCCCTTCCCCCTTGGCAACCACAAGTCTGCTCTCCATGTCCATGAGTTTCTTTTCTGTGGAAAGGTTCATTTGTGCCCTATATTAGATTCCAGATATAAATAATATCACATGGTATTTTTCTTCCTCTTTCTGACTTACTTCACTTAGTATGAGAGTCTCTAGTTCCAACCATGTTGCTGCAAGTGGCATTATTTTGTTCTTTTTTATGGCTGAGTAGTATTCCATTGTGTATATATACCACATCTTCTTAACGCATTCATCTGTCGATGGACATTTAGGTTGTTTCCATGTCTTGGCTATTTGTGAATAGTGCTGCAATGAACATGCAGGTGCATGTATCTTTTTCAAGGAAAGTTTTGTCCAGGTATAAGCCCAGGAGTGGGATTGCTGGGTCATATGGTAGTTCTATATTTAGTTTTCTGAGGTACAACCATACTGTTTCCCTCAGTGGTTGTACCAATTTACATTCCCGTCAACAGTGTAGGAGGATCCCCTTTTCTCCACACCCTCTCCTTCATTTGCTACTTGTTGACTTGTTAATGATGGCCATTCTGACAGGCGTGAGGAGGTACCTCATAGCAGTTTTGATTTGCATGTCTCTAATAATTAGTGATGTTGAGATTACCTTCTTTTTTTTTTTTTAATTTTCCAATAAATTTATTTCCAAATATAATACCAGGAAGCACTCTGTAGCTATTATTTACCCCTTTAATCTTTGAAAATAAGGGTTATATAACTTACCTGGTTATATAACCTCCAGTAAGACTAGAGCCAATTTTACGCACAGCAACAACAGCTAGCTATATTGACATTTGGTACAAGTATATATTCTTTTATTCT
>PVHT020000284.1:2079438-2105905 GCA_004024745.2 Catagonus wagneri | reverse complement strand
GGGGTTGCTTCTATCGCGTAATCGCCCCTCCTACCTCTTGATGTGGTCTCCTCTTTGTCTTCTGGAGCAGAATATCTTTTTTGGAAGTTTACAGTCCAGTTGGTTGAAGGCTGCTCGGCATTTGTTTGTAGTTTTGCTGTTTTTCGGGAGAGAAGTTTAGCTCCAGTCCTTCTATTCCGCCATCTTAATCCAATCTCTCGAGATTACCTTCTGATCAATGGCAAGTACTGACATTCTTAGACCTCAGGCAAATGTGACCCAATGTGCACATCTCCCAAAGCAGACCATTTGCAGGTTGACAATTGCCTAAATGGGCCACCTGGCCATCTAGGGCCATGATGCTGACCAACAAGGTCTAAGTCATGGGTCTAGGAGACACAGAGGCTAAGCAGTTAGCCTCCCTTTCATGGCCGCAGACTACATTTCTAACCTGGATGAGTTCCTCATGGAACCAATCAGCGGGAGAGAGCGTAGGGTCACCCATTCACAGTGTTCTCTCTTACCCTAATGTGCACAGGTCACAGCTAAACCTGCTATCCTCGACCTCCCAAAGCACTTTGAACAATAATTACATTTTAATCTCAGAGACTCATATTCCTTAGGCTACGAAGAATTTTTTTTTATTAGGACCTGGATTGGGAAATCATATCCCCAATAAATTCAAAGCACACACAAAAAAATAAGCATGCTCACTTCTAACAAATGAAAAGAGGAAAATAGTAACTTTACGATGAAGAAACATGGCAGATAAAATCCCAACCAAACTTTTCATTACCAGTAGTAACTCATATTGCTAACACGTACCTTTGATATCATATGATGAAAAGGGTGCTTAGCCCCTGTGGTACTTCTTCCCAAATCCAAAACCCTACTCTGATTTTGAGAAAACATCAGAAAATTCAAAATGAGGTCCATTCCTCAAAATATAGGAACAGAACTGTTCAAAAGGATCGAGGTCAGAGAGAGAAAAGAAACACAGGAATTGTCATAGGTCAGAGGACACTAGGAGCAAAGGATGACTACATGTACCACGGTGTCCTGCTTCAACCTGGGAAGATTGTGGAAAAACTAGGGAAAGTCAAATAAACTACAGAGTCTGGTTAATAGTATCCTACACATGTTAACTTCTCAGTTTTGATAAACGCTCCATAGTTACATGAGACGTCAACATGAGGTCAGACTGGGTGAAGGGTATGAGGAATGCCCTCTGTACTCTCTTTGCAACATTTTAGATTGTTTCCACTTTATTAAAATAAATAGTTTGAAAAATACATTCATAAGATTTCACAAAAACATATTCCAAAAATGCAGAAGTCTCACAAGCTTGTTCGCAAACCATCAGAGACTCCCATCTTTCTTCTCCATCTCGGTTGCCCGTGACTTGGCACACTCTGCCCCGCTGGCTGAGAATATGCTTGTGACTCCAACTCTAAGCCCATTTGGGGCTGCGTATGAGACTGTAGGAAAGCACCTGAATCTAGGATCATAAGCTACCCCAGAATGTGGAGGTTTCTCATTCCCTGGACGCCTGTCAAACAAAGAGCAAAGAATCTTGCTTTCCACCTCACCTGTGACGTCATAAAGACAAGGTAAAAAGATGAGTTGATAGTGGTTAAAGTGCATAAAAAAGAGCCTTTAACACTGGCCAGCGGGGAACTACTGTCCCCCATGCAGGAACCCCATAGGGAACTCTACCCAATGTTCTGTGATCATCTGGAAGGGAAAGGTTCTGAGAAAGAATGGAGGTGTAGGAGTTCCCGTCGTGACTCAGTGGTTAACGAATCCGACTAAGAACCATGAGGTTGCAGGTTCGATCCCTGGCTTTGCTCAGTGGGTTAAGAATCTGGCGTTGCCGTGAGCTGTGGTGTAGGTTGCAGACGCGGCTCGGATCCCGCGTTGCTATGGCTGTGGCGAAGGCCAGCGGCTACAGCTCCTGTTAGACCCCTAGCCTGGGAACCTCCATATGCCATGGGTGCGGCTCTAGATAAAGGCAAAAAGACAAAAAAAAAAAAAAAAGAATGGAGGTGTATATACGCACTACCGAATCCCTTTGCTATGCAGCAGAAATTACCACAGCATTGTAAATCAGCTCTACTTAAATAAAACTTTAAAATTTCTTTTAAAAAAATTGGAGTTCCCCCTTGTGGCCTACAGGTTAAGGACCAGACGTTGTCTTTGTGAAGATGTGGGTTCAATCTCTGGCCTCGCTCAATAGGTTGAGGATCCTTGCTCGGATGTGGCTTGGATCTGGTGTTGCCACGGCTGAGGCATAGGCTGTAGCTGCAGCTCCGATTCAGCCCCCAGCCTTGGAACTTCCATATGCCACAGGTGCAGCTGTAGAAAGAAATAATAATAATAATAATAATAAACAAAAAAAAATTTAAATAAAGCTGTCATGATAGAGCTGGAAGTCACTTTGGAGCTCATAGAGTTAAATCCCCATTTTTGCGTTAGGAGACTGAAGCTTCCAGGGCTCTGGCACTGCCCAGTGTCCCAGAGCAGGTCAGCAGAGTCGGGCCTGGGGCACAGCTCTTCAAATTCCCAGCCCAGGGGTCAGAGTAAAAAGCTCAGGTCCAGCAGGGACTGGGAGGTGGTGTCCGGACTCTCCCCCCGTGTCCTGAGAGACAGGGTACCCGCAGCCCAGCTTGGACGCCATCCAGGACACCCCTGCCAAGCCTCGTTCTTCCTCACCCCGTGTGAGCCCCTCTCGGCACTGACAGCCCCTTCCGCTGGCCGCTCTTCCTCTGGGACCTGCAACTATTTCCCCTGAACCAGCCCAGTGACACTCTCTCTGGATGTGGCTAGAAACTACTCACATGGCCCCGGAGCTGAGAGCTTTGTGGCCAAGTCAGGGCTTTTTGTCCCCTGCAGACCCCCCTTCCCTTATTTTCAGGGCTTGTCATTCACAGCTGCCTGCCAGTCATCTGGGTCCTGGGAAGGAAATGAGGCCGAGCAACTCAGCCCCCGAGCCCCCCACTGCGAGGGAAATGTTGACTCACAGCCAATGCATTTTAACACAGGAAAACTCCCAGGAAAGCCAGAGGGTTGTGCCTGGGCTCCTGGGGGCACAGCTTTCCGTTCTTCGGCGGGCCTGGAATTAATGCCATGATTCCCTCTTGGGCCACGAGACTGCAGGAACCTCTCTACCAACATGGGCAGCTCTGCCACCAACTAGAGGCCCACAGCGCCCCTGCTCAAATCTCACAAGCATCTTCTTCCTCAGGAAGGTCTTAGAGATGGCGATACTATTTGAAAAGCAAGGAGGTCCCATTGTGGCTCAGTTTAATGAACCCAGCTAATATTCACGGGGGCGCAGGTTCAATCCCTGACCTCGCTCGGTGGGTTAAGGATCCGGCGTTGCTGTCAGCTGTGGTGTAGTTTGCAGACGTGGCTCGGATGCTGTGTTGCTGTGGCTGTGGTGTAGGCAGGTGGCCACAGCTCCAATTTGACCTCTAGCCCGGGAATTTCCATATGCCACAGGTGTGGTCCTGAAAAGCAAAAAAAATAAATAAATAAATAAAGCAATGAGAAGGTCCCTCCTCACAAAAATATATCCCATCACCTCCTTTTCAAGCGCCTGGAATTTCTTCCTTTGATGTGGATTTCTTTGAATTCAGAAGGGCGCGCGCGCGCGCGCGTGCGTGCGTGCGTGTGTGTGTGTGTGTTGTTTTGCTTTGCTTTTTAGGGCTGCACTTGCGGCATATGGAGGTTCCCAGGCTAGGGGCTGAATTGGAACTACAGCTGCCGGCCACAGCCACAGCCGCAGCAACACGGGATCCAAGCCACATCTGCGATCTACACCACAGCTCACCACAACACCGAATCCTTAACCCAGTGAGCAAGTACAGGGATCAAACCTGCATCCTCGCGGGTGGATCCTAGTCAGGTTTGTTACCACTGAGCCACGACGGGAACTCCAGGCTTTTGTTTTTCAATCTTGTCTCTAGGCATCCTTGCAAGGACAGAATCCTCTCTCAAACTCCCCTAAGCTAAACGGGGGTACAGCAGTGACTTCTGGAGTAAGCGGACAAGAGCTGCCTGGCCCCATAAGGACAATCACTTCCTCTGTAAGCTTTGCCAAAGCTCTAGACCACACCGGCGGCTCCTTTTATTCCCTTCACACACTTCAGCACAGCTAATAATCATACACCGATTCTTGGGAATATTGGCTTCTTTTCTCTCTTCCCATGAGACCGTGGGCCTCCCAAGACATGTGGGCTCCCCAGGGTCGGGAGCTGCATGGGCCTTGGCGCTTCATCATAGTCCTGGAACTAGCACAGTGCCCAGTCCGGAGAAGAAGACCAACAGATGTTACACAAAGAAGGAACAAAGGAACAAGCGGTCGGCCTGGCCTTTATGGAGACAACAGCAGAGGCAGGAGGAAGAGGACACGGCCAGGTCCAGCCCATCTCCTGCCATGACATTGGTCCGTGCTGCCCAGAGTGTGGCCGCCTGGCCCATTCCCTGGAATAAGCTCCAGTGGGTCCCTCCATCCCCAGCGTTATGAGATAAAAATCAGCATACCTAAAAAGCGAACTGAATTCTTCTACATGACAATTCTGTTTTCTTTTCTTTTTTTTTTTGTCTTTTGGCCTTTATGTAGGGCCACACCCGCGGCATATGGAGCTTCCCAGGCTAGGGGTCTAACAGGAGCTGTAGCCGCCGGCCTTCGCCACAGCCACAGCAACGCGGGATCCAAGCCGCATCTGCAACCTACACCACAGCTCACGGCAACGCCAGATCCTTAACCCACTGAGCAAGGCCAGAGATCGAACCTGCAACCTCATGGTTCCTAGTCAGATTCGTTAACCACTGAGCCATGAAGGGAACTCTGACAATTCTGTTTTCAACCTGAGTCACCACAGAGATCAACTTCCCCACAAAGAAGTACTTCCTCTGAGTAAGCTTGCCATTTGCAAAGGCAACCTGAGCAGAAGATAAATACACGCAGCCATCCCCCAGCCACAGAGAACCCATGTGCCCTGAACTGTTGTGGGGTGTGTCCAAATGAAATCCAAGATTTGATGGTGTGGAGTCATTCAGTGGGTTTCATTTTTGGGCTGTTTTCCCCCAAGACCTCTAGCACCACATATGAAAGCAAGAAATATGGGCTTGAATTCACCTTATAAGTTACAGAAAACCTGTTTAATGTGGCTTGCACATCTGGGTGTTTAGCTCACAAGAACACAAGAGCGATCACCTACGTAGCACCTGTGACAACTGCAATGAATCATTTATTAAATCCTCTTTTTATAACAAAATTATTTTCAATAATGTTTCAAATTAACATATTTTATTACATATTCTTGTTTTTTTTTTTTTTTGTCTTTGTCTTTTTAGGGTCGCACCGCGGCACAGGGAGGTTCCCAGTCTAGGGGTTGAACTGCAGCTGAAGCCACAGCCTCAGCAACTCGGGATCCGAGCCGCATCCATGACCTACCCCACAGCTCATGGCAGCACCAGATCCTTAACCCGCTGAGCAAGGCCAGGGATCGAACCTGGGTCCTCATGGATCCTAGTCGGGTTCATTAACCACTGAGCCACAACGGGAACTCCTATGTATTCTTAATGAACATCATACTTGGCACAGAAGTTAATTCAGAGAACCCCCAATATGTTGGTAACCATTAGAATAGCCTTGTTTTTCCTTTGCGTGCACTCTGTGTCTCCAGGCCTTATACAAAACCCCGTGTTTAAACAGCAGATTCGAAATAAACAATGGTAGCACAGTGATTATAAAACGAGGCAATCTGCGCTTGAGTTACTTCATTTCTGTCGTTGTACCCTGCCACTTAGAGTTTCTAATTGTGTTTAAAATTTTTAAGAAAGGAACAGAGTGGCTGGAGTGATCGTTGAAAACCTCAAATGAATCTGAATCTGGAAGTAACCGCTCTAGTTTACTCTCTAAACAAACACGTGTATTTTTGTCCATAAGCGTCCTGGAGGGGACCAGCTGTAACTTACATACACGTTATTAAACCTCCGTAGTAACTGGAGCAATTGTCCAGAACCTAGAATAACAGAAGATTTACTGGGCAGAGGACGAGTATTTTGTCCTTGGAATTGTTTAGAACTACTGCCAGGAAAAGCAGACTGACTTCCAGTGGGTTTTGCTATTGTTTTAAATGCTGTGTAGACAGTGCAGCCCCTTATTGCCTGGATGTGGTGTGGATGCCTTCCAGCCCTAGTGAGCACTAGTCAGAAGGAATATGGTCCAGGGTCCAGCATGGCAGTAAAGACCCCTATGCTGTTCGTACCTTCTCCCCACCAGTCTTGGCCTATTGGCATTTATCCTCAGCTTCTCCCCTCGGTCACCAAATGTCAGCTGCACCTGCAGCCATCACCTCCACAGTCCAGCCGGGACAAAGCGGGAAGGCAAGGGGACAAAGACAAAGGACAGTAACAGCTAAGTTGGTCATTTTTCATAATTCTTTTTTTTAATTTACAGAGAGTAAAATACATTTGATAGTTGTGGTGTGCTTTTGTGAGTTTTGACAAATGCATTGAGTTGTGCAACCACTACCACAATCAGGATCCAGAACGGTCCACTCATCCCCCCCAAATTCCCCTTTGCTGCCCTTTGCAGCCACACCTCTGCCCCAGCCCTAAACCCTGGCGCATACAGATTTGTTCTCTTTCACTGCAGTTTTGCCGTTTCTTGAGTGTCATATGAGTGCAATCAAACAGTGGGAAACATTTTGAGTCTGGCTCCTTTCACTCAGTACAATGCATTCAAGTTGCTGCACATAACAGTTCGTTCTCGCTTATGCCAAATATTATTCCATTGTGTGGCATTGTCTGGATGTGCCATCATTTTTTTATAGCTGATTTACAATGTTCTGTCGATTTCTGCTGTACAGCAAAGCGACTCAGTTATACATTTATATACATTCTTTTTTTTTTCAAATTATCCTTCATCACATTCTATCACAAGTGATTAGATATAGTTCCCTGTGCTATGCAGCCGTGGTTTGTTTATTCAAGCACCTGTTGAACTATATTTGGGGCACTTCCAGTTTTTGGCAATCAGGAGTAAATCTGCTGTAAACGTTCACAGGCAGGCTTTTGTGTGTCCAAAATTTTCATTTCTCTAGATATATACCTAGGAGTGGAGTTGCTGAATCACATGATTAGAGTCTGTTTAACTTAATTAGAAACCGCCAAACTGTTTTCCTGAGGGACTGTGCCATTTTGCATTCTCACCAGCAATGCACCAGACTCTCAAATGCTCTGTGTCTTAACCAGTACTTGGCATATTGTTGCTTTATGTTTTGGGGTTTTTTATACTTTAGTCATTCTAACAGATTTGTAGTGTTATCCCATTGTGGCTATAATTTGTATTTTCTTGATGACAGATGCTGTTTAGCGTATTTTCGTGTGCTTATTGCCATCTGTATATCTTCTTTGGTGAAGGGTCTGTTCAAAACTTTTCTTATTTTTTAATTGGGTTGTTTGTCTTCTAATTGTTGGATTTTGAGAACACTTCCTACATTCTGTCAGATAAATGATTCTCAAATATTTTCTCTCCACGTCTAACTTAAATCTGCATTCTCTTTCACAGAGCAAAACTTTTCGTGGCTGCTCTCCAATTGACCAACTTATTCTTTTATGGATCCCACTTTTGGTATTTAGCTTCCTTACCCAGAGTCACAAAGATTTTTGCCTATGTTTTCTTCTAAAAGTTTTACAGTTTTACATTTAACCTTCAGGCCCATGATCTGTTTTGGGTTCGTTTTTACATTAGATGTGAAGCATGGGTCAAGGTTCAGTTTGTTGCTTATGGATGTCTGATGTTCCACCATCATTTGCTGAAAAGGCTATTTTCCATTGAATTACTTGTGCACCTGAGTCAAAAATCAATTGCCCATATCTATATGGGTTTATTTCTATGCTTTCTGCTGTTCCAATCGTCTATGTGTTTATCTTGACACCAACACCACGCTGTTGTGGTTACTGTAACTCTGTCATGTGTCTTAAATTCAAATACTGTGAGTCCTCCAACTTTGTTTTTCCCAAAATTGTTTTGGCTACTGTAGTTCCTTTGACTTTCCACCTCAGTTTTTTTAATCAGCTGGGGAATATTTACTACGAAAAAATCTGCTAGTATTTTTACTATTGGAATTGTTTTATACCTACATATGAATTTGTGGAGGACTGACATGACAACATTGAGTCTTCCAACCCATGAACCTGGATATCTCTCCAGTTATGGGGGTCTTTGATTCTTTTTATCAGAATTTTGTCTTTCTGAGCATATTTTTAGAATGTCTTGCACATATATTGTTAAATTTGCAGCTATTTTTTAAAGCTATTTAAATCGCGCTTAAAAAATTTGGGGGGGTTTCTAAGTGTTCGCTGCTATAACATAAAAATACTCTCTTGGGTCGTTTTGCATATTGACTTTGTACTCTGTGACCCTGCTAAAATCACTAATTAGTTCTAGAAACTTTTTGTGCATTCCTTGAGATTTTTCTGTACAATCTTGTCATTCGGAAATAGAATCAGTTCTCTTTCTTATTTTCCAGTCTACATGCATTTTATTTCTTTTTCTTATCTTATGGGCACTGACTAAAAATTCCAAAACAGTACTGCAGAAAGAGGACTGGGGAGAGTGAGTGTCACTGCCTTGTTCTTTATCGTAGCAGGAAACCATTCAAGCTCTTAAGTATGATATTAGCTCCAGGGTTTTTTTTTTTTTCTTTTTTCTTTTTTCTTTTATAAATGCTCCTTTTGGGGTGAAAAAGTTTCTCCTCTATCACCAGTTTGCTGAAAGTTTTTGTGGCGAAATTTTGTTAAATCGTTAATTTTGTCAAATGCTTTTGCTGCTCTGTTGATATGATCATGCAGTTTTCATCTTAAGTCTGTTAGCATAATAAATTACTTTGATTGGTTTTCTAGTGTTAAACCAGCCTTGCATGCCCTGAATAAACCCCCTATTTATGATGTAATATCCTTATATTACTATATTTTGATAGCTAATATTTTGATTTTATATTTTTGTTCATTGGCTTCTAGTTTTTTATACTGTTCTAAGTTTATCTTGTTCATGTTTATTAACTCTTTCTTCTGTCATATCCATTCTCCTATTAAGCCTCTAGAGTGAATTTTCACTTAGTGTAATTTTCAGTTCTAAAATTTCCATTTGTTGCTTTTTTATAGGCTCTATTTCTTTGCTGACAACTTTTCCTCTTTTCATTCATGTTTGATCTTTGTGGAGCATGATTATAATAGTTGTTTTAAGTCTATCTGATAATTCCGTACCTACATCATCTCAGGACTGGTGCCTGCTTATTATGTTTTCTCTTGAGAGCTGTTCAGATTCTCCTTGTTCTTTGTATATCAAGGAATTGTGTCCTAGGTATCTTGACTATTATGAGATCTTTTGGTCCCGTTAACATGCTTTGGAGGATGGTGGTGGTAGTGGTGGTAATTTTGTTTTAACAGACAATTAGCCCAGCAAGTTTCAGAATGAAAGTCCTGATCTGCCTTCTTTGGGCGGTGGTTCCAATGTTAATCTTCTCTAAATCTTTGTAGTCCTTCACTGGTCTCCCTTCCACACGTATTTCTCGAAGCCTTTGTTTTGTTGCTCTGGGTCAGTTTCTATTCGGGGACTGAATGAATCCCTGACAATTCAGGCATGATCCCAAGACTTCATACACAGATTTAGAAGACCCCCTTCTTAAGTTTCTCTTCTTTTTTTTTTTTGTCCTTTTTTTTATGTAGAGCCGCACCAGCGGCATATGGGGGTTCCCAGGCTAGGGGTCTAACAGGAGCTGTAGCCGCCGGCCTTCGCCACAGCCACAGCAACGCAGGATCTGAGCCGCGTCTGCGACCTACACCACAGCTCACGGCAACACCAGATCCTTAACCCACTGAGCAAGGCCAGGGATCGAACCCGCAACCTCATGGTTCTTAGTCGGATTCGTTAACCACTGAGCCACGAAGGGAATTCCCTTAAGTTTCTCTTCTTGGTGATTTCCCTGTACATTCAGGCTCTGAAGGCGCCTTTTCCCCAGCACTGTGGCTAGGAAGCCCGGGTTCTCGCTATCTCATGTTTACCATGGCTGGGTCCACCTTGGGGTGAAGTGGCGAAAGAAAAGAGAGAGAAAACGAATATGGCTTCTCATACAGATTCTTCAGACTTTGGGCATGCTTTTCCCCAGTTTCTCTGGTCAGAAATAGAGATTTTTCTCTCAGGGTTTTTGCACGTGGGGTCAGCCCTGTCACCATTTCTGATGTGACGATGACAGGAGAGCAGCTCTGTGACTTAGGCTTGCCTTGGGGCAGGACCAGAAGATTAATGAGAGCAAGAATAGTAAATGGAGGGAGTTCCCGTCGTGGCTCAGTGGTTAACGAATCCAACTAAGAACCATGAGGTTGTGGGTTCAATCCCTGGCCTCGCTCAGTGGGTTAAGGATCCAGCGTTGCTGTGGCTGTGGCGAAGGCCGGCGGCTATAGCTCCTGTTAGACCCCTAGCCTGGGAACCTCTATATGCTGCGGGTGTGGCCCTAGATAAGGCAAAAAGACAAAAAAAAAAAAAAAAAAAAGAGTAGTAAATGGAAACCACCACTACCACCCCACTTTCTATCCTGCAGGATCCTCCTTCCCAGTTCGTCAGCCGGAAAGAGAGTTTTTCTTGGAGTTTTTTCTTTCTGGGACAGTTTGGTATTAGGGCTGCACCAGAATCTATGGCAAGATCCCACAAGAGAAAAAAAAAGGGAAGGATTCACCAGGGTACGGATTATTCCTTGAATTTTTATCTCCCTCTCCAGCTCCCCTGCTACTATTTATTTTTCAAAGTCCTCAGATAGTTTTGCATTTCTGTCCAGAGTTGGTCACCTTATTTTGGGGGGAGAGATAACGGTGGAATGTGCTTATTCCGTCTTAGTTGCATCCAGAAGAGCCCAGTCTCTTTCTGTGGA
This sequence comes from Catagonus wagneri, assembly GCA_004024745.2. Classification (NCBI taxonomy): domain Eukaryota; kingdom Metazoa; phylum Chordata; class Mammalia; order Artiodactyla; family Tayassuidae; genus Catagonus; species Catagonus wagneri. Next base: position 2,094,983 of record PVHT020000284.1, on the reverse strand, counting down.
GAGAAGAAGTGAAGATATTTTGAGAAACTCAAGAGCACAAGAAAAATCCCGTTAGCGTGATTATGTCTCATGCCCCTGGCCACCCTTGGCTCACAGATGAGCGGAGAGAGCGAAGCTGAGGTTGGATCAGTCAACGACAGAGACAGCTCCGCAGAGTGACGCCTGGTCCAGGTGCTTGGGCACAAGTCTTACTCTGGTTGATTGTCTACCTCTACTTTCTGAGTCTCTGTCTCAGAAAAACAAGTGTCCAGGTTAGGTCATTGATGTGTGCTTGGTATTTCCAATGGCCAACTTTGTCAGGTCTGGCTGTTTATAGAATGATGGAGGGCTAAGGCGGGGCCAAGGGTTGTTAATTGTAGTTTGTTCCTATTATTCAACTAACACTTCTTTAATTTTAACCTTTGGTATTCAAATATCGCTTAAGTGTTTGTGCCCACTTTTGGCTTTGGTGATGATGAAAAAACTGACTCATATATATCTCCTGTCTGAGATGTATAGAGCCTGTTAAAGCTAATTTCATGTATCAACTTGGTGATACTATGTCCCCAGTTTTTTAGTCAGTCGTCAGTCTAGATGTTACTAGGGTTTTTGTTTTTTTGGTTGTTGTTGTTGTTTTTTGGTTTTTTGGGTTTTTTTGGGGGGGGTCATTTGTCTTTATAGGGCCGCACCCATGGCATATGAAGTTTCCCAGGCTAGGGATCAAATCAGGGCTGTAGCTGCCAGTCTACACCACAGCCACAGCAAGTCAGATCAGAACCGCATCTGCAAACTACGCTGCAGCTCACAACAACACCAGATCCTTAACCCACTAAGCGAGGTCAAGGATTGAACTGGCAACCTCATGGATATTAGTCGGGCTCATTACCGCTGAGCCACAGTGGGAACTCCCTAGTTGTTACTAGGTGTTTTTAAAATCTAATTAACATTTAAATGAGTAGACTTTGAGTAAAGCATATTACCCTCCCAATATGGGTGGATTCATCTTATCAGCTGAAGGACTTAAGAGGAAAGACTGAATTCCCTGAGAAGGAAGAAATTCTGTCTCCAGATTGCCTTTGGTCTGCATACTATGACACTGATAGATTCCTGCCAGGCTCCGTGCTTGTTTAAGTCTTGCTAGCCCAGCCCTTAGAGTGAACATGAGCCAATTCCTCTGTCTCACCCTCTCCTTCTCCTTCTGTGTGTGTGTGTGTGTGTGTGTGGTGTGTGTGTGTGATGTGTGTGTGTGATGTGTGTGTGTGTGTGTGTGTAGGGGGGTGAGGGGACAGTGTGTGTGTGTGTGTGTGTGTGTGTGAGAGAGAGAGAGAGAGATACAGAGCCCAGGACCCCAGGTCAGTTCTCAGTGTCCCGGCTGGAGGAGATTAGCTTGAACAGGTATTCATTCTTGATGAGCCAGGGACATTTGGGGGTTATTTTTAGTTATATTTGTTATAAATACCTCATTATTGTCTAGTATGTGGTTTGATTGGTCTGGTTCTTCCGATATGACACGCTATGAGAGATAAAAGACTAACTGTGATCTGGTTACCTGAAGATTCTGTTTACTGAAGTTTTATTGCTAAAATAATGTCCAGTGTCACTGGCCTCTGCCAGATAATGGGGTTGGTTGGTTGATTCTGGGTATTTCATGGAATAAAGAGACTTTTGCCCTAAGATAATTGAGGATTTCCTCTACTGAAAGTACTCAGAACTTCTTTACCTGAGATGCAGAGTGGGGCTGAGGAAAGTGGGGAAATTTTTAGTGGCGGATTTCTGGGTACAAGCAGATTTCCATTTGTCCATGGCCTTTTGCAGCCTTGAATGGCAGTGAGCAGAGAGCTTGGGGCTTCGGCTCATGAGAGCAGCAAACTTCTGCTCCATCCCTAGCCCGGGGCCAGGGAGTAAGTTTGCTTTCAGATATGGGCAGATACTGGAGCCCATTTCTGACACAATTCCAGTTGTTGGTGTGTGTGTGTGTGTGTGTGTGTTACACCATTGGTATGTTGTCAAAGCTAAGAGGACAGGAACAGAGTGTGTGTCTACACACACGTACATTACACACATACACACACACAGGAGTTGATGGTGATTAAAGGTTTACGAGAAGCACGAAAATCTGATAGGATTTGGGCAGAATCCGACCAGTTTTAAGTTTTCCATTCCCTAAGCCGTTAAGTCCTCACAAGCCATTATTTTTGTCCTCGATGTAGAAGGGAGACTAAGTTGGAAAGGCCTAGAGTTTTTTTGAGACGATTATCAGATTTGTATAAGATTTACTCTGCTCTTTAAAAAAGATCCCCCCACACACACACACACATACGCACACATACACTGGTTTTGTGCAACCCTGATGTACAGATCCCATGAGCAAATTCACTCTCAAGTGAGACTTGTGAACGAGAGTGCTGGCAGAACTCCGCACCCAAGATGATGATCTGAACAGTCCGAAAAGAAGCTCCCAGAGACAGCCCCACTCACAGCAAGTCAATGCTATCGCTCCAAAGAAAACCCTCCCCGTTGGCTTAAGGTTTTATCCTAAGGGAATTTTCATTCATTTGTCTATGGTATCTATTGGTCTCTCGGAGTTCCCAGGAAAAGAGAGCCCGGATAGCTCAGTTGGTAAAGCGTCAGAGCTCCCAGAAAGGCAAGCCCCCATAAGGGGTCCATTTCTAAGGGCCAGCAGACAGCCCGAAAGCCAGGTGGCCACGGTGGCTACCAGTGTTTAGCGCTGAGCACGAGCCACCTGCCAAATGCTTTCCTCGCATTCAGCCCCTCCCGCTGCAGCCCCAAGTCGCCACTGCCCTTTTCCAGCAAACCTGCGGGCAAGCTGACACGCCATCACTCTCACCACCTCCTCCCCTTACGCTGTCCCCACAGTCCACTCCACGAGGGCACCAGCTACACGTCACCCAAACCAGAACGTGTCAGTGTCACCCAAACTTTCAACGTTGCAATAGCCAAGGGTCATTTTTCTGTCTTTTGTGCTTAACCTCCCTCCTAGAGGCTTTGCAGCTGCTGGGCGTCCGTGATAATTCCTGTCCAGAGTTCCTCCTCCTTGCTGGCCATTCCTGGTCACAAGTGTACCCTCTTCCCCCTCGACTCCGCTGCTAAATGTGGGTGTAGCCCAGGGCTCAGACTTGGGTTTCGCTCTTCTCTCCATCTGTAGATTCTCACGAGGCATGAATTTACACGCCATCCGCCTACAGATGCCCTCATTTCTTTCCCCATCCTAACTTCTCCCCTGAGCTCCATCCAGTCTCATGCTACCAGGAGCCTGCCTCACCTCCCACGTGGAAATGTTTCCGGCCTAAGGGACCTCCTCCAGGTCACACAGCCAGTAAATGGGGAGCCAGGACTCGAACTCAGGTAGATCTGATTTCAGCACTTACCTTTTTTTTTTTTTTTTTTTGCTTTTTAGGGCTACACCTGTGGCATATGGAGGTTCCCAGGCTAGAGGTGGAATCTGAGCTGTAGCCGCTAGCCTGCACTACAGCCACAGCAGCACCAGATCTGAGCCGCATCTGCGACCTACACCACAGCTCACGGCAACGCCGGATCCTTAACCCACTGAGCGAGGCCAGGGATCGAACCTACACCCTTATGGATCCTAGTCAGATTCATTTCCACTGAGCCACAGCGGGAACTCTAGCATGTGTCTTCTTAACCATTCCTGGACCAGATTCAAAGTCAGTGGCTATAAACCCACAAACGAAGAGCATGTCCATCCAGAGATTTCCCAGTGGCCCAGGACATAAGTATTCCATCATTTCTCACCCTGAGGGACCACCTCCCGTAAGTCTAACTGCACAATTTTAAACAGGACAGATGTGCCAGAGGAAAGATGGAACCTCCATAGAAACCTGGTGTGTCTTCCTGGAGCATGAGATCCATTTGGAGACTGACACCAAAAGGCAGAATGCAAGTTGGGCAGGAGAAATCATTTCCCTACGAAAACATCATGCCAAGCAAATGAGATACATCTTATTATACATTGAAAATGAGACTTCAGGAGTTCCCGTTGTGGCTCAGTGCTAACAAACCCAAACGGTGTACTCAAGGATGAGGGTTCAATCCCAGGCCTCACTCAGTGGGTTAAGGACCCAGCGTGGCCGTGAGCTGTGGTGTAGGTTGCAGACGCGGCTCGGATCTGGTGTTACTGTGGCTGTGGTGTAGGCCGGCAGCTGCAGCTCGGGTTACACCCCTAGCCTGGGGACTTCCATATGACACAGCCCTAAAAAAGAAAGAAAAGGAAAGGAAAGGAAACAGGAAGGAAGGAAGGAAGGAAGGAAGGAAGGAAGGAAGGAAGGAAGGGAAGAAGAAAGAAAGAAAGAAAAAGAAAAGAAAATGGGACTCCAAAGAGACCTGAAACTTGAAGTGGGCAGCTTTGTCCTGCCCCTCCATGAGAAGGGTAAATCTGAGGAGCAGCAGTAGCAGCCCCATTAGGAAAGTGGAAGAGAAGAAATGTCCATCAGACTCATGACCTTGACCTCCACAGAGTTCAAGTCCCACTTTCCAGAGGCTGATTTCCGATATCTGCTCCCATCGGCCTTCATTTAAACCAGCTGGGCGATGCAGACATTTGACCCAACAGTCAGCGGCCTTTGGAAAGAAGCTGATAAACCGGAGGTTTTCGCCAGGTATCTGACGTCTTCAGCGGAGCAGAATAAATCTGGACAGAAAAACAGAATAGTCCCTTAAAACTGCCTTCAGGAAGAAAACAGAAAGCCTTTCTGAAGTTCCCAGAGACACAATTCGCTATTTTCCAAGCGAATTTTGAGAAATTTTAAGAAACTAAAGGTGGAGTTCCCGCTGGGGCACAATGGGAACGGTGGTGTCTCTGCAGCTCCAGAGCACAGGTTTTTTGGGGTTTTTTTGTCTTTTTTTTGCCTTATCTAGGGCCGCACCCACGGCATATGGAGGTTCCCAGGCTAGGGGTCTAACAGGAGCTGTAGCTGCCGACCTACCCCACAGCTCACGGCAACGTCGGATCCTTAACCCACTGAGCGAGGCCAGGGATCGAACCTGCAACCTCATGGTTCCTAGTCGGATTTGTTAACCACTGAGCCACAATGGGAACTCCCCCAGAGCACAGGTTTAATCCCCGGCCCGGCACAGTGGGTTACAGGATAAGGTGTTGCCATAGCTGCGGCGTAGGTCACAACCTCAGGTCAGGTCTGATCCCTGGCCTGGGAACTCCACATGCCGTGGGGCAGCCAAAAAAAAAAAAAAAGCTAAAAGTAATTTTGAAAACCAGTGAAGGGGATCAGATAACGCTCAAGAACTTAGGCTACGCAAAGCAAGCCAAGCTAAGACAAATCTGAGGTGGCCCCTGAATAGTTCCACCAGCAGCAGAATAAAACCTAGAGGCTAAATCGATTTTTTTCTCTCAGATTAAAACTGCAAGTGCTTTAGGTTGAAGACAGAGGTACATAGTCAAAGGCTTCCGAAATTTTTGGAAAAGGCCAAGTCATTCCCTTGCTAAATGATCCAGAGGCAACTTGAGATTCCCATTTCTCTTGCTACCGCTCTGATTACTTAACAAGTGCTTTCTGATCATGACTTGGTAGCCGTAAGTGGCGACGGTGGCTTTCTGTGGGTAAGCATAAATTATTAAACCTTCAGGAACTGCTCCCCTGCCACCTCCAACATCGTGAGTTTTTAAGCAACCCGAAGGTTGGCACACGTAACTCTCCTGAGTCCACATTTTCTGACACTGAAGACCATCCCACGTGGGTTATGCTGTGTTGGGAGCTAGTTTCTGATGTTGATCCTCCTGGATCTGAGTCCTGGCTCCACTACTTACTTGCTGAGTCATCCTGGGCAAGTTATTTAATCTCTCAGTGCCTCAGTTTTCTCATCTGTAAAATGGGAATAATAGTAGTAACTGCCTGCTAAGATTGCTGAGAAGATGAACTGATGGGGAGCAGGAGGTTATTAGCTCAGTGTCTGGAGCACAGAAACTATTCTACAAACAGAAGCCACTCTTCATAGATGTCCACTGCGAATCACAGTTAGGAAATGCCTTCTTCCCTAGTTTGCTAAGGAACATGTTTGAAAATCGTGTATTTTTTAAAATTATGAGTAGGTTTTGCATTTTAACAAATGCATTTTCTGTATGATTGATAACATCTTGCCAATACAGTTCATCTCACTGGTTAATTGTTTTAAGAGTTGAACAAATACTGCATTTCCTGACAAAATCCCACTCTGTCATGACAGGTTACCTTTTAAAAAACTGCTTTTTGGGGTATCTATATGAGATGCTGTATGTTAACTAAACATATGCGGTGATAATGTTACAATATATGTAAGTCAAGTTATTATCTAGGGAGTTCCCATTGTGGCACCGCGGAAATGAATCCGACTAGGAACCATGAGGTTGTGGGCTTGACCCTGTCCTCACTCAGTGGGTTAAGGATCCAGTGTTGAGGTGAGCTGTGGTGTAGGTCGCAGACGTGGCTCGGATCCCGCGTTGTCGTGGCTGTGGTGTAGGCCGGCGGCTACAGCTCCGATTCAGCCCCTAGCCTGGGAACCTCCATATGCCACGGTTGTGGCCCTAAAAAAAGCCAAACAAATAAATAAATAAATAAAGTTATTTTATTTACACATGTGTGTGTGTATACACACACACACACACACACACACACACACACACACACCTTGAACTTACGCAGTGTTGTGTATCAATTATATCTCAATAAAACTGGAAAAATAGTGCTCTCCCCCCAAAACACAACAAAAACCAGAAGCCACTGTTGTTATTAGAGGTGTCTTAGCCAGAGGTGTTTGAACCAGGTCGTAGTAATCTTTTAAGCCACGGTGTTTCGTTCCTGCTTTATATGTACAAACCGCTGGCCAGGAAGTGTTGAGTGGAACCGGTGGTCTGTGCAAGCGCAGGCCTCTTACACTTCCAGCATCTTAACGTCTCCTGAACTCCTTCTCAGGGAGAGGAGCAAGTCCTTCCTCCAGAGACTGGGGGACGGTGACACCTTCAAAGAACCCAGAGCCAGAAACTGGGTCTCAGATTCTAGACCAGGTCGGCCTCATGTGGCTCGCAGCATAACGACTCGGCATTGCTTCTTCAGATTCTAGACGAGGTGGTGAACTATGGCCCAGGGGCCAAATCCCCCCAGCCACCTCTCTCTGAAAACAAAGTTTCATTAAAACACCACTTCTCTTTGTTCATTTCCATTGAGTTGTCCACAGCTGCTTTCATGCTATGAGGGCGGAACTGAATAGCTGCCTCAGATACTGTAGGATCTGCAAAGTCTAAAACGTTTACTATCTGGCCCTTTATAGAAAAAGTTTGTCAACCTCTGCTCTAGACCCTTCTTTTAAACCCTAACTTCCTAGGGTTTAAAAGAAAGCCCCTTCCTGCTGTCTTCTGGTGTCAAAGTTGTGCTTGTTGAGAAGGACTACTTGCCTTCTGTTTAGAGACGTGGAAGAGTGATGACAAAGATGATTCTGTTCGTTCTTTCACTGTCCACCCCCCATTTCTTTCTTTTTTTTTTTTTTTTTTTTTTTTTTTTTTTTTTTTTTTTTGCTTTCTCAGGGCGACACCTCAGTATATGGAAGTTCCCAGGCTAGGGGTCCAATCGGAGCTGCAGCTGCCGACCTACACCACAACCACAGCGACGCAGGATGCAAGCCACATCTGCGACCTACACCACAGCTCACAGCAACGCCGGATCCATAACCACTGAGCAAGGCCAGGGATTGAACTCACGTCCTCATGGATGCTAGTCAGGTTCATTACCACTGAGCCACCCACCTTTCTTGAATAGTTTATATCAAGTTAAATGTGTATGATTGACCAACGATTATGACCTATTAACCAACTTTCCTCAATATGCTTTTTAAAAGATTATAATTTAATTTTAGAATTTTAAGAATTTTTCTTGAAGTGTACAAACTATGATTTCCCTCTTTTTTATTGTATTTTTAAAATTGAAGTATAGTTGATGTACAATATTATATAAGTTACAGGTATACAAGATAGTGAGTTATAATTCTTAAAGGTTATACTCCATTTAGAGTTATTACATATGTAACAGATACATTTATATAAATGCAATATATATATAAATATAATATAATAGATATATTTTCTGTGGTATAAATATATCTTTGTAGCTTATTGTATTTATTTATTTTTTTGGCCAAACCCATGGCAACCACAGCATGTGGAAGTTCCAGGGCCAAGGATCGAACCTATGCTGCCACAGCAGTGACCCATGCTGCTGCAAGGACAACACCAGATCCTTAACCCACTGTGCCACAGCGGGAACACCTGTAGTGAAGTTTAAATGTGCTGTCTTGAACTTCTCTCATCAGACTCACCTAGGATGCTTGTTATAAAGGCAGATTCCCAGTTCCATCCCATCAGAATCTAAACCAATAAGATGGGGCCCAGGAAACTGATTAAAAAGAAAACAATAATACTCCCCCAGGTGGATCTCAAATGCATTTAGGTTTGAGAATCTCTCTTCTTGAGTTCTGAGGTTATTATTTTCAAATATAAATACCCATGCACAATGTCTGACACACAGTAGGTGTTCAAGAGACATCTGCTTGTTAAATTTTGAAAAAGCTCTTACCTGAATATGAGTTCCTGCAGAGTGAAGTGCAAGCCAGAGCCTGTAAATGAAGCCTACTTTGCCCCCTTGACTTACTTATCATTGTATCAGAGATGCCTTGTTTTTGTTTTCATTAATTTCCCATGGCCAGTGGCTCGTAACACTTTAGTTTTAAGGTTTTCTGCCTCTGAGACCTTAGCCAAGTTGCCGATTACGTATAAACACTCATCTGAAAGGTTTTTCTGAACAGTTCTCTGCCACCGTGTCGCTTGAATTACAGGGGGGTTTTTCTGCATGGGGGTCCTGGAAAGCACAAACTCCTTCAGGCAGTGGCCCTTGACGACAAGGCTCTGAAATGAGACCTTTGGCCACATTCAAGTCCTTGTTCAGCTCCAGCCCCACTTTGCTCAGAACCACCTCCCTCTTGGATCAGGAGACCCCTCACACGGAGGAGACCCAGAGAAGGGACAGCACTTGGGCAAGGTCACTTGAAGAATTTCAAAGTCAGAGCAGCTGCAGCTCCAATGCAACCCTAGCCTGGGAACTTCCGTAGGCCGCAGGTGCGGCCCTAAAAATATAAAATAAAATAAAAATAAAAAGGAAACAACTCGCCCATGAGCACGTTTTCAAATACAAAGCAGGCAATCAGCGGAGTTCCCATCGTGGCTCAGTGGTTAACAAATCCAACTAAGAACCATGAGGTTGCAGGTTCGATCCCTGGCCTTGCTCAGTGGGTTAAGGATCCAGCGTTGCCGTGAGCTGTGGTGTAGGTCGCAGATGTGGCTCAGATCCCGCGTTGCTGTGGCTGTGGCGAAGGCCGGCGGCTACAGCTCCAATTGGACCCCTAGCCTGGGAACCTCCATATGCCGCGAGTGCAGCCCTAGAAAAGGCAAAAAGACAAAAACAAAAAAAAGAAAACAGCCAATCCAGAGTCTACATCCCCAACCATTCCAAGCCACTACCTTCCCTGCCCTAATCCCTCCAGGGCCATGTAGCAGACAACAAGGGACAGCCCTCTGCCCCAGAGCCACTGAAATTATGCAGATGAGTCAGTCCTCAGTCTGCCACCCAGCCTTTTGTTCCTTCCCACAGGAACCAGAATAAAGGCTCTTGTTCAGTTCTCCCTTCTCTTCTGCCTCCTGACTGGCCCAGGTGCTTCCCTGTGTGCCCCACCCAACCCCGCCAATGGCATTGAGTGACTCTCCTCTTGGGGACCGTGAGTCACCGTCTAACTTTATTTATTTATTTATTTATTTATATCTAACTTTATTTATTTATTTATTTATTTATTTATATTTTAGGGCCACACCTGCCGCATATGGAGGTTCCCAGGCTGGGGATCCAATCTGGGGCTACAGCTGCCAGCCTACACCACAGCTCACTGCAACACTGGATCCTTAACCCACTGAGCGAGGCCAGGGATCCAATCCAAGCGGTTCCTAGTCGGATTCGTTTCCGCCGCGCCACGACGGGAACTCCCACCCTATCACTTTGTTAAGTTAATGTTGGCCAAGCGGAGGTCGGGCTGCGGGATGGCCAGTCCCCACCCAGACCACAAGATAAGTCGAAAGAAGTTCACTATTCGCAGGTCCTGGAGGAAGTACCTGGCACACTTCCAGGAGCCCCATGGGGAGGTCAAGGCAGGGGACGGACAGAGAGGAAAGCAGACCCTGGGGTATCTGTCTTCATTAGGGTCTGTGGGCAGAATGCTTGCGGGTTCTTGAGCTAGGGCAGAATTGGTCAATTCAAACCAAAAGATGGGGTTTGGCGAGCCCCTTTAGGGTCTTATCAAGGGGTACATAAGACCTACAGGCACTGAAGGCAGGGGAGAACATTGGGAAAGATAATAACAGAAACTCACACATTCTTGTGAATCTGTGGCCCCTGCCACCCAAGCCACGTGCTTGTATAAGGGGGCTAGCGTCAGTTTAAGGTCTTTGTAGGTAATTTGGCCAAATAAAATGAACATTAAGGCATCAATAACGTGGAATAGCTTAGCCTACCTCTCCAGGGTAACAAATTTGCTTTTCAGTGACAGTTTTCTCCTGATCTGTTGGCCTTACAGTATGTCAGATTTTCTATTAATGTACTATCTTAATATCTTAAAATAGTGCCATCCCTCCTATCTACCAGACACCTGAATCTATGAAGCATCTTTTTTTTTTCTTTTTAGGGCTGCACCTGCAGCCTAGGGAAGTTCCCAGGCTAAGAGTCAAATCGGAGCTGCAGCCACAGCCACAGCAACGCCAGATCCGAATCGTATCAGCAACCTAGGCGGCCAGTTGCGGCAACATTGTTTGCTTAACCCACTGATAAGGTCAGGGATCGAACCCACATCTTCAAGGAGGCTATATCGGGTTCTTAACCTGCTGAGCCACAGCAGAAACTCCTGAAGCATCTTCCCTCGCTGTCTACTCTGCACTCTCCCGTACTGGTTCTTTCCCCCCGGATAAAAACATACTCAAGTTTCTCTTGTACGTTTAGGATGTGAAGACTTCTCCTCTCTCCTCCCTCACTTTCCAAGCAAGTTTCTCAAACGTCCGTGTGTGTTGTCCTTCTCCCTCCATTTAATCACCCAGCCCCTCCAATCTCATCCCACTGAAACCAATCCAGCAAAAGTCACAGATTCTTCATGACTAAACCATGTGGGTGTGTCTCCGTTGGCAGGACCATCTGCATCACTGGACATCATCCGCCTCATTTTCCTCCGGCCCCGCTCTGTTGATGCCCTCTCCCCATCCCTATGTCCTCGCTCCCCACAGCCGTATGCATGGCCGTCACCTCCTCCTCCTCAGAACTGTCATTGCTCCCACAACTCTGTCTTTAGCCCTCTCTCCTCTCAGATACCCACAGGCCATTTGGAGAATCTGATGAGAGCTGAGGTGCTTCTCCCCAGAAAAATACACTAAACACATTCAAACAAATGTTGGCGTAAATTTCCATGGATCCCTCAACCCCCTCCCCCCTTAGGTTCCTCCTTTGAACTTTAGGGGAACCAAGAACATCTGGTCTCTACATGGGCCAGCCCAAATCCCCCTCTTACTCTCCAGGCGTATGTACCCTACGGTTACTGAATAGCATCTCCTGGTTACCCCCCAGGCACCTAAGTTTAGAACATCCAAGGTTGAAGCCATCAGCATCTCCCAACGACCCCGCTCTTCTGGAATTCCCCCCTTATCATGGTACCATGACCTACTTGTCATGCAAGACAAACACCTGGGGATTTTTCTCTACTTCCCCCTCTCCCTCAGCCCCTAAATTCTGCCGGTCTCCAACTTTTATCCATCCTACCTCCTCGGGGCTTCAGTGGCGGTGGTGGAACAGAAGGACATGGAACTCTCCCTGCCGCCTCAGCATCTCTCAGTCGGCCTCCCTTTCCCATCCCTATTCCACTGCCCAGGTCCACGCATTAATCATCACACACTGGCTTACTGTGAATTTTTGTCTTTCTAATGAGCCACCCGCACTGCCAACCGAGCAGTCCTTCCAGCACACGGAGATTTGTCCCCAGTAGACTAATAAATGGATGGATACTGGTGGCAAAAACAAAACCAGAAATGCCTCAAAGATTGTTTGGCAAGGAGTAACTCTGTTATTAGATTTGTGATTAAAGACAAGCCATCAAACAGCCCCACGCTGTTGTGGTGACACGGAGAGTGAGCGGGTGGGGACATACGGCAAGCAGGAAGAACAATAAGAGGCTACTGAACTAACAAAATATAGAAGGGAGGAGCAGTAGAACAGAAGAACTAATGATATACACTATCATAAGCAGAATAGACAAACAAAAAGGACCTACTGTACAGCTCAGGGAACTCTACTCAATATTCTGCAATAGCCTACGTGGGAAAAGAATCTGAAAAAGAATGTACATATACACAGGTTTAACTGAATCACTTTGCTGTATACCTGAAACTGATACAACAGTGTTCATCAACTCTACTCCAATAAAATATTGAAAAAGAACTAATAGAATGCAGAGGCCTACCTGTGGAGGCTTGCAGGAGTAGAGTAGGTCAAGGGGCAGAAAGATGAATTCTGTTTAAGTCATGTGACATCAGAGAGGGTCAAGGAACCTGCCTGTGGAGAGACTCACAAATCGGTTGTATAAATTGGGTCTGGAGCTCAGGAGAGTGACACATGCTGAAGATACAGATTTTGGGGTCATGAGGACATAAAGCTAAAGATATGCATAGGGTCTCCCAGACACAGAACGTGGAAGACAGAGCAGAGGGCTGACTCCAAAGCATGGTGGGGACCCACGCCTAAGGAGTGAGAAGACGAAGTGGAGCCAAGGTGGAGGAGAGTCCTGAGTGAACGACAGGAAACCAAGGGAAATGAAGTCGTGGAAGCCCAGGGGAGAGTGGGCTGCAGGAAGGGGTCAAGGTCAGCAGGACCAGATGTTGCCAAAAGGTCAAGCAAGATATATTGAAAACAGCCCCATTGGATGTGTTCACAAGGGGGGTCCACACGTCCTTGGGAAGGGCAGTTCCAGGGAGGTGTGGAGGGAATTGAACAGTGAGGGGAAAACGGGGTTGTTTTTCTCAGAAGCTGAGTTCTAGAGGGAAAAGAAATAGGCAGAGTCTAGTGAGAGAAGCTGGGGAAGGGTTGGCGTTTCAGATGGGAGGCTGGGCATTTGCAAAGACGTGGGTTCTCCTTTGTACAAATGAGAAGTTCTGGAGGCTATATCGCATCAGTGGCTGCTGCTGCTGCTGCTGCTGCTGCTGCTTCTTCTTCTCCTTCTTCTTCTTCTCCTTCTTCTTCTTCTTCTTCTCCTTCTCCTTCTCCTTCTCCTTCTCCCTTTATTCTTTTTTTTTAATTTAATTTTATCGGAGTATAGTTCAGTTACAATGTTTTCTTTGTTTCAGGTGTACAGCCAAGTGGAGTCAAAGTATATATTCTTTTTTCCCCATATAGGTTTTTGTAAACTGCTGAGTAAATTTTCCTTTACTCTTATGGAAAAAAAAAAAGATCAAAGGAGAGAAACAATGAGTAGAGATCATTCTAATCCAATGCTTTGTTTCTACAGATAAAACACTAGGTCCAGAGCGAGTGGACTTTGAACAAGCAACTTGTTCAAGGTTTTATAAAAAAAAAATTAGTTGTGGAACTCAGGACTTCTGACTTCTGGACCAGAGCTAGTCCTTGCTCACTCCCGTGTGCCCGAGACCCCCTGACACAGGACCTCCTCAAGACCCACCAGCCCGGCTGGACCTGGACAATCTGTTGGTTCTTAACCCCTCAAGCCCGGTTCACTGCAAAATTAACGCGTGAGAGTCATTCCCAGGGTCTGTTTGCATTCTAATCGCGTCTTTGGTGGTTTGACCATGAACCTGAGGATGTTTTCTAAGGGGCAGCCCTGGGTCAGTCAGGCATTTGGGGGAAAGTAAGGCACAGTTAGTCCTTCTTACCTGCTGGGATTGGGGGGGAGGGTGCGTGCACGCGTGTACACGCACACACGCGTTAGGTGTTGTGTTTGGAAAGAACAAGGGTTTTCAAAGCCATGCTTCAAACTAGAGTGTGTATTTCATCATTCAGAGGGCTGCCCTACCTGTGGAATGCTCAAGCACTCGCCACACCAGCTTTCAAAGCAGATGGGTATTTACGGCGCACAAATGTTCCACCGACTTTGGAATGCTCTCACATGTGCTCGTCTAGATTAATGAGCTCCTAATATTGTGATAATAATCATTTTCCATAAATGTGCATAGTCAGCTTTTAGAAGTGTCACGCGGGGTAATTATTAGCTGTCTGGGTGCTAATCGCTTGGGGAAAACATTTACTCGCATGTGAATCAGAACCTGTGTGTGTTTTGTTAAATGCACTGCCTTGCAGCAAGCCCACGGCAATTACCAGCCCGATTTAAAAGGACTTGGATGCCAGGGAACCAGGATTGAGGGATGGGTCTCTGCCAGTTATCTGGGGATTCATCCAGCTTCAAACCCTCATTCACAAAGGCCTGTGAAGTGTTTGGCTGTATTTAGTTGAATAAAAACATTCTGAGAACTTACTATGGGTAAGATATTTTAGAAAGAGCACCAACTTTGAAGCTAGAGAGAATGAGCTTAAATCCCTAGCATCTTGTGACTTTAGGTAAGGATTGGGTTTTAGTTTTGTTTTTGTCAGGGCCACACCCATGGCATATGGAAGTTCCCAGACTAGGGGTCGAATCTGAGCTGTGACTGCCACCTGCACCACAGCCACGGCAACAAGGGCTCCTCCGAGCCACGTCTGCGACCTGCACCACAGCTCAAAGCACCACCCAATCCTTAACCCACTGAGCGAGGCCAGGGATCGAACCCACAACCTCATGGTTCCTAGTCGAATTCACTTCCACTGCGCCATGATGGGAACTCCCAAGAAAGGAGTTCTTATAAATGTAAATTGTGTCATTTCTGTTTTTTTAAATAGAAAGACACACAAAAAATAAAGGAAATGTCTCAAAATATAGGCCATCCCCAAACAAACAGGAAAGAGACAGAATATGTGTGAAATATTAGGAGACTTAGAAGTCTGAGCCAGGAGGGAAAATATTTGACTAGGAGGTTTCCTAGCAAGACAGAAGAGCAAATACAGAGGAGAGGAAATTATCAGAGATATAACACAAGATAACTTCCAGAGCTGAAGCTGGACACTGGTATTCAGACCATGACTGAAAAGACTTCCAACGAGAGACACCCTCGTGGAATTCCAGAACACCAAGGATAAGAAAAGATCCTGGTGTGACTGGTTCGGTTTGCTGTACAGTAGAAATCTGTAAAACAACTATAATGGAAAAAATAAAAATCATGAAAAAAAAAGGAAAAGAGCCTGAAAGCCTACCAAAAAAAAAAAAAAAAGAACAAAGGAAGAAAGTTCAGGCCCCACTGTGCACTGAGAATAGAGCAATGAGGCAAAGCTCTGAAGGAAAAGTAGAACCTAAAGCTTTATAAGCAAACATCTAGCAAGCCATAGTGAGAGAAGAACAAAGATATTTTCAGATAAGTAAGA
>PVHT020000284.1:2065559-2075867 GCA_004024745.2 Catagonus wagneri | reverse complement strand
GCCTCCCAAACACTCTTTCTAAAGAGGTTACTTGAAAAAGGAAAAGCTATTGCTTGAAGATGTAGTCCGACAAATGGTGGAATAAAGCTAAAAAGAGAAAAATGTGGGGGTCTAGAAAAAAAGTGGTTGGTGCTCTCTAGATGATGACTAAAGAGCAGCTGCAAGGGTAAGTCTCAAGTCAGCACAGTGGATGGTCCTGGGAGGGAAACCTGGGAAGAGGAGGTAGAGAAATAGATGGCAACAGATGGTGCAATTAAGAACATTTTGGGGACTTCCCATCGTGGCTCAGTGGTTAATGAACCTGACTAGTATCCATGAGGACATTGGTTCAATCCCTGGCCTCACTCAATGAGTTAAGGATCCGGTCTTGCCTCAAGTTGCAGCGTAAGTTGCAGACGCGGCCTGGATCCTGCCCTGCTGTGGCTGTGGCATAGGCTCGCAGCTGCAGCTCCGATTCAACCCCTAGGCTGGGAACCTCCATATACCTCGGGTGTGGCCCTAAAAAGACAAAAGACAAAAAAATAAAAAAGAATATTTTTGAAAAGTTGAGGATATGATAGAGCTATATTTGACAAGAAAAATTAAAGATAGCAATTAGGAGCGTCAGGGGGTCAGAAGAAGCTGTCCAAGACAATAATACTCCAAATGAGAAGCAAGCTTAATGCATTGATAGAGAGTCCATGTGAGTTCAGTGCCACTCGGGAGAGATGAAACCCTGGCCCTTCTTTGGCCCAGCAGTGTGCACGGTCGTAACAATGCAAACGCTGTTTTCCACTTTAATGCCAGCTTTCAGCTACATGAAAGTCTCAGTTGGATCTTCGGGGCAGGATGGAAAGATAAACAGCCTTGATTGGGGGTATTAGTCAGGAGAGCCTAGTCATTTCATTAAACAGCCCTCCAGTCTCAGAGCCATCATCCTAAGTGTTGATTTCTTGCTCGTGTCGATAGTAATGAGGAGGTGAAGGTGGGGTTTCTGCTCCATGAAGGCACCCAAGGACCCAGGGTCCATCCATCTAAGAATGACACTTTCATTTTAAGGTCTCCAAGTCGTCCACCAAATTCCCCATCCCCCTCCCACACACCAGAAAAGAGAGTGTGTGGAGGACCACGCGGGAAGTTTCAAAGGCCAGGCCCCAAAGTGGCACACACGTTTCTCCCCACCTTCTATGGGTGCCAGACTCAACCACTTGGCTTCAGTGAACTGCAGGGAGGCTGGAAAATGCAATTTAGTTGTGTGCCCAGCGGGGTTTGTCTCACTTTACCACATGATGCAAAAGAGCAAGTGCCAGAGGGAGAAAACCGCAGGGAAAAGCAGAGGCCTCATTCCAGATCTTACAAAATGCAGAGTCAGAGGACAATGACGGACATCAGAGGGACAAGAAACAGGGATTTAACTAAAAGCGGAGGCCTCATTCCAGATCTTATCAAATGCAGAGTCAGATGACAATGATGAACATCAGAAGAACAAGAAACAAGATTTAACTCTATGATTTAAAGCTCCGAAGAGTGATAACACTAGAACCAAAAGTAGTCCTGTAACTTCAGAGACCTGTCAACAAAGGACCTTGTTATAGGCTGAGTTGTGTCCTCCAGTAAGATATGTCTACATCCTAAGCCCTGGAGTCTGTGAACGTGACCTTACTTGGAAATAGGGTTTCTGCAGATGTAATCAAGTTAAGATGAGGTTGGCCCCATTCTACCATGACTGGTGTGTGCTTATAAGAAGAGAAGAAGACGGGGGTTCTCGTCGTGGTGCAGCGGACACGACTCCAACTAGGAACCATGAGGTTGCAGGTTTGATCCTTGGCCTTGCTCAGTGGGTTAAGGATCCGGCGTTGCTGTGAGCTGTGGTGTAGGTCTCAGACAAGCCTCGCATCCCACGTTGCTGTGTGGCTGTGGTATAGACCGGCAGCTGTAGCTCCAATTCAACCCCTAGCCTGGGAGCTTCCATATGCTGCAGGAGCAGCCCTAAAAAGACAAAAAGAAAAAAAAAAGGAAGAAGAAGAGGAGGAGACGGACACACCCAGGAAAATGATGGCCACATGACAATGGAGGCAGAGATCAGAGTACTGCATCTAAAAGCCAGAGGATGCCAGGGGTTGCCAGCCCACACCCAAGAAGGGGTTCTCCCCTACAGACCTCAGAGGGAGTGTGGCCTTGCTGACACCTTGATTTCAGACTGCTAGCCTCCAGAACTGGGAGGCAATGCACATCTGTTGTTTTAGGCATCCCAGTGTGTACGACACTCATGGCAGCCTCACACATTCATCCAGGTCCACGCTCACCTGCCCAGAATCAGGGTGAGCTGGTAGGAATGGAGGCCGGGAAAGCTGCTGGATCGGATGGAACAGGATGAGGTCTTGGTTGGGGTCTTTGGAAGAAGATATTACATGGAGACGAGGGAGTCGGCCAAGGAGAGATTTGAACTTGACCTTGCCTGCAGTGTGGAGCCACCAGGATGTTCTTCCCAGAGCAAACCTAGTATCTACCATCAGCCCACACCTCTCCCACCTGTTTCTACGTGACCTGGTGAGCTCCTCGACCCAATCTTGGCTTTAAAGGGGAGTCTCGACATTCAAAACTTCAAAAATCTAAAGAGACAAGAGTTGACGCTGGCATTCAACAGCCAGCATTGCTAACTTCTAGAAAATAGAGGAGCCCCAGGGAAATCTAATAACAGCCCTACTTAAGAGCACACGGCAATTATTACCTCCAACTGTGAGGGAGGCTGAGTAATTAAAAAGGGTTCTTTATTTTGATTAAAAAGATTCCTTTTAGTGTTTCTGAATCTTTAGTGAAAGCCCAGAACTCTATTTTTAGACGCAAAACAAGCGACGTGGCCGGGGGCAGGGGTGTAATTTAAAACATGGGATGAGCATTTGTAACCTGAAAAATGAGCACGTGCCCCCAGCGGCCCGCAGATCGAGCCCCTCCCCACCCAATGGCTTTGAGGAGGCACAGCGGCAGGGCAGCCACAACCCCACCGCCCGGATTAAGAGGAGGCCCAAATTAATTGCTTTGAATCACTATAAATTTCCTTCCCAATAAAACTTCAAGAATTTCCAATCATGCTGATTTATATGTGTAATTAGAAATCCATTCACAGATGTCACACTGCTAGGTGGCGGGTAGTGTAAGCCCCGGCCTGACTCATTGTGAGGCCTGAACCATGAAAATTAGTGGAGAACTTGGCTGGGAGAGGGAGCATGCCCCAATCCCTGGGCGCCCCGCACTCAAGGTCACATACCGGCTATTGACCACCAAGCGTAGATGTGACCTTCTCCAGTGCCCAACCCTTCCCTGCCCTGGAGGCCCCAAGCCTCAGGTTGGAGCAGACCAAGGGGCTTGGCACCCACCAAGCAGACAGGCCCTTCTGAGATAACCAGGTTGGGTGAAACGACAGCTTGGCACCCAGGCCTCTTTCCGTCCAGAGTGGCAAGGAGCCTCATAACCGTGGGAGGACAGAACCACAGCAGGAGGGGACCTAGCCTGCCAACTTCCCACACCCACCAGGCAGGTTGGCACCCTTGCAAACTTTGTCCAGACTGCAGATTATCTGAGAGCGGGCTTGTCCACCGCTGACTGGCTGGGCTTGCAAAGCCCGCTCACTTCCTTTCTTCCTCTGCTGCCATATTCCCTCTGCAAATGGCCCGATATCACAGGGGGAAATCGTAGCCGAAAAGGAAGGACAGCCAAGGCCACATTTGGAGCCCCTGGAGGATTGCAAATCAGCAACCGAGTCACCCTTTCCATTCCCTCCATACAGGAAAGTCCACGGGTGAAGAAGGATGTGCAAAGAGCATTATAACCAGGCCTTTAAGGGTATCAACACTGGGCAGGGAGGAGAAAGGAAAGGGAGGTGGAAGCCGAAGCTCAGAGGAGCCATGTGGCTTTTCAAGGTCACTCAGCAAAGAAAAGGGCAGGGAAGGAAATTAACATTTACTGAGGGAGTTCCTGTCATGGTGCAGCAGAAACAAATCTGACTAGGAACCATGAGGTTGCGGGTTTGATCCCTGGCCTCGTTCAGTGCGTTAAGGATCCAGCGTTGCCGTGAGCTGTGGTGTAGGCTGCAGACGCGGCTCAGATCCCGCCTTGCTGTGGCTGTGGCGAAGGCCGGCAGCTGTAGCTCCGATTAGACTCCTAGCCTGGGTACCTCCACATGCCGCAAGTGTGGCCCTAAAATGACATAGGACAAAAAAAAATTATTGAATGTCTTTGTTATGCCAGATGCTCTTTACAAATTATACTCAAGAGAATCCTAGAATCCTTAAGGGACCAAAAAATGAGGCTCAGATAAGTTTCATATTAAATCTTTTTTGTTTGTTTGTTTTGGGGTTTTTTTGTTTTTGTTTTTTGTCTTTTTGCCTTTTCTAGAGCCTCACCCACAGCATATGGAGGTTCCCAGACTAGGGGTCTAACAGGAGCTACAGCTGCCGGCCTTCGCCACAGCCACAGCAACGCGGGATCCGAGCCGCGTCTGCGACCTACACCATAGCTCACGGCAACGCCGGATCCTTAACCCACTGAGCGATGCCAGGAATCGAACCTGCCACCTCATGGTTCCTAGTCGGATTCGTTAACCACTGAGCCACGATGGGAACTCCAGTTTCATATTAAATCTTATCACAGCCACACAGAAGGCAGAGTCGTGGAGCATTCCCCCACAATCACTCCAGCCTCGATCAGCGGGCCCGGAACAGAGTGCCGGCTCACACCCCAGCTCCCACCTGGCCAGCACCCACTGGCGTGAGCTGAGCACCGTGAAGGCGGTCAGCGCACCGGGGAGGGTTTGTAAGTCTGGGGGCAGCAGAAGGGACCGTGAAGGCTGCAGCTGGCGGTGAGCAGCCCGAGGGCAGGGACTGCGTATTCTGCGTCTCTTCTCCTGATCCACCCCCTCCCCCCGCACAGGTCTGAACTTGGAATCACTGCATCACCTCAGCTCTGAATTTGGGGTCCAGGGGAAGGGAGATACAGGGTCGAGCGTAGGAGGAGAGAGGCAAGAGGACGCTCGGTGGGGAGCTGGGGTGTTAGACTCCGGGATGGCAAAGCAAGATCAAGGGATTCCAAAGAAACAGCCTCCTCTTTCACCCCATTTCTGCAGCCACTGAGAAATAAAACCGGGTAATCCACAAGAACCGCAACCTGGGTACAGCGAGTTTGGAAATACTCCCCGATAATTGACTCCTGCGTCAGGCCCGTATCCTTCTCATCCCGGGTATGGTGATGGGCTCTCCCCGCGCGCCAGGCTGGACCGGCCTCTATCAACCCACCACAGGGAGGACAGGGTGAGGCCGCCCCCATCGGGCTGTGTCACAGCTGGAAAGGCCACTGAGCCAGCCTTCCTCCCCCCCCCCCCCAAACTCCGATATTCCGAAGGCCAGGCCCAGGTGGGAACTCTGGAATGGCTCCCCCTACAGGGTGGGCGGAATGATGACAAAAGGAAAGAAGGGATTGGTGGCACTGGGGTCAGACCTGGCCTCCTGCCTGGAACTAATTCCTGATCACTGTCCTTGAAGACCCCTCCAGGCTCCTCCGGAGGCCACCTAGCGGCTACCTGGGCGCGATCGCTCGGTAATGCTCCCCACCCCCACCCCAAATAGACCCGCTCAGAATTACGTTCAGTAGTGCTCCGTCCTCAACAGTGATTGGTCGGTTTGCCTGCTCAGCCCGCCTCCCCGCGAAGAGAGAAGATGATCATCTTTGCCCCGGCCTGATCCTTTAATGCGCTTGAAAGCTGTTGCTCTGGTGGAAAACAGACCCCCGGCCCCACACGGGGAATAGGTGGAGAGGTCTTAATGGGGAGATTAGTGTCTGCCTGGGCCATGCCGGAGTGGGGTCCTAAGAGGAGATTTTAGAGGTTGGGCAATTTTTAAGGGCTTAAGTGTTTGATAATGCAGGCTCAGTTGCGTTTATGCATGTTGGGGACTCGCAGCGCGGTACCATCCAGGCCATAATGGATGTTGCAAGATTTGATTTTAGGAGTTTAAAAATATCCAAGTAGTCAGCAGACTAATGGCCACTGGATGGACTCATTAGAGTATCAATAATCATTCGGCATTCTAAAATCCTTTTAATGCTCTGGGGCAACAAGGAGCAGGGCTAAGAGAGGGGAAGAAGGCCGTAGGGGAACCGCAGGGGTCAGTTAAACAAGTAAAGACAATGGATGACCAGCGTACTGTTCTCTGTCACACATGCACCCCCCCCCCCCCACAGCCTGGTTTAAACAGTGCACCCGATGGGGCCTTGTTGTTACTGATCAGGGAAGAGAGATTTCTGGAAAAGCTTAAACAAAGTCTCATGAAGCACCCGGACCTGCCACAGTTGAAACAGATTCTACCTGAACCTTGCTCCAGACAATCCATTCTTCACAGTCTCGTGGCTGATACAAATCGCTCCTCCTCGGCTTGGCTTACACCCTTACCTGGTGCAGGTCTTGCCTCCAGGCAGCTGACTTCCCACCCATTCTTCAAGCTCCCGCCTCTGCCCAAGCCTTCCCCTTCTCCCCAGGCCATAGGCCTGAGCCGGTGGCTCCCTATCACTAGGCGTCACCCCCACTGGATGGGAACTCCCGGTGAGGGGCGGTCCCCTCTGTGTGGTGGGTGCTCCCTTAACGCTTTGGGGTCTCAATCTCTTTTATTTCTTTGGCTGCTGAAACCTTGAGTATTGGACAGAGCTCTGGACCATGGCACCTGTGCACAGAAGCCCACTGATGGACAAGGCTGCATACAGGTTCGGGGATACCCCCACCCCTGGCCCCTTCCCAGAGCCCCAGGCATCAAGTTCTGGAAAGAGGAGGAAGCCTCTGTAGCCTGGGCAGTTAGTCGTAAAGCTCTTCCGTTTGAATGGGAGATGGTGAGTTCCTGGTGCTAATGAGCCACGCCCTAGGGACCAGAAAAGCCCAGTGATGCTTTGCTGATCTTGCAACCTAGGGGCCCACAGAACAGCTTTAGGAAAGAAGGAGCTTCCATGCCCTTGCAGATGGAATGCTCAATTGTCAAAGTTGTTGTCAAAGTCCTCTGGGAGCAGTGGCCCCTCTCCATGGAGCACTGAGGGGTAGGGACCAGCAAGGTCTAGGCTGTGGCCAGGTGGGAGCTATTTCTATCCCTCTGCAGCCAGCTCACTGCCACCTAGAGTGGCAGCCTGGCTGGGGTCAAAGCTCTCAGAGGACTTGGGTGGGCCATGGAGGAGAGGAGGAAGGCACAGGAGAGAGCAGGGAGGTGCTCTGGGCAGATAGGCTGGGCTTGCAGAAGCCTCTGAGCCCTCATTCATCAGCCTTGTGCATTTGGCCCCCACCACTGTGCCCTCAGGGTCATGACAATGCTAGAAGGACAGTCTTCAAGATGCCCATCCCTGCATCCCATCGCCCCTTCAGAAGGCGAGCTGTGCTCCCTACTTCATCTCCATAGCAGCCCCGCTGGGCAGGCCAGTCTGAGAGCTTCCATTCCACAGCTCGGGAAACCGAGGCACTGACAGGGACAGGAAGCAGTCACAGGAAGCTTCCATTGTGGCTCAGCAGTAACGAGCCTGACTGGTATCCCTGAGGATGCGGGTTCAATCCCTGAGCTTGCTCAGCGGGTCAGGGGTCCAGCATTGCTATGAGCCGTAGTGTAGGTCGCAGACCCGGCTTGGATCCCACGTTGCTGTGGCTGTGGTGTAGGCTGGTAGCTGTAGCTCCGATTACACCCCTAGCCTGGGAACTTCCATATGCCATAGGTTTGCCCCCCCCCCAAAAAAAAAAGCAGTCAAGAAGGAAACTTGCATCTTTTTATGGCTTGTGGCAACTTCAGATCCCTAACCCACTGCGCAAGGGAGAGAACCTGCATCTTCTCAGAGACTTCAGGTCCTTAACCTGCTGAGCCACAATGGGAACTGCCATTCCTCCCTTAAAACCCGTCGAAAATTTCCTCCTGCAAGAAACAGGCTCTGAAGGGCTTCACCCAGCCATCACCAATCATCCATCCATCCATCCATCCATCCATTCCCCTGCTCATTTGGTCATTCTTGGGTGACTTTTATGTCCTGCTTAGCCTCTGTCTTCATGGTGTGCCCGTGGGTGCCATGTCTGCTACCCATCTCAGTTTCACTCCCCTGGTTTCTGGGGGCACCCTGGCCCCTCTTAGATTACAAACTTTCTGGGGGGCAGTCCCAGCTTGAGGTGCTAGCTAGCTGCATCTGTATTTCACTTGATAAACTTAGAACACCTGTTATATTACCAAGACAAAACAAAAGACCCTCCCATAAGGAGCCCACAGTCTGGTGGGCTGATGGAGACATGGGGTGACCCGGGCGGGGGGGGACTGTGGTGACAGGGGAAGCAAGGGGAGGGACTTCACCAAGGCATGGGGGTCTCAGAGAGGCTTCCTGGAGGAGGGGACACCCAAGCTGAGTCTTAAAGAATGGACTGCAATTCCCCAGGCATAAGTGGACGGGCCTGGAGAGAGGGGCAGAAGAATTTCCAGGCGGAAGAAGCAGTACAAGAGCAAGGCCAGAAGACAGGAAATGCTATGGGCTATTGAGGCCCTCCTGTCTGGGGCTTGGCCTTCTAGGCAGAGAGTGATGAGAGCTGAGATTGAGGTAGAAAGCAGGGTCAGGTCTTTTCCTCCCTCCATTTGTCAACTATCCTACAAACATATACCGAGCCAGGCCTCGTTCCAGGTGACAAGGATGGAGCAGAGCCCGAGACAGAGAGTGCCTGCCCTCCTGGAACCTGCATTCTAGTGGATGAAGAAAGCCCATTAAGACACACAGACACAGAGTTCCCATTGTGGTTCAGTGGATTACAAACCCGACTAGTATCCATGAGGATACAGGTTCGATCCCTGGCCTCGCTCAGTGGGTTAACGATCCAGCATTGCCATGAGCTGTGGTGTAGGTCTCAGATGTGGCTCGGATCCTGCATTGCTGTGGCTGTGGCGTCGGCCGGCGGCTGCAGCTCCAATTGGACCCCTAGCCTGGGAACCTCCATATGCTGCAGGTGGGACCCTCAAAAGACAAAACACACACACACATACCACACACACTCATATACATCATGTGTCAGGGGGCAGCACACTTGAGTTGTCACTGGAGGAATGTTGTAGATGAGCTTTTCCCTTTTTTTTTTTAAGTATAGTTGATTTACAATGTTGGGCCAATTTCTGCTACACCACAGAGACGAGTATTTTCAATACATTACTGCAAGGTTCAGCCTCCTGTTCTCACCAAGCCAGCCATCTCCATCCCTACACTCAGAAGTGCTCCTCGCATTTAAGGCACGGGGGGGGGAAGTGTCGCCCCCACCTTTTTTCCAGCTGGCACCACACCTCTCTCTGAGCAGCTCCACTGCAGGAAAAGTAATAAGGCCAGCATTTTATGATCCCCCCCGACCTCCGATGACAAGAGGCAATTTGAAGTCAATAAAAGGTGTGCTGCACAAGGGTGTTTTATGGCTCATCAAACCATAAACCCCCATGACCATGCGACCACAATGCCAGACAGGGGCCGTGGAGTGGATTCATCAGCTCTCCGTCCAGAGGGCTTCCGTATTAAGACAGGGACTGATCAATTGCAGGCGGGTCGGAGGGTGGGGGGAGGGAAGCTCTGGGAAGAAGCATGCTGGCTGCGGGGCCCAGGCTTTGAGGGCCCCCCCAATAGACAGAATCCTCCAGGTCTGAATATAAGAGCCCCTGGGAACCCCTTCCCACAAACTTTTGCCCCAAGGCACCCCTCCTCCTACCCTGAGGATGTTTAGAATCTTTCCCGTGGGTCCAGCTTTCCAAGCACACTGAGGTCAGTGGCCTAGGGGAGTGGCTGCCTTTTGGTCTGGAACACTCCCACCGCCCACTGACCCTGTGACCTTCAGCAAATCCCTCATCTTGCGGCAGCTCGGTTTTCTCCCTTTTTAAGCAGGGAAAATGATCACTACATGGCTGCCTTGGTTAGAGGGCCAGGCACTGAGAAAATGCTCATGACTGGAAATCTGTTAGAAGAGAGGAACAGCATTTCCTGAGAGAGAGAACTTAAGCCCACACATCCATACCCCCATGTGCCAGCTGCCCTCAGGACATTTTCTGAGACCATTTATCCATCCACTTTCTATTCACCAGCTCACCCCGATCCATCCATCCATCCATTCACCCACCCTTCTATTCACTCATCCACCCACCACCCATCCATCCACCCCCACACATCCATTCATCCATCCATCCACCAACTCATCCAGCCCCCATCCGTCCATCCAGTGACCCAGCCACCCACTCATCCACCCATCCATCCATCCACCCACTCATCCACCCATTCATCCATCCATCTTTCCACCCATCTATCCAC